>AP027106.1:46363505-46963505 GCA_028142955.1 Pinctada fucata
TCCCTTGACCCCTGGCAAAGGGGGGCGCTGGATTCGGCCACTGAAACATAAATGGACAGATAAGAGAAAAAGATCAAGTGATGCCATCTTAATCTATACATTTTAATTCCTTGGACCTTGACGAAAACCAAGGAAAAGAGAACTCGGGCAAGAAAACTGTGGGCACAAACCATTAAAATTAAAAAAGAGAAACCATTTTCTGAAGTATTGAAATATTGTAGAGATTACATGTATCTTTGATTATTCAATGAATTCAATTAAACTTTTAAATGTTTGTTTTTTTAAATTTTCATTGGGTGATTGAAATGTCAGTTGTTGTATCAGGAATATGTATCCCCCCCCCTTGCATCCACCCACCCCTCTCCCCTTTTACTTTCACCGGATAGATTAACATTCAAAATGTAGAAGAGAGAAAAAACTTCCTTTTCGGGCGCCGTCTATTATATCGTTTTATGGGATGATCTGGAGAAGGGGGTTAAAACCTTACAGTACAGTATAACATTAGTATTACAGGAGTTTCCCTTCTAAATAATGTAAATGAATTTCCAATGTAATATCTGAAGACAAAATTCTTGCTCCATTCCTTTACTTTAAAAAGCAAGGGGTGAAAGGGAGGGGGAGGGGGCGGGAGGAAGGAGAGAGGGAGGGGGAAGAAGGAAGGGTGCGGGAGGGGAGATAAGGGGGTGGAGAGAGGTACCCCAATGTCTGCTCCCCACCCACAATAAAAGGCAAGGATGAATGGGAGGGGAGGAAGAAGGGCAGCTGGAGGGTGGCAGAAGGGAGGGAGGGAGAGGATTGGAGGTGGGAGAAGGGAGGAAGGGGCGCGACAGGGGAGAGAAGTAAGTAGAAATCTACCCTGCCCCCCCCCATGCCCCCCCCCCCCCCCCCCCCCCCCCCCCCCCTTTGAATACAATCACCCCCTTCTAAAAAAAATCTGAAGTCTTCACCCCTCTCCCTTATTTGAATAACCTTGGATCCGCATATGATTTACCTCCAAGGGGAAAAATACCCAGCCTTATTTCTGACAGAAAAAAAATATACTTCATACTTTGAACAGAGCCCCAGCTTTGTTGACCCATTTGTACTAAATACTGTATATGATGACGTAAGTTGTGACGCGTTGTAAACAGAACCAAAGGCAGCAGACATTTAGAGGTTTGTGTTGGGATTTACACTTCATAGATTTCCTGTAGATTCTACATGTAGATCTTATATATGTGGAGAGAAACCACATTCATTCGATCTACAGGTATCAAATTATTAGCTGCAAATCATCCTCGAAAGCAGAATGAAGTTCGGTAAGTCGCTGATCACGTTGATATTTTTTGTTTGTTTTTTTATCCCAGCATAATGAGTTGGATTTTTCTGAGGAAGCTGTCGATGAAAGAAAGTCCGCGAAACAAAGTTGTATGCTGACGTCGCATGCTGACGTCACGTTGTAATTTTGAAAGAGGATATTCGGACTAAACGTGATATATGTGGGAAATGATGGTGCAATGTCAGTATTACGTGAAGCAAAGTACAAATCATACATTGGGGCACTGAAGGAGTAAGCCAAACAAACAATATTCAAAGGAGATTGAGAAATCATGGTCATCGATGGGTTTCATTTTGTCGTCAAGTGACATTGTCAAAATAATAAGCTTGCGCTTCACGCCGATCAAATGGGCAATGGGGAGAATGACGTCATTGACCACGGTTTTGGAACCTATAGGTATAGCATAGAATTCAATTGAAAAACACCATTTTTCCTATATACATGTATATACACGTGTTACCTTGATGAGGACTACGTCCGCGCCTGCGGCGCGGACTGCGTCCTCTATTACATTGGAAAATCATTTACATTATTTAGAAGGGAAAATCCTGTAATACTAATGTTACACTGTACTTAATTTGTAAGTTTTAACCCCCTTTTCCAGATCATCCCATAAAACGGTATATTGCCGATTGAAGTTTTCTCTCTCTTCTACATTTTGAATGCTGATTTTTCCGGTGAAAGTAAAAGGGGAGAGGGGTGGGTGAGTGCAAGGGGGGGGGGGATACATATTCTGACATTTCATCACCCAATGAAATTTAAAAAGTAAACATTTAAAATTTTAATTGAATTCATTGAATAATCAAGATACATGTTAATCTTACAATATATAAATACTTCAGAAAACAGTAAAATTCTTTTTTTCTTTTTTTTAATCTAAAATGGTTTGTGCCCACAGTTTTCTTGCCCGAGTTCTCTTTTCCTTGGTTTTCGTCAAGGTCCAAGGAATTAAAATGTATAGATTAAGATGACATCACTTGATCTTTTCTTATCTGTCATTTATGTTTCAAAATTATGCATTGCGATTTCATGTTTACTGATTGTTTTTTGACAATGAGAATTGTTTTCCCGCATTTACGAGTTATATGCATGCTGTCGATCTAGAAATTGTCTACAATATCCCCTCTCCTGTAGATGATTCTTTATTTCAAGAGAAAAAAAAACTAATGTAAGGCTGATAAAGACGGTAAAAATGATGCTGGAAAAAATAACAAGAACACATATTGTATGACATATTTTATTCTTATTAACTTAGTAAAAAAATATTCAATGATGTATGGTGAAAATTGGGTATTAATTCATTGAAATTATATTACATCTGCGTCCTCACAATGGCTTTGCCATAATTCATATTAATTTAATAAAACAGTTATTGACTTTTGATTTCGGTCTACTCGTGACTATACAGACCTGGTCAGGCATTGGTTAACCTCGGCCTTCGGCCTCGGTCAACCAATACCTATAGTCACGAGTCGAAGGTCGGTCAATCAATACCTGACCATGTCTGTATAGTCACGAGTAGACCTCATCAAAGTCAATAATTCTATAATGTTGTTTTCATTTTCAATATTTAGGTGTTTCAATCGTAAGGAGGAAATCTCTAGTAAGACTACCCACTGCAGAGTTCCTGAAAAAGTATTGGTTTTACTGCATTTGCCTCCAATTTGTTTGGTCCAATAAAAGCTCACACTATACTGTAGCCGTTATTTGGACCGATAAAAATCGCAAAACGTGCAATATTTCATGGAAGTTTTCAAGAACTCTGCTTCTGTACAAGCCACGTACAGCAGGACACAGCCTCAGAGTTAGTATCAGACACAACAACTCTCAACAAATAACATGAGACAATAAGACACAAAACAATAAGTGTCTTTTTGTAGTGTCACAAGACCATTTTCATTTCATATTGTTACATTCTTAACTCTTTTCTTTTGTAAGTAGGCTGCTACCTCCAACTTCCCTTCAAGGTCAAAATTTGTTACAAAACAATGGAGAAAATTCTTGTCAAAAGGAATATCATGTCAGTTTACTTATGTGAAATATACATATAAATATATATGCACAGCCATTGTAATTCCCTGAGATCTTACTATTGAAAGGAACATGCTGCAATTCGTGTATTAACACTCATGACATCACAATCCATAAGATCAAAAGAAACATGCCGCGACGGCTGTTCTAACCTCCAAACTGAACCCGCGGTGAAATTAATTTTAACATCACCCTTTTACCTAGAAAAGGCAATTTCAGAAAACAAGAATGAAACACACAACTATGGTGCATATATATAGAATAAATGTCATAATTTGTGTTTTGTTACGGGTATGCAACACACAGCAAGTGCATTTATCGCATGAAATGCGCTAACGTGCATTACATGTACGATAAATGCACTTGCTGTGTGTTGCATACCCATAACAAAACACAAATTAAGATACTTATTCTCTATTTAAAGCCGAGTGTTTCAGACAGACAAACAAACATACTTACAGACAAGAGGAAAGCAATTCTTGATGTCTGAATGGTCACATGACCAAAATTCTGCCATGTTTACAGGGGGATGTGTCTCTGGATTTTTCACTGTGCACTATGAAAAAGCCTTGATTTTGTTGGCTTCTCCTTCAAATCTCCTTTTATACTGGGGTTTGAGGGGCTAAGAGCCAATTTATCAATGGTTCCTTCAATGAATTCTACTAGTTTTGTCCTTGATAAAAACGTTAGATTCTAGATGTAAAGCAATTTCCATACACTAGTATGCTCTATGATAAACACCGAGTTTATCCCCCAACTATTTTCGGAACTTCTCTGTGCTTATCTCTAATTGAACCTTTGTGTGACATCATGTCGACATAGAGAATATGCCCGTCAATAATTTTCAATTAAGAAATGAATCTTATATTTTTTCTGTTGATGCAAAAGTTTTCTGTTCAATTTTTTGGGTGATACCTGCATCAACAGAAAAAAATATAAAATTCATTTCTTATCATTTAATTGTGGAAAACAGATTGTTTTCTTTGACCTAAAAACAATCAATCACCGCACTATATTTTGTAAGTCGGAAGGTTTCGCAGTGATACGTCTGCCAAAACAAGTTATGGCAGCCGCCATGATTCAAACAGCGAACGATCGTCCCTCTATATCTTTGGAAAAAGGACCAGTTTGAGCAAATTCTACATGCACTGTTAACTTTTGAGTAAGTAGAAAAGAAATGGTACCCTTGAAATGATAAGCAAACATCAACAAATTGTATTTTCAGCGACGAGTTCTTTCGTGTTTGAGGGAACCCCCAGTTCTAAAAATAGTGCTATGAATAGACTTCCGTGAAAAAATTGTGTTGATCGATGTATCAACAAAATTTCTCAGCCAATCAGAATATTCGTTTCTTGAAGATGACAATGGAAATTAAATGATTACAGGGGCAATAAAGCAGTCAGACAACTTGATATTCATTTCATATGTTATGGTATTTATACAGTGTTAATAATATCAAAGCATGAGTCTTAGAAAACAAAGAAAGTAGACATGTCTAGTCTTTTAATGTACATTGCTGAGTACACTTTATTCTCATTAACAAAAGCACAGAACATGTGTTTGTGATACAAAACATTGTTTAAATGTTTGTTTTTCAGTCAAATTCATTTTTTTTCAAATTAGCATTGATAAAGCACATATCATTTCTTCAGTAACATTTTCCTAAAATCTTCATTGGACATTTTTGATTCTGGTTTGCTAACATTTTGTCCATTTGAGGCAGATTTGTCAACTGTTTTCTGATTGGTCACTGAGCTTGGAGGTGGACCAGTAGCTGGAGTTCTTTTAACAGATCTTGGTACAAGGGAAACTTGAGTTCTTGCTTTTCCTCGTCTAAAAATTCAAAGAAAATATCATCAATTAGTTTTTTTTTTCAAGATTTCTGACAGTATACAATTTGAATTTACCTGTATTTCCAGTGGCGGATTCAGGGGGGGGGGGGGTGAATGCAAAATTCAAGGTTTCTGATCATCTTGGAGGAAACAGTATTCTGTTTTAAAGTGGAAAATTATCATGTCAGAATATTATCTATCAAATAATTTGAAATCTATCACACGTTGTCATCTATGTCATTTTTTTTTCAGGTAAAGAGGGCAAAATAGTGTGTATCTTGTTATAGAACAGTACACTCCTTTACCTAGTGCTATGCTGCTTAGAAAATGTGCTCATTGTGATATCATACTTGTGCTAGTCTGCTTTATTTTGCTTTTTGACTGCATTTCTAAAAAAATATATGCCTTTTCATTTTGCTTGTTTCTTTTATGTTGCTGCATGCTTTAGATGTACATGTAGTCTATGTTAGTTTACCTACCTTTTAGTCAATTACAATTATATTCTATGTGTCTGCTTTGTGTTGAGTGCATGCTTTTTAGTCTTTTGTAACTTTGTACAGCTGTTATCTACTTGTTTGTCGAAATACAAGCTCTTCTGAGCTTACGTTTGTAGTTGAAATTTTCGACACAAAATAATGATTCTGCATCTGCATCTGTCTAGTACTTACATTTCAGTTTCCTTCTTCCCTCCCCCAAGTGAAGGCTGAAATGAGGTTTCATCTCTCTTGGACATTGGAGTTTTCCGTTCCGGAGGGTTGCTAATAGCGACGGAGATTTCATGGTCTCCTATCTTTAATCCGTCAGTATGAACAACTGCTTTGGCAGCATCATGCTAAATAGAATATTCAAAATTAATGTTTTTGTAATACTGTATGGAAAAATCATTCCAAGGAATGCATGTGTCGCCTGCGAAACATAGTGACACTTAGGAATCACTTTATATAGAGTGTGATGTCCAAGTGAGACAGACAGACGGACAACAGACAAAGTGATCCCTAAGTGTCACTATGCTTTGCAGGCGTCACAATAAGAATGAAGTAGCACATCTAAATTTGAGCAAAAATAGATGAAAAAGGTGATGGGAAAATTTCGTTACATTTGGATTTACTAGTAGTACATACATGTACATCTTCTTCTCTTCATGAAGTGAATCTCAATTTATACTGACGTGTTATTGACTCCACAAGTTTCAAGCTAAATAGATGGACTCGCTTCTCAAATTTTTGAAAATCAATGAAATTATAGTAGATTGAAATATTTCTTCCAGAGAGAAGGGATGATAACAAATAAAAACACAAACACTCAAATACACAAAGTTTCGGCCCCTCGGCCTTTATCAAGTGTAAAAAACGACGATCTATAACAATTCTAAGTAAAATCCATCCTAGGCTTGCTTCTCTGGCGTTCATTGCAAATGTTTATGTTAGTCTATGACGTCATAGTATTCGCGGCACATGCATGCATTTCGCTTTAACCGCGAAAAGTTACAAAGTTTTTTTGTTTTTGTTTTTTTAATAATAATATGACAATCTTTTAATTATATAACTAAATCTGATTGGCTTTACTAAGCATGTCCGTAATATGAGGGGTCACTAGTCTTGTATATGTTTGTCCCCCTTCTTTTCTGCTATCATCTCGGCTTGCTTTATTTTCAAATAAACGGCTGTCTGTTTGTCTGTGACATGGTCTGTCTGTGTATCCTTGCAGGCATCATATATGCGCTTGTATCTCACAATTATTGGATATGTTTAAATAGGTTATGTATATATGTGTAATATTTTAAATTCAACGTTATATATATGTATAAATCATGATTTAGTTCTTTAAAACCATCTTCTCTCAGATCGTTCATTATTACAAAGACTTTATAACTTTTCGTGGTTAACACGAAATGCATGCATGTGCCGCGAATACTATGACGTCATAGACTAACATAAACATTTGCAAGGAACGCCAGAGATGCAAGGATGGATTTTACTTAGAATTGTTATAGATCGTCGATTTTTACACTTGATAAAGGCCAAGGGGCCGAAAATTTGTGTATTTGAGTGTTTGTGTTTTTAAATGAAATTATATATCACACAACTTTTTGTAAACAATAACAAGTGACAGTCATCATAACAATATCATACTGTAACATCTTATCAGCAACTGGATGTGATTGGATGTTTTAACAGAACAGGATTTAATTATAGATTCAATCTGTATTTTTTCAAACAGACTTTCCCCCTTGTTATTCCAATGTTGAGCCCGTGCTATTATTGTGGAATCTGTCAAGGTAATTATTCACTTGAGATAGGCTTCACGTAGGGAAAATGCACATTCCAATCATTTACACCATCTTTTCTGTCAATCAATGAATAAGATATTCATTTTGGTTAATCCCTGAATTTTTGTAATAATCATGACAGAAATTCATACGATAACTGTAAACCATCTTTAATTTGCAGCTTCTTACCGTCCGCGTGCCTCACTTTGGAAACTGGATAAACGCAATTTTGATTACTTTGTTATGCAAAAATTGAAATAAAATCTAAATCATTGAATAGATCTCGCTTTGTCGTAAATTTTGGTATATGTTATATGGTTGAGGGTTTAGGCAATCATATTATACAGATAAAATAAATTTAAGATGGGGCGTTTTCAATGTCAAATTTCAGTGTGACGTCGCCGAGTTTAACATTGAGCCTATGGAGCATGTCACGACGTCACGGGAAAAATTAGCATTGGAAATGGCCCATCTAAAATTGTTTTGTTTATAAAATTAGATTGCGTGCACTGACCATCATATAACTTATACCAAAATTTACAACTAAGCGAGATCTAATGAATGAAAAATTTCTGAATGATAGAATAGTCAAAATCACGTTTATCTAGTTTCCGAAGTGAGCCGTGCGGACAGTAAGTTTGCAAACACCAGTGAGGTGACATGTTTGCAGTGTTTTATTTTTGAAACATTGCATGTACATATATATATCTTACTACACATTTGTTGGGACATATTCATGATACATATTCATGATATTGGCAGTGTTTTATATTTGCGAATCGAATAACCTCGCGAAATAAAACGCTCGCAAAAAAAAAAGTACAGTTTACAGTAATCACAAATCTATGCATTCCACTTAAAAAGATGCACAGGGTTAAATTTTCTGAAAAGTGTGAGTCCAGAGGAAAAATATTATGGATTGATAAATTAAAGTTTATGGTACTTTTCAATGCCTATACTGAAAAAAAATTCTGAAATCTCTGAAAAGAATTTTAAAAATAGAAACCATTCCATCTTTTACTTATGTTCTCTAACTTGCAGATGGATTTAAGCATTGCATTAATTTACTCAGTGTTATATCTAAAAGAACCAAACATCATCTAAATATTTCGTCGCTGTAGAACTATAAGGTCGTATCTTACAAATTTTCATTTTTCATTTTTCTGAGTAAAGTGAAAAAAACTGTTGGGCGCTGGTATTTTGATAATAGGAATGGTTTTCTTTGTATATAAGCATACTTCTAGTGATATATTGTCCGTTTAAGTTGTTTTCATTGACTAAATTGCATGATTACAACTTTTATGGGGAAAACAATCGAAGCAACCTTTTAATTCACAGAAAATGTGTCAATACACAAAGACATAACAAGTCGTATCTGCCACTTACGACGTTTTCATCATTTTGTCTATAATCAGTATACAAACATGAAGGTCATAAATGCCACTTACGATATTTTAAATGTATCAATGTGATATTAAGGGTAGTAGTAAGTTCTAGTACTTCCGACGTTTTAAATGTATCAATATGATAATTTTATTAATAAGTGTAGTACTATCATTCATAAACATTGATAGGGTTTGTAATGAAAAATACGAAAGACCTGATGCGCTGTCGCTGTGACACCAACAACAGAGAACCACAGTGTGCATTCATGGACCCATGCAAACCAGGTGTGAGACCAGCTAGGTGCATGGGAGAAGTCAGTGCAACCGCTTGTGCAACAAAAGCTGAATATATAAAGGCTGGTCACTGGATATGAAACTGCAACACACCATAAAAAAGATATAACGTTTGATTCGAACCCCTCGCAGGGAATTTTTCTTCCAGCTTCTAACGGAAAAGGGAAGAAGTTTGACAAAAATGTAAAATACAGATGAACTGATGCACTGTCACTGTGACACCAATAATAGAGTGCCAGAATAGACATTCATGCAACCTTTCAAGACCAGGTGCCTGGCAGAAGTAAGTGTCTCTTGCTTTGCTAGTTACACCCGCCATGGATTCCAGCGCTACAACAAAACTGATTATATAAAGGCTGGACACTTGGTATGTACTAACACTTTATAGAAAGTGTCACAGTCACACCACAACACTAACTAGTGTAATTTAATACTGTACTCAATCAATCATATCAAATCAGGATAAATTCAAACTCTTTATTTAACTTTTTAATCAACAGATAAAAATATCAATACGAATATTTCAAAACGACGATGAACTTCATATGAAACCTATCCCTAGTTAAAATTTACTATAGGACACTGTAGTAAACAGTATTTGAAACAGGCATTTAACAATCTTTGTAAAAAAAATTCTATATTGACTTAGAGATAGCCTGTTGCTTTTTAATGATAGACAGAGATAAATTGTCCTTGAATAGATAATCTCTTAGATGTTTCAATATGTATCTAATGTTGTGAGAAAAAATAACTGTTTACTATGGTATACTATATTAAATGTTCATTAGAGGTTTTTTAAAACATTAGATGCAGTTTTCATCTTGAAAAGCACAAGAAACCTCAAATACAAACTCCCAACAAGGCAAAAGGTCCATTAAAATTAATTTCGGGACCAGAATTATAAATCAACAAAATTAATATCTTTAATTTGAAAATGAAATGGCAAAAATTAATTAGTGTCAATATTTGACATTGAGATAAAATTTTCTTATCTAGGAACAAAAGGACTTTAGGAAGGCCTAAATCGCATTAAATATAATATCTATGCCTTGATCAGAAGCATTTTTAAAGTATTTGAATTAAAATGTGAAACACAAATTTATGCTCAGAAATACATTGTCTGTGAAAATTTGTGACATAAAAGTGTATCAGACGGACAAATAGACGTCAAATAATCGTAAGCACAACTTAATCATATTAATCATAATTGAAGTCACTGTTTGTGACATAATTCAAGATTTTATTATATCCTCATAGTAAAATAGAACTAGTCTTCCAGGGAAGACTCTGGTGCCAGCAAAAGCAAAGCGTGACAGACGGACAGACAGACCGACCGACGGGTGTACAGACAGACAGACGATGGACAAACTGATCCTTTATGGCGCTTTGCTTCGCTGGCGCCACAAAAATGTCTTTGAAATTCAAACATCACCATTCAGTCTTTCTATTCACTTCATCGATTGAAAATATATCAGCCACCAGTAAATGACAACAGTTTAATAGTTTGGAAAAGCTGAAACATGTTGCTTCATCAAAAATACTGCTATGAAGAAAAACTTCAAACAGTGGTTTACACTAGCATATTTAGACATCAAAGTCAGATTCATCTGAACTATTTGGCTCTGGTAGAGATTCCTCGGCACCTTCATTGCATATTGCTGCTTTAAATCCTGTAAATTTGATATCTTGTATAGGACAAAGGATTTACAATTTAATCTCTCTTTCTCTCTCTCACTCATTCTATATCTTTCTCTCTCTCTCTTTAATTTAACCCCGATCTCATTCCTTCTCTCTTCCTCATTCTTCCTCCTATTTTCCTCTTTTACAACAGTAAGGCACGGTCCATTTGATATTCTGGGGGGGGGGGGCTTGGGTTTTTTGTCGGAGCAAGATTATTTTTTTCGCCTCGGACCGTGGCAAAATTATTTTTTTCTTGCAAAGTCGGAGCAAGGAAATTTTTTTTAACAAAGTGATGTGCATATATATTAAGAATGTTTGTGTTTTATCAATAGATATTATTTATATTTTTACTCAAAACTCTAGATATTAATATATACTTTATCTTTATGCAACTGTATTCAATTCAATTCTAAATAGAGAGATAAAAGATTTCTACAATATAATTCTAAATGAAAACAAAATTTATATAAGGTACATGAATATAAAAGGGTCTTTGGGGAAGGTATTCTATACAAAGGGCAAGGGGCGGTAAGGGCCAAAATCGGCCCAATTTCAAAACTGGGACAAACATTGGTCATTGAAAATACAGGATTTACAGAGTATAAATCAATTTAAATTTTGAGAATAGGACATCCCGTTACGTTTCTACACTAATTTGAAGACAGGATGGTCAGCTATATTTTACACTGATTTTGACGTCATATGACGTTACGATCACATTGTAATGCGACGTTGCCTATAGGTAATTTGCTGCTATATTCTAATACTATTTATGCTATTAATTATGTAGATAAACTATCAATATCACGATAAAATACTAGTATATGTACATGGTAGGTTTCACTATAATATAATGAGGGGTAATTTGTACACGCCTTTGTTGACTTATGGACATATTCATGTTAATATAATGATACTTTTCACCAAGGCCTTAAAAAAGACATTTATGTGTATTTCCGGTACATGTAACCCAGCAGACCCTTTTTTAACACCCCCCTTTCCGGCTCAATTTTTTTCTCGTCCGATTCATCCCAGAAGACCAGTCCAGATAAAGGTAAAAAACGAAGCCTCCCCCCCCCTTTTCGCACAAAGTCATTGATTCAGAATTGTTGGCACTATTTGATGCTTTTTTTTCAGCTTACTTTGCATTGTGATGTCTTTTCTAATGTGTGTTGATTTGCGAATTTAGAGGGGTATGAGCGGGCTCCGATCCCCTCTTTGTGGTGGTCAACATTGTGTTTTCTAATAGAAATGTTTTTTTTTTTCTATTTTAAAAAATTCGTTGGCTAGCTACCGCTCACCAGTTTCAAGAAGTACCTCGCGTGTCTCAATTTCAACTCAACAATTTGATGCATCCCTTATCAAAAAATAAAAAAAAAATATTGAAATAAATAAATAATTAAATTATGCGTTGGCTGCCGTACCACTCAATAAGACTTTTCTTGATTTTTATCTCCCTTTTTTCTATTAACAATTTTCTTTAAAACTTGTCTTCGCCCTCCCCCTTTCTCTGAGACCCTAGATTCGCCACTGCATTATTATATAATTGCACACGTTGTTTTTACATAGAAAGGGGATTGATTAAGAAATTCAAAAGTATGCTAATAAAGTTTATTAGTAATCATTAATTTAAACATAAAATTGTGTATCATAGCGCCACCTATAATACCTTCCAGAATCCAGTTCAGCACTCAATAATAAAATCTACTGTATTTTGCATCATTTTACAGTCTAATTAAAATTCAGCTCTCTTTATTTCGCAAACTACATAGATTACGAAATAAAGAGAGCTGAATTTTAGTTAGATTGATTATTTCATTATGCACGTTTTGCTGTTGGTAAAGTAAGGGTATTTCCTACTTTTTAAACGCCCTGATCCTCGCGGTAAAACTCAATTTCTGACGTGGGATTCGCCGATACCCTGTCAGTTTTTGTAAAACACACGCATGGTAACCCCAAAATATATGTTAAAATACATCTCCCCGAATTAAGATGATGATTCTTCTTTTTTTATGTATACATTTCGTGGATTGCACTTTTAATGATTGAAATATCCATCATTGAAAAAAAAATGAAGGAAAAAGTTATGAAGATACAGATTGTGCTACTGTAAATGATTTATGTACAACTACAAGGCGTGAACAATATCGATATACATGTATGTGCACAATACTCGCAGAATGTCCATTACCGTGAACTGACGCGCCGTGTCCGTTTGGACAATTTTCGTTTTAAATACTGACAACATATTTTCTATAACACATTTTCAATAAAATAAAAAGATTTTTCTCAGTCGAAAATGAGACATGGCAGATATTTTTCCCCTGAATTTGCAAAAATAAGTATATCTCGTGGACGGCAAATCATACGCGGTGGTGTCTATTTTATATGGCCCTCATTTCTGATATGAAATGGTTTAATGGTTTAATGGTTTATTAGCTTTAAGCCTAAAGGCTCATCAGCATAAACATATATACAATAGACAATGCAATTACATATAAATATATTTTTTTTTAAACGGAGGGTTTTATTTCACATCTTCATTTAATATAGTAGTTTGTTTGGTTGATTTTTGTGTTGCGGGGGTGTTGATGTTGTTTGTTTAGTTTTTCTCCTTTTTCTTGTTTCTTGTTCAGGGTTTTTTTTTATTTTAAAATATTTTAATTCGTTGATTCTGGCTTAAAGTTTGACATTTTATAAATGCCGACTGTACAAGTACCCTTTTAGATACTCTGTAGTTTCGATTCAATATACATATGAAATCTGGCTTAAAGTTTGACATTTTATAAATGTCGACTGTACTAGTACCCTTTTAGATACTCTGTCATTTCGATTTAATATGCATATGAAATGACCACTTTGACTTTAATTTTTTCGCAACATACAAGCAATATCAAAGTCGCGAACATATATGACGTCATATATTCAGTATGACGTCATTCTATCGTCATGAATATCTGTTACGTTACGAGGATAATAACATTTGAAAGACATTTTTGTCTGTATTATTTGATTTCGTGCATGTGGGAATAAATAATCAATATCATCAATAACAACAGAACAAAATTTATTGAATTGTATCGATTTTACTCAAATAATTCTTGTATTCTAGAAGTTAAAAGGTGTTTTCTGTTTCCAAAACGACCCGCTCGCATGGTAAAAGTCATTGATTTCCTTCCGTTTTCAATGTGGCCACATGAAAACAACAGATTCATACTTTCACAGCATTTACAAAATACTTATACGGATATACAGAAAAAATATGAACTTGTTGTTTTCATGTGGCCAAGTCTAATTTTGCTATCGCATGTGAAAATATATTGATTTTTTGTTCATTTCCGGTTTCATAGGTGATTTCAAAGGGGGATAACTCCAACAAAAAAATTAAATTTAACATTTTTCATGTTGAATCTATTAAAGACAAGCTTCTTTTTACCAATTTTAGTATCAATTTCAATATTTTTAAATCTTAGGAATTAACAACAATTTTGGGCCTAGAAACCCCCTTACCGCCCCTTGCCCTTTTAAAATGTAGAATTGTAAAATGGTGAATAACTGAAGTTCTCCTTCCATGCTAACAAGAACATAAAATTGAGACTCTATGAGATACATGCAACAATATGTATTAATAATTGTACATAAGTATTGGTAATTAACACTTTTGATATCTTCAGATATATGAACTTTGACATTAGCAAGCAATGATTGATAGAAAATATGGCTAGCGAAGCAAGCCCAAAATTTTTTGATAGACTGAAAACTGCGGCGAGCGAAGCGAGCCGGAAAAATTTCAAGAATTTTAGCAAAATTTTATGGTAATTCTTCAAATTCAGATTATTTGTAAGAGCAAGATTATTTTTTTCTGTCACACCATAAGCAAATTTATTTTTTTCATCAAAATTCAGAGCAAAATTATTTTTTTTCGAAAAAAACCCAAGCCCCCCCCCCCCCAGAATATCAAATGGACCGTGCCTAAGCTTTATCATCATATGGCTGCATAATTTGCAAGTCATTTCAACATTCAAGATCAAATTTCGTCATGTAGTAGTACTTTACTAATAACATGCATAATAGAAGCATGTACCATACTGACTCCAGGAGTTGGAAACAAAAGGTCGTATTTGCATGAGAGGAGAAAACGGACTCAATTGCATTGGGTGGTATTAAAGAAAAAATAGTAATTACTGTGCTCTGTATCCCAATACATGAATGTATACATAAATCTATATTTCAAGTAAGATAAAGATAATGCAAGATTTTGCCAGATTAGGTATGGTGTTTTGGCATTTTGGGGCAATACTTTATGTATGTGGTAAAGGGTCGTAAGTACATGCAAACCATTTTTGTTTTTTGCAGACTGTCCAACAACACAGAAAGTTAAGATTTAGGAGCAGTTTAAATAATATCGAGCAACATACTTCCTTTTAAAAGGAAAATTACATTTAATCAGTACTTTGGAACCGCCGAAAATGCTCTTACTCACCCTCTGTCATGCTGCTGTTGTGTTTTGGTGTTTTTGTTCTCCAAAAGGTCGTAAGTGACACATACGACTTTATTACCAAATGCCTTGAATATATTTATGGTAAAGAAACATCATAAGTGGTAGATACGATCTTATATTTCCATCAACTTTTTGAAAGTTTACTTACGACAAAATTTCAAAGGCAGTTACCATGGAAACGCGTCGGTGTATTTAAATCATTTTTTCATATCCTATGTAGAATCATAGGAAGAGTAATTATTTATGAAAATCCTATTTTTGTCGTATCTACCACTTACGACCTTATAGTTCTACAACGACGATTTAAGGTAAGCAAGTGCCTTGGGAGCCCCACTCTCCTATGTCACTAATCATACTTCTTTCATTGTACTTAGAAATACATTTACTCAGCATAACATTTCATTAGTTTCCATTATTAAGCCACGATACCTCATCTACATATTCAACATAAGCCAGCCCCTTGGGTGCCCCACTCCTGTACGTCACCAGTCGTACCTCTTTCAGTCTCCCATGCTGAAATAGAACAAACAAGCAAGATACAGGACATTGTACAATTTTTTCCTAATTCTCTAAAATATACCTCAGATTGAAGACAGCAGACCTGCCTACCTGTTTCTTACAAAAAGTGTAAAATGTTGCAAAAGAACGTGTAATTTACGGATATTAAGCGTAATATAAAACATGTGCATCACTATATACATGATATACCCGGTGTATAACAATTGATTGCAATTTTGATAATAAAAAGCATCGTCATTTCCCTACTTTGATATTTGTTCAGATCTTTATCATTTAAACAATTGCTTATACAGTTACTGTATCAAACCTTCAACTTTAACACAATAAATTTACATGTATATAGTTAAGTCTATCCGTTTGTTTTAAATATTTCAAATTTAGATTTAAAATACATGTATGTTTAAGGCGTAAAATGAGCAGCAAAAGCATAAAGTGTATTTTAAGATAAACCAGAAGTCTCTGATGAGACTGAAGCTCTCCTGGTTGTTTGCTTAAATTAATCTAAGTGCCGCACTCATTAGGAGTGTAACGATATACCGCGGTGCAGGCATTTTATTTATGCTCACGGGCTAATACATTGAAAAGTAAAGTGCTGAAATCTTTAATTTGATTTATGTGCTCTTATTCTAACTGTTTCCGGGTTTTACTAAAAGAATAAATAATACTCTCTCTGAATAATCACAAGCAAAATGGCATTGTCTAAATGAATTTAAGCGTTTTCTGTACATACAACACAGTACTGATAATGTATTTGCCTACGCAATTTGTTATTTTTATTAATTCCGAAACTTAATTGCTCACTTGAATCTGTATCGCGATACGTATCGTATCGTGAGGCTGTATCGTGATACGTATCGCATCGTGGAGTGAGCGTATCGTTACATCCCTCGCACTCATTTTCCAAGACCATGAGATCAGGAGCTCAAACAAAATACAAGACCACAGAATGATTAATATAATGCTAAAAAAAAGAATTATCTTTCTATCAATTGTACTTTCTGAGAATTAGTGCTCACAAGATTACATAGAGTTATATAGGAGAAAATGACCACACTCATTTTCCAAGACCCTGGGGGTCAGGGGCTCAAAGAATATATCAGGTGCACATCTAGACCACAGACTGAGAATAAAGCAAAAACAAATATCTAGTCTAGTACATCAAAATTGTTACTTTAGAACATATATTTCAATATTGACATTTTCTATCAATTATACTTTGAATTCTGAGAATTGGTGCTCACAAGATTACATAGAGTTATATAGGAGAAAATGACCACACCCATTTTCCAAGACCCTGGGGGCCAGGGGCTCAAACAAAATATCAGGTGCACAACTACAACAGACTGAGAATAAAGCAAAAACAATAATCTTTCTATCTATTTTACTTTCTGAGAGTTGGTGCTCACAAGATTACATATGGCCACTTGCGTACGTCAGGCTTAAGCCCAGATCAGTATGATCTTGGCTCAAGCCTAGCTTAAAATTTCCATTTCGCTTGCACACCTGTACGACTTACTTGAGAGGAGCTCAGATTTGAGCAAAGATCCTTATGTAGGGTAGGTTTAAGCCTAGGTTCATTACTTCTTTTATACAAAATATGCAGTTCTTATATCGTGGAAACACAAATTTAGAGAAAACTAACCATTTAGAGATACTAGCATTTAATGCACTATAACAAGACTGGTGAAGCTAGAGATCGATCGAGAGTTTCCCGGAATACACCCCCCTTTTTTGTTTTTTTTAAGTGCGGTCATCATGTTTAAGCATGTAAATTTCGTACTGTCCGTGCTTTTCAAAGGGGTTGTTGCATATATCCGACTGGGAATGCTTTGCAAGAGATTCCACATGGAATCATAAGTAACATCAGATTTTCAATATATGATTTCAGTGGCGGATCCAGCTTTTGAGTTAGAGGGAGCGTAAAAAATGGCGAGGTGGTCCCCAGCGGGTCCAGAGTGGAACCCTGGTAGTGGGACCAGGGGGCGAAGCCCCCCACCCCTAACGAATTCCAGCCTTTTCGGACCCATTTTAATAACTGAAATTGATTAATGAATTGAAAATGATGCATTTGACAAATGTATTAACTAAAAGGTAGTTAATATTTACTAATATTTACTCTTTTTTATATGAAAAATGATCGTTTTACCTAGGATTTGCAAATGTTAGGGGGGGGGGGGGGTATGTTTCCTACGCCCCCCCCCCCCCCTTGAATCCGCCACCGTGTTTAATAATTTTTGTTAATAAATTATCCTATTATCTTGAACGTATGTTTCAAATTTCATAAAACTTATTTTCAAAGCATTTGAACATTTGAAGATTTTTCATATTGATAATTTTAAGCCATGCACTTTTGCATTGTGATCCAGGCTCAAGCTGTACTCAGATAAGTAAGCTTGGATCCACAGGTCAGCAATCCAACTAGTTCTCACCTGAGCACAGCTTGAGCCCGACTTAAGCCAGGGTTACCTGATCCGGGGATCACCTCTCGATCCTAGCTTACCTGAGCCTTACGTGCGCAAGTGGCCAATAGAGTTATATAGGAGAAAATGACCACACCCATTTTCCAAGACCCTGGGGGTCAGGGGCTCAAATAAAATATCAGGTGCACATCTAGACCACAGACTGAGAATAATGCAAAAACAATTATATTTCTATCAATTACACTTTCTGAGAATTGGTGCTCACAATATCACATAGAGTTATAATGGAGAAAATGACCACACCAATTTTCTAAGGATCTGGGGGGCAAGGGGCTCAAACAAAATATCAGGTGCACATCTAGACCACAGACTGAGAATAATGCAAAAACAATTATCTTTCTATCAATTATTCTTTCTGAGAATTGGTGCTCACAAGATAACATAGAGTTACATAAGAGAAAACGACCACACCCATTTTCCAAGGCCCTGGGGGCCAGGGGCTCAAACAAAATATCAGGTGCACATCTAGACCACAGACCAAGAATAATGCAAAACAAATTATCTTTCATTCAATTATACTTTCTGAGAATTGGTGCTCACAAGATTACATAGAGTTATATAGGAGAAAATGACCACATCCATTTTCCAAGACCCTAGGGGTCAGGGGCTCAAACAAAATATCAGGTGCACATCTAGACCACAGACCAAGAATAATGCAAAACAAATTATCTTTCTATCAATTATACTTTCTGAGAATTGGTGCTCACAAGGTTACATAGAGGTATAATGGAGAAAATGACACCACGCCCATTTTCTAAGACCCTGGGGGTCAGGGGCTCAAACAAAATATCAGGTGCACATCTAGACCACAGACTGAGAATGATGCAAAAACAATTATCTTTCTATCAATTATACTTTCTGAAAATTGCTACTCACAAGATTACATAGAGTTATATAGGAGAAAATGACCACACCCATTTTCCAAGACCCTGGGGGTCAGGGGCTAAAACAAAATATCAGGTGCACACCTAGGCCACAGACTGAGAATGATGCAAAAACAATTATCTTTCTATCAATTATACTTTCTGAAAATTGCTACTCACAAGATTACATAGAGTTATATAGGAGATAAGCTTAAAATGCATCAAAGATGCAAAGTGCCGAGTTGCAAAACTTGAATATAAGTAAAATATACATGATTTGAATATGGTCTCGACAGATGGGAAACATTATTAGCATGTTTCAGGTTGATCCACATTCATATATAATTCAGAAACCATTTTCAATTAACGAGTCCTATGAATTTGACCTTTGATCTCTTGACCCCAAAATTAATAGGAAACATTTCTGGCAAGTTACATGATAATAGGTACAATACAGGCTCAAATTCAGTCGGGAAACCATTTTTAATCATCTTAGTCCTGTGACCTTGACCTTTGACCTTTTGACCCCAAAATTGATAATGGTCATCCTTGATCCATGGGAAACATTTCTGGTAAGCTTCATGATTATAATTGCAATACAGGCTGAAATATGGTCCGGAAACCACTTTCAATCATCGGAGTCCTGTGACCTTGACCTTTGACCTTTTGACCCCAAAATCAATAGGGGTCATTCTTGATTCATGGGAATCATTATTGGCAAGTTTCATGACTTTAGGTGCAATACAGGCTAAAATATGGCCAGGAAACCATTTCAAATCATCAGAGTCCTGTGACCTTGACCTTTGACCTTTTGACCCCAAAACCAAAAGTGGTCATTTTCTATTCACAGGAAACATTTCTGGCAAGTTACATGATTATAGGTGCAATACAGGCTGAAATATGGTCCGAAAACCAATTTCAATCAACAGAGTCCTGTGACCTTGACCTTTGACCTTTTGACCCCAAAATCAATAGGCATCATCTTTGATTCAAGGGAAACATTTCTGGCAAGTTTCATGATTATAGGTGCAATACAGGCTGAAATATGGTCCGGAAACCATTTTCAATCATCTGAGTCCTGTGACCTTGACCTTTGACCTTTTGACCCCAAAATCAATAGGCCTCATCCTTGATTCAAGGGAAACATTTTTGGCAAGTTTTATGATTATAGGTGCAATACAGGCTGAAATATGGTCCGGAAACCATTTTCAATCATCTGAGTCCTGTGACCTTGACCTTTGACCTTTTGACCCCAAAATCAATAGGGCTCATCCTTGACTAATGGTGAGTAAGTGTATGAAGTTTCATTGTTATAGCCTCTTTCGTAGTTGACTTATAGTCCGGAAACCAATTGTTGACCCCTCCCGCCCGCCCGCCCGCCCAGACGCCCGCCCAGACGCCCGCCCAACCGCCCGCCCAACCGCCCGCCCGCCCGCCCGTCTCACATCAAATTAAGAGCCGAGTTTTGCAACTCGGCTAAAAATGACCACACCCATTTTCCAAGACCCTGGGGGTCAGGGGCTCAAACAAAATATCAGGTGCACATCTAGACCACAGACTGAGAATAATGCAAAAACAGTTATCTTTCTATCAATGATGCTTTCTGAGAATTGGTGCTCACAAGATTACATAGAGTTATAATGGAGAAAATGACCACACCCATTTTCCAAGACCCTAGGGGTCAGGGGCTCAAACAAAATATCAGGTGCACATCTATACCACAGACTGAGAATAATGCAAAAACAATAATCTTTCTATCAATGATACTTTCTGAGAATTGGTGCTCACAAGATTACATAGAGTTATATAGGAGAAAATGACCACACCCATTTTCCAAGACCCTGGGGTCAGGGGCTAAAACAAAATATCAGGTGCACAACTAGACCAGAGTCCCATTATAATGCAAAAAGAATTTATTTTGTACTATTCACAGATTGAGAGGATTGGCGCTCACAAGAAAAGTTTAACGGACGGACGGACAGACAGACAGACGGCCGGACGGACGCCGGACACAGGGCGATCGCATAAGCTCGACTGGTCTTAGACCAGTAGAGCTAAAAATCTTAAATATTACGCCAAAATCGTAAACGTAGATAGAGGTCTGAGACAGTAAGCATATTATGATGGTAAAACAAATATGATTCAAAACAAATGTGATTCAATCAAATAACTGAGGCTATCATTTCATATCTACATTGTATCTGTGGAAAAGCAGTAGCATGATCACTGAAGAATTCAGTCTTTTCGAAACAGAGAGTTACTTCCTATATGTGCAGGTATCTGACATCAATGCATTGTGAAGTAATCAAATTCTATGGAAACCAGCATGAAATTCAGGGAAACAGGGTCACATATATACATGTACCTTTTCAAAGGAATTTAATGACCTCACAATGCTTTTACATCAGATACCTGCACAAATTGAATGTAAGCCTGTAAAATCAAAAAGACGGAATGGACAGCCAGCCTTACTTTCGGTGTACATGGGCGTATAATCCTGGGTGGTCATGTGCAAATTCCATAATTGCGAGCGATTCTCAGAAAATTGGCACATGTGCCAACCAGAATTAAACATCCATGTACATTGAAAGAAAGACAGTTATTTCTTATATTTACATTTTTGCTGAATATTAGACACCCTATTTTTACACAAGCATTGTTAATACAGTGAATGACAGCTTGACAGGTATTTTAACATTAATTGGTAAATTCTCCCTACGTTCAAAACTTGGATGTGACATCACAATAGGCGACCAGATTTATTGGAATATAATTCTGATTGCCTATGTACATGTATGTCTTTTGCTATATTTATAATTTCATTCTTTAGACAAAATATCATAATTTGAAATTTTATATAACAAAATATTGATCATTTCAGAATTTTTTAACAATCACTCTTGTGATAAATTTGCCTTGTGTGACAAGCATAGTTCACACATGTATACGTCAACTAGACTTTTACTTACTTGACTGAATATCTGTTCCAGTGCGTCTTTGGAGCAGGTAAAAGGTAGGTTGCGGATAAACAACTTGTTTTTCTCCATATTTGTGGAAAACTGAAAGTGTAATAAACAACTTCTTTTTCTCCACATTTGTAGAAAACTGAAAGTGTAATAAACAACTTGTTTTTCTCCATATTTGTAGAAAACTGAAAGTGTAATAAAACAACTTGTTTTTCTCCATATTTGTAGAAAACTGAAAGTGTAATAAAACAACTTGTTTTTCTCCAAATTTGTAGAAAAATGAAAGTGTAATAAAACAACTTGTTTTTCTCCATATTTGTAGAAAACTGAAAGGGTAATAAAACAACATGTTTTTCTCCAAATTTGTAGAAAACTGAAAGTGTAATAAACAACTTGTTTTTCTCCATATTTGTAGAAAACTGAAAGTGTAATAAATAACTTATTTTTCTCCATATTTGTAGAAAACTGAAAGTGTAATAAACAACTTATTTTTCTCCATATTTGTGGAAAACTGAAAGTGTAATAAAACAACTTGTTTTTCTCCATATTTGTAGAAAACTGAAAGTGTAATAAACAACTTATTTTTCTCCATATTTGTGGAAAACTGAAAGTGTAATAAACAACTTGTTTTTCTCCATATTTGTAGAAAACTGAAAGTGTAATAAATCAAATTGTTTTTTCTCCATATTTGTAGAAAACTGAAAGTGTAATAAAACAACTTGTTTTTCTCCAAATTTGTGGAAAACTGAAAGTGTAATAAACAACTTGTTTTTCTCCATATTTGTAGAAAACTGAAAGTGTAATAAACAACTTGTTTTTCTCCATATTTGTAGAAAACTAAAAGTGTAATAAAACAACTTGTTTTTCTCCATATTTGTAGAAAACTGAAAGTGTAATAAAACAACTTGTTTTTCTCCAAATTTGTAGAAAAATGAAAGTGTAATAAAACAACTTGTTTTTCTCCATATTTGTAGAAAACTGAAAGTGTAATAAAACAACATGTTTTTCTCCAAATTTGTAGAAAACTGAAAGTGTAATAAACAACTTGTTTTTCTCCATATTTGTAGAAAACTGAAAGTGTAATAAATAACTTATTTTTCTCCATATTTGTAGAAAACTGAAAGTGTAATAAACAACTTATTTTTCTCCATATTTGTAGAAAACTGAAAGTGTAATAAAACAACTTGTTTTTCTCCATATTTGTAGAAAACTGAAAGTGTAATAAACAACTTATTTTTCTCCATATTTGTGGAAAACTGAAAGTGTAATAAACAACTTGTTTTTCTCCATATTTGTAGAAAACTGAAATTGTAATAAACAACTTGTTTTTCTCCATACTTGTAGAAAACTGAAATTGTAATAAACAACTTGTTTTTCTCCAAATTTGTGGAAAACTGAAAGTGTAATAAACAACTTGTTTTTCACCATATTTGTAGAAAACTGAAAATGTAATAAACAACTTGTTTTTCTCCATATTTGTAGAAAACTGAAAGTGTAATAAACAACTTATTTTTCTCCATATTTGTAGAAAACTGAAAGTGTAATAAACAACTTATTTTTCTCCATATTTGTAGAAAACTGAAAGACGTAATCTAAAATGTAAGATTATCATCACAATGTCATAACTTCATGTAATAATTACAATTATACATGTTTTACTAATAATAGATGTTTTATCTGAGATAAAACTGTTCCATTTGATTTTTGTTTATTTTAAAAAAAAAATTAGAACTTTTCTTTTTTGAATTTTTCTCAATTATTATTGTCTTCATCTCCCGTTTCTTTGTGTTGATGCTTTTTGTTCATTGCAGTATTATACTTTTATTTTGTTTAACAGTCTTCGGAAATATCTCATCTCTCTTTTATACCTGTTTTACTCAATACTTCTGCATGTTTTAATAACTGACCCTTCCGATTGCGGTAAAATAATGCAAAATTTTGTGACGTCACAATGCTTTTACCTCGGACAAACAAGCTTCGAACCTTGGTCAAACATCGAAATTACATTGTGACATCATGGAATTTCTCAAAATTTTCCCCCGTTTGTAAGAGTCAATTACAAATGATGAAGTTTATAATGAAAGTGTCCTTACGGTTTTGTTATCATTTGTGTGGACCATATGACGCACCTTCTGATGAAAAGCAGGCAAAATAAAGGCAGGAAATTTTAACATATGATGCCATAATGCGCAATCAAATGATACATACAACATGTACAAGTCATGTAACCATGCTGTCTCAACTGACATGCAGCCAACCCCACTGTGATCGAAAGATTGAACAGAATAACTACATGTACATGTATGCAAACATTAGAGAGGTTTAGTTTCAAGTTCTTTCAACGTGTACCTATGACGTACATGTACACGTCACCATTTGACATCATAATCAGAGGACATCGTTTAGTTACACATACGAATCGGAGTAGGTATAGGTAGTAAGATGTTCGTGTAGCTAGTTCTTTTCAATCTGCGATTTAATCTGCAAGAAAAATACATCGAGATTCGTAAAACCTCGACTCAAGGAAAGTTAGAATCCTAAACGTGCTTTATAACACGGAAAACTGGAAGTTCGATCAATGATAAGTCTGGAAATTTTCAAAGAAGTTACCCGTTCTGTATTTACATGTAGAGCATACATGCCAGATTTTTTTCAGCCATTCTGGAACATTGATGAAAATTTTCCGGGACAAATGACAAAATTCTGGGACAAAAATTTGAAAATTCTGGGACACATTCCGGGACATTTTTCTGACTTATAAACAAAATGTTATCATATTGTCATGTACTATATCTAGTCTCTTACTTGTGTTTCTGATGACAAGGACTCGTCGTTTTATTTAACGGGTGGGTCCAATAAGTTGGTCTTAAATTATGACACATAACGTTTGTCTCCCGAGGAATGGAATCAATATTTTACAGCATTAAAAATTGAAAGATTTAGGTTAGCATTAATTAAAGCACTTCTCAGGTGTATGTAATGTACTAGCTGTTATTCAAGTTAGCTTACGTATGTTTCTGTAGTGACTGACTTGTCGATGGAGACCGGTCTTTTAATTTGTCAGCGGTACGTGGCATCAAGCCATTGCTACTTATAAATCTATTGACTGGAAGAGGGGCATGTGGATGAGTCGTCAACAGGTACAACTGTTTAACATTATCTTTCAAAAATATTTACAATGCATAAATAAAGTCTGGACGTAAGCATATTCTATCGCACGCCTATCGTAAAATTACTCGTAACATCACTTTTTTTTTTAATACTGGACACCCTGTGATTACTGAAATATCTAATGGGATAACTTAATATAAATTTAACCAGAGATGAGGCAGGAAGGATATTTTAAGATAATCATATGAAATAAAAACGAGTAAGCTTACAGTAATCACTATCAAAACATGTTTTAACAGTATAATCTCAGGTACAACTTAAGTTAGATCTGTTGATCAGCTGTTAGCCGACAATTACGTGACCCTCTTTGAACAGTAGAGAAAAAAATGACTTTGCACTGAAATACAGGACATTTCGGGACAAATTTTAATTTTATAGGAATTTTCGTGTCCCGGCGGGACAGATTTTTTAGGTGTGATTTTCCGGGACATTTCTGTCCCGCCGGGACATCTGGCATGTATGGTAGAGCATTGTTTACACGTTCATAACGTGTAGCTATACGTAACATCATGACGTCATGTGAACAAAGATCACAGAAAGTGATGACATCATATGTACATGTACATATCGCTCTTAAACTTGTAACTAAACCTCTCGATTGTAGTAATACTTACCTTAAATTCTGTTTTGGTCTTAGCTTTGTCTTCACATTTCGAGACATACATAGGCCGCCCCTCTACTGACGTTCTATCTAATTTCAATGCCTCTAACGCGCTTAGCTGGAAAATATAATAAAATTCTGTCTACACCATTGCAACATTGTGATATGTTAACTCTTTGACAAGGTAAAAAAAATTTTTTATAATTATAGTATTAAAACTGAAAACATCTTGGTATCCAAAATACTTTCTGGATATACAGTCGTGTTTGGCAGAGTGTGAGTTAATGATACATCTCAATGAAATATACATGTACATCAGAAATCCAAATAAAAAAAAAAATCTTCACAATTACATGTAAATAAATCTAGATTCTTTAACAATTACTTAATTGAAAAGAGTTAAAATTGTTACGATATTGAAAATTTAAAGTACACGTATTTATAAAAATTAAACCAGAAAAGGAGATAAAAACAATCTAAGTCATAATTACCTCGTCTTTGAATTCTACGTAAGCGTAACCTTTTGACTTCCCTTTAAACGTAGGTACAAGTCGAATATCAGTAAGTTCTCCACACTGTACAAAAATATAACATAAAATGAATATGTCTATTCTACAGTAAAAATCTTAATTAACAGCTATAAGCCAGTACATAAACCTGTCCCATTTTTGTTCAAAATCAGTATGTTATTTTATCATTTCTATTACATTTTAGCTTTGGAATAGACCACTTGCCGTAATTCATAATGGTTGACAAAATGACGAAAAATGTCTGAGGTGGGTTATTTTTGTGCTCTTTTTCATTGTTACATCATAATGGAATTACGGCTTTTATTAGTGACGTCATAATGAAAAACAACACCAAAATATGTTGGCTCGGACATTTTGAGCTTTAAAACAAGATCAGAAAATGGTCTATTCAGAATTATCATCATTACAAAATGTGATGGAAAATCTCATTGCTATGAAATACTTTTTTCCATTTATGATTTTTTTTTAATAAAACATCACAGACATGTATACAATACACAGACAAGGACATCTTAGTATATAACACAAAACACAGAAGAGTATAATTTATGTTGGCCGACCCGTGGTCCTATTGAGGCTCGAACCAGCAACCTTTCGGTCACTGGCTCGTCGCCCTTACCACCAGACCACAGCGCCGACACATTTATGGTCTTACCTTAGCAAATATTTGTCCTATTCTATCCTCCTCTATTGAGAAGTCCAGATTGCTAACAAATGCCGTCCTTGCTGCCTTGTCGGGATTCTGCTCTGCCTTGTCATCGTGACCTTGCATCTCTACGTCACCCTGACTTTGCTTTTCCGACACATCTTCTATACAGGAGAATATGTAAATTAAAATGCAAATTCCCAACACCCAAATCACTATTGACTAGGACTTTAAAATACATCTCAGTAACGTTGCCAAATTCAACCACTCATTGCTGAATTTGGCAACTTTAGTTGCCGAATTCAGCAACTTTTCACTGAAAAATAAATCAGCATTAAAGAAGAAAAATTGGCATGTATATGCTGCCAGTTTCTTTAATAATTCACCATTCTTCATGTTTTGGATCAGTCGAGAAAAAATCTGTTGAGGAATTAAGTTTCCCATTACACCCAATGTTACATCAGACACAAAATCTGTATTTTTCAGTCTTGATTTTTTGCTGTAAGGTTGCCAAATTTGACAATGTTGCTGAAATTTGAGTTTTCCTGAACTGATCTCAAATGGCAAATTTGGACGTTAAAATCTCTGCCATAAATTCCATTACTTTTTGAAAGTCTTCATTTCATTTTCATTTTGTAAATAATAGTAAAATTCAATCATAATTACATTTCACAAACTTTCTCAAAAATAAATGACTTTTAAAAACCTCTAACTTAATTTCATGACTATCCATGTTCATATCAGCCATCGAATTATATTGAAATTAGAAACATTTATTTGGAATTATGTACAAGTATTTATTAATAATTTGCCTACCAAGCAGTTATTAATCTAAAAGAACTAATTCAAAATTACTGTATGTGCACTTATTTATATGGAATTCATAGTTTAGCCTAGTTTGCACAGTCACAAGAGCTTGAATTCAAGACTACGCAAATATCTACATGTATAATTACACTGCTCAAAACAAGAGCCCCAGGGGGCACAACGCTCACCTGATACCCATGCACGCTCTAATTGACATACTGCTATTGAATACTGATAGTGCCAGTACCGGGATTTTAGCCCACAACCTTTCTAAAAAGATTTTTGCCGGATGCAGAGAAGTTTTTTTTTCAGACAACCTTTAAAAGTACAAACAAGAAAAAATAGTCACATTTCAAAACAATAACTTTTTTTAAGTCATATGCCCAACTAGTATAGTTCAATTATGCAACATCAAAAATAAAATCATATTGTAAAATCCCACTTTAATGCGCAGCAGAAAAAGAATAAAACAATGAAATGATTTCATAAATTAAGTTTATTTAAAACTGAACGACAATACCTTACATTATTGATAGCTAGCATGCCAGAAATTATAAAGCCTGACAGGCTGTGTTTGTGAAACGAGAATGCCCCCGGCGGCATCTTTGTTAGTATAAACGCCATTTTCTGTTAAGTATGTGAGAGGTCAGGGTCAGCGTAATATTGGTATCTATGGAAATATCTTGTCACAAGGAATACACATGTAAAATATGAAAGCCCTATCACTAACCAATCAAAAGTTATGCGCAATGTTTAAGTTTTTGAAAAGTACGTCAAAGGTCAAGGTTATGGTCACGAGGTCAAAATTTTGGTATCAATGGAAAGATATTGTCACAAGGAATACACATGTGAAATATGAAACCTGTATCACCAGCTTCCATTCAAAAGTTATGCCCAATGTTAAAGTTTTTCGGAAAACAGACAGACAGACAAACAGACAGACGGACAGGCCAAAAACTATATGCTCCCGAATCTTTTATTCCAGGGGCATAAAAAACAAAGATTTTTCGGTTTTGCCTTTATTCATATCAAAGTATACTGAAATCTAAGAATGCTTTTGAATAGTATTGATTTCATCTCAAATACATGAAATGTACAGTTAAAATCGTTTTAATCCAATATTTATCAATTCAAGTGAATTGTGCAGAAATTGGGCCAATTTGTTTTCCAAAAAGCAGTGTACGGTGTATCAAACCTCATGATCCAGAGGAAGAGATTACTCATTCGACGTTTCTTCAAGAAAGCAGTCCGTAAATTACTTCATCTAAGAGAGTCTAAGACAGAGGAAATTCGAGCAAACTTTATACATGATAACAAGTATATGCAAGTGTTCCAAGTACATGAATGATAACCATTATGAAAGTGTTCCAAGTATAATGCACACTAAATAAAAATCTATTCCGTTTGCACTGTATCTCCTGAAATGTATTGCAGTACTAAAGGGTTGTGGAGGAATTAAACGGATCAAATCTAAAGTACAGCGACTTTGTTTACAGTTACAGTTATAGGTCAGAGACCACTAAAAGGCCGGCTCTGATTGGAGAAAAACCTGTAGGGTGAGGGGGCCTGTTATTTTAAATGTGACAGAAGATGTGATTGGCTATCAATTCTATTTTCTTTTGGTATATTGTTTGAATATGATATATATAGGTAAAAAATAAGTGCAATTAAAATGTCGATACCCGGATATTTCCCTAGCTCCCGATCCGCCAAAGGGGACGGGCGCGGGAAAATTTGAAAATTCTCTGCGGGGTACCTTGTGACGCAAATAGTGCGAAAAAGAGCAGGTCATGCTATATTTTTTAATTTAGTTTCGTATAAAGCTTGAATCAATGAACAAATCGGTATATAACATGCATGGCCAGCAATGTTAGTATAGACGTTATAAGGCATTTCGTTAACATTACGGCCTATGGAAAATGATTTGGTTGTCTCTGACCTAGAAGGTGTATTTTAGCAGGGAATCCCTTCCCTTTTGACTGGTGAACCGGGCTGAATAAAAGGTGTCACCTCATTGGTCATAACCATTGAAAATTTAAAAATAGCACATTAAATCAATGTATGATTCCCTGCTGTCTGTAGAAATTGAGTTTTGAACATGATTTTGCCTTTTATGTAATCAATAGATCGATTTGAAAATATGTAAAAATTCGCAAATTTTCAATTCGGAAGGAGGGGTCATTAAACAAGTGAATTTTGCAGAAAAGGTATGCATGACCCCCTTTTTCTTTCGTTTTTATGCGTGCCAAAGATGTCCTAGGCCAAAAATATTCCTTAAAAATCTAAAAGTGGATATCTTGACAAAATTCTTTCACTTGTAGGGTACCATGCATGAGTACCTCATATCTACAAAATGTCATGACAATCTGAAGAGTGGTTATAGAAAAGAAGCAGAAAATGTATGAAAATCACCCCCCCCCCCCCCTCCCTTTTTACATAAGAAAAAAATTCATAAAAAATCAAAAAAATAAAATTTAAGCCTAAAATACATATCAAAGCATTAAGTAAGTTAAATATGATAAATATGCAGTAAATGAGTGTGCAAAATCATACACTTAATGAGTTATTTAAAGAAATAGTGTAAAAATGTGCATTTCTGACTAAGTCCGAAAAGACGTCAAAAACGCATCAAAAATTTGACTTCGAAGTGGAACCAAAAATAACAACACTTCTTAAGACATCTCTCTAGATCATCCTGATGCTTTCGGTTTGTCGATACATGCTTCGGTTCTGAAGAAGAAGTTTGTCATAAATGGGTACCCCCCGTGACCTACTATTGGCTGTGGTGGCGCCACCTGTTGACGGATCCGGACGAAAAACAACAACACTTGTAGGGGACCATGAGTACTTCATACCTACCAAGTTTCATCAAAATCCCTTCAGCCATTCTGGAGAAGAAGTTTAAAATGTGAAAAGTTTACGACGACGACGGACGACAAAGGGCGACGACGACAACGACGGACGACGGATGACAGATGCAACACTATGACAATAGCTCACTTGAGCCATTGGCTCAGGTGAGCTAAAAAGGGAAAAAAAATTTTGTCGGGATCCCGTCAGGGTTTGAAGCCAATCCCTATGGGTCCATTGGGCATGGAAAACATACATTATACCTATGTACAATCTTAAAAAATATTCCTTAAAAATCTAAAAGTGGATATCTTGACAAAATTCTTTCACTTGTAGGGTACCATGCATGAGTACCTCATATCTACAAAATGTCATCTGAAGAGTGGTTATAGAAAAGAAGCAGAAAATGTATGAAAATCACCCCCCCCCCCTTCCTTTTTACATAAGAAAAAAATTCATAAAAAATCAAAAAAATAAAATTTAAGCCTAAAATACATATCAAAGCATTAAGTAAGTTAAATATGATAAATATGCAGTAAATGAGTGTGCAAAATCATACACTTATTGAGTTATTTAAAGAAATAGTGTAAAAATGTGCATTTCTGACTAAGTCCGAAAAGACGTCAAAAACGCGTCAAAAATTTGACTTCGAAGTGGAACCAAAAATAACAACACTTCTTAAGACATCTCTCTAGATCATCCTGATGCTTTCGGTTTGTCGATACATGCTTCGGTTCTGAAGAAGAAGTTTGTCATAGGTGGGTACCCCCCGTGACCTACTATTGGCTGTGGTGGCGCCACCTGTTGACGGATCCGGACGAAAAACAACAACACTTGTAGGGGACCATGAGTACTTCATACCTACCAAGTTTCATCAAAATCCCTTCAGCCATTCTGGAGAAGAAGATTAAAATGTGAAAAGTTTACGACGACGACGGACGACAACGACGACGACGGACGACAGATGCAACACTATGACAATAGCTCACTTGAGCCGTTGGCTCAGGTGAGCTAAAAAGGGGAAAAAAATTTTGTCGGGATCCCGTCGGGGTTTGAAGCCAATCCCTATGGGTCCATTGGGCATGGAAAACATACATTATACCTATGTACAATCTTAAAAAATATTCCTTAAAAATCTAAAAGTGGATATCTTGACAAAATTCTTTCTCTTGTAGGGTACCATGCATGAGTACCTCATATCTACAAAATGTCATGACAATCTGAAGAGTGGTTATAGAAAAGAAGCAGAAAATGTATGAAAATCACCCCCCCCCCTTCCTTTTTACATAAGAAAAAAATTCATAAAAAATCAAACAAATAAAATTTAAGCCTAAAATACATATCAAAGCATTAAGTAAGTTAAATATGATAAATATGCAGTAAATGAGTGTGCAAAATCATACACTTAATGAGTTATTTAAAGAAATAGTGTAAAAATGTGCATTTCTGACTAAGTCCGAAAAGACGTCAAAAACGCGTCAAAAATTTGACTTCGAAGTGGAACCAAAAATAACAACACTTCTTAAGACATCTCTCTAGATCATCCTGATGCTTTCGGTTTGTCGATACATGCTTCGGTTCTGAAGAAGAAGTTTGTCATAAATGGGTACCCCCCGTGACCTACTATTGGCTGTGGTGGCGCCACCTGTTGACGGATCCGGACGAAAAACAACAACACTTGTAGGGGACCATGAGTACTTCATACCTACCAAGTTTCATCAAAATCCCTTCAGCTATTCTGGAGAAGAAGTTTAAAATGTGAAAAGTTTACGACGACGCAGACGACGACGGACGACGACGGACGACAGATGCAACACTATGACAATAGCTCACTTGAGCCGTTGGCTCAGGTGAGCTAAAAATTAGGGAGCAAGGTTTCTACTTTCATATCACACATGTTTTTCCAGCTGCTTATTCTATATGATGAACATAAAAGTATTAGGACATATTTATAGTAATTTCTTAATTACCAATGTCTGTATTGAACAGATTAACTAGTAGACATGTAAAAATGAACATGATAAAACTTGATGATGTAGCCTTGCTTATTCCAAAAGATATTACATTCTTTATTAAATGATCAGGAATTATTGCCGATTTTGCTTATTTCTGATTGGTGGAGACGCTGTTTGATAGAGTGTACCTCAGAGTGAGTTGAACGCTAACACTCAAAAGCGGTCTACTCAGGATTAGCGCGTGCGTTACCAGCGCGTGCGTTGATTTTTGTAGTGTTAGATCTTTGACTTTGCGTATCATTGCAATGCAAATATTAATGAAATCCTGATAATTTAATAAAGCAGTTGTTGACTTTTGATTTCGGTCTTCTCGTGACTATACAGACCTGGTCAGGCGTTGGTTAACCTCGGCATTTGGCCTCGGTCAACCAATACCTGACCAGGTCTGTATAGTCACGAGTAGACCTCATCAAAAGTCAATAATTGTATAATGTATCATTATATTACAATGGAAAAATTGCTCATTTAATTATTTTGTGCAATGTATTTCATTCTGTATCGTTTTTGCCTGTTTCAACTACGATATGAACAAGTACACATACTCATGATAATCATACTGTAATATTTTCTTTCATACCTGTTTTCACTTTCTTGTCGGATTCACTTTCATCGTCCTGGCTGGTCGGCCTCCCTCTCTTATATACAGGGACTTGACCTTTGAACCCTGGTGGAGGAGGGACCTTGAACCCCTCTCCCCCTGCTGGATGGTCTGGCTCTACAGAGTTACTTCCCTTGTAACCAGGGGGTGGGGCTGACTTTGACCCTGGGGGTGGGGGAACTTTAAAGCTGCCTTTCTTCCGAGGTTCCTCAGTCTGTGAATGATAGCAAAATAAAAATGCATGTCCATAAATAACTATACAAACAAGGACATCATTCTAAATTCTATATTTTTTTTATCTTAATTTTTTCCATTCTGAAATTTTAAGATTCATCATATCAATTGGCTACACACAATTAAAAATTATGAATTGTGATAACAAAAATGCATATAGAAGTGTTTTTCATCTACACAATTTTTTTTTCAAAAATTGTCATTTTTATATAAGAAAAGGAATAAAAATTCAAAAAATGTATATGTTTGGGTCAAGTTTGTTACAAATGATTGCTATAAGGCCTACATGTACAACAACGGATTCAAAACTATTCGTTTTTTAACAGGAGCATTCACAGATACAGTTTATAACTTCATAAAATTTTATTTTGATACAGTAAGTAAACACAGGGTAATAAAAGATTACATAGCTCCCCTATACAGGTTTTTGTCAGAAACCAGGTTAAAGTTTTTGAAAGTAGGTCAAAGTCCAAGGTCAAGGTCACTAGGTCAAAGGTCATGGTCTCAAATGAAAGGTCTCGTCACAAGGTATCTACATGTGAAATATCAAAGCCCTACCCCTTATAGTTCAAGAGATATAGCCCAGGTTAAAGTTTTGTCTATGGACGACGACAACGACGACGACGCTGAGGGTATGGCATTAGCTCTCTGGACTTTTTCGTCCCGGCGAGCTAAAAAATCTGATTTTTGCCCTTGTTTGATTTTCGTCCTTTTTGCCCAGAGCCTTGAGGGCAACTTTGAGATGGGGCGGATAAATCTTAATGTAAACTTTAGGAATACTTTACAAAATGTGTAATTTGGCAAATTCAATAACGAGTAAATTAAGTAATCTCTTTCCTAAGTTGGGCAAAAATAGGACTGCTGGACAAATTTTTGGACGAATTCAAAGCAGTATACATGTATATCATGTATACATGGTATGTGTACACAAGCATTCAAAGACAAAATCAGTACTTGGGAATATGGAGCACTGTTGAAGAGATGTACATGTGTAATAATGTTTTGTTTCTAAATCGGTTGTACATTAATTAATTGTAAGTGGATTTCTCATCAGTTCAGAATGACTCTAGGCAGGGGGACATTCCTTAAAGTTTGAAAAAAGTTTTATGAAACAGTAATTAATTTCTGGAGGAAATTTCAAGAATACTTGTAAATACTGTAATGTTTGTGAGGACAAACACCACACATTAAGAAATTACATGGAAATTCCAATCTTACTGAGTGTATATCAGAGATTTCACAAAGCATGATTCAACAAGCCTTATTTGCTATTTTCAAAAACCAGAGTTACTTCCCATTTGAGACGGTATCTGACGTAGACTGATTATGACAGTCTATAAAATTCTATCAGTGATTTTTTTACCTTTTTTAAAAGCCACCTGTACCTTTTCATTTGGGAAAATATGCGATATTTGGAACAAATTGGGAAAATCTAGAAACAAAATTTCTTTGAAGAAACGCTCAAATTATTGGTTCAAAACAGCAATTTCCTGTTCACAAATGCCTTAAAGTTATCAGTATTACTACCAGGAAAGTGAAAGAGTTTGCAAAAACAAAGGTACACCCCTTTTCGCCTATTGAAGCTTTGAACTATCAATTATAATATGGGTATTTAGATGTATTTTTTATGGCGCTCTCCTCAGTGTGAACAATTCGATTTTTAAAACAAAAAACATTTTCCTTTCGAAATTTTTGAGAGCATTGAGTTGTAAGCATGTACCTGTAGTATAGATCATATTAAATTGACGAACGTTTCGGTCTACGGATGCAAGATATTTAACGAATGTGTGTCACTCAGACGTTTTGAATTCTGCGAACGGGATCGCGCACTCAGCAGTTACTGTCGGCTCGCAGAGCCTCGCACCTTGTGGATGTTTCAATAGACTCAGTATAACAATGAATTCTTGATGTTGTTCAAATAATTTCTAGTACATTATTTACATACAGAAAATAGACCAAGGGAGAAAAAGTTGAAGAACTTGAGTATCACTATCATGACCGGCGTTTGATTGTCCGTGGCACGTGGAGGCGCGTATTAATTAAAAATCTTATTTACAGGCGTGAAAAGTCGAGATCTGATCGTCCTATAGTACTTCTTTAATATACGTTGCCGTAAAATGACCCGTCACGCCGTGTTGAAATCAATTTACTCACTGTAGTTACAGAAATATTTATCGCGTACGTAGCTTGTATAGTGATAGCTTTTTAAAGGACAACGTAATTTCCTTTAGTACACGTTCAGTTTTCATACTTAAAGAAACTGAGATACAACATTATTTTACGGAAAGTAGGCGGCGATTTTAACCAAAGTAGGAGGCGAGAAATCGCCGGTCGCAGGCTCTTAATGAGAACCTTGCCGTGGATTACTTTTGTGCAAGTTTTGTGTCATTTTCATTTCAATCTTGAAAACAATTTTGATCTCCGTGTATTGGGAAAATATGGGCTGATTTTTGGGAAAATAAAGCTAATTTTTACGAGGGGAAGCCACCGATATTCGGCGGTAAATCCGGCCAGAAAAAAATCACTGTCTATGGAAACAGTCCCTTAAAGTCTGGGAAATGACGGTATAAAATCGACGTAACCATACCATTTTCATGACGTCACAATGGTTTTACGTCAGATACAGTCTGTAAGGGGAAAGTCACAATGGTTTTACGTCAGATATACCGTCTGTAAGGGGAAAAAAACTGTATTCCGCAAAGACTCAATAATGGACTGCTTATTTTTTGATAGAATAGATAGAAATTCCATGTCTCTGCATAAAATAGTGAATCTAAGCCATATACATGTACATGTGTTCTGTTAATCTCTGTATTAATGTCTGTCAAACTGCTTTGCATACTAAGTACATTGTACATGTTGTAAGAATAAAAAATCTAGGACTTTTTAACTATTAAAGGTGGACTGTTTGACAGTACATTGTACGTACATGTACATGTAATTACCTATTAATGCCTGTTTGTATGGGTACTATTCTCCCTATGCGTTGCTTTTGGAAGTAATAGAGCCCAAGCGCCACATTACCCGCACAAATGGGCATTAACGGGTTAAGTGCATCACATGACCTCGATAGCGATTCTATAAGAACCTCTTTAACGTACATGTATATGTCAAAATATTACATGTATTTAATGTCGTCTGTTTACAAGGAAGACTAGTGATGATACCTACAGTACTTTACTGTCAAAGCACCGTTACTCTATATCTAGGAAAAAGCAATACATACTATACTGTCCAAGTGCAGTTACTCTATATTTAGCAAAATGCAATACATTGTCGTACCTAACAAGCCAAAACACTACTCTCTCATACTGTATAAGTAGAATCAATTGCTGGTATTTTCTTTCGCAGTTTTGTAAAAGTGAACTTATTTGCGTGGACAATGATTCATGGATTTATCTCAGGTTCCTTTAAGTTATGCCTTTGGTATTTAGATTCACTGAGACAAACATTCGCGGTAAGAGGCCGATCGCGAAAGGAGCGATGGATAATACAAAGGGAATGATTCTACGTATACAGTGGTCCTTGCGTGCTTAACATGCTTAACCAATGAGAATCCATGGATCTATCATGTGATGTACAAATTTGAAATAGAGGTTGGGGGAGGATCTGGTCTTTACTTACAGTATCACCAGAATGTGACCTCTTTCTATCCTGGCTCTGTGTCTTTGCCTGACTTTGATCACCTTCTTGCTGTTTGTGCTGTGATTTTGGAGGCTGTCTCTGCTGAGATTTGTCGTACTGTTTTTGCCGTTTCTGTGCTTTTCTGTTCTCTTTCTTCTGCTCTTGTGCTACTGCTTCTTTCTCTGCTGTCTAAATAAAAAACAATTAATGTAAACAAAAATTTGTAAAGTACATGTATAATATTTCAAGGAGGAAAGCTGAATATTTTTTTATCCTGTTTTACTTTGGCCTCTGCTAAAGATTAAAATCAAAATAGGCCACTTGCCGAAATTCATAATGGCTGACAAAACAACGAAAAATGTCCGAGGTAGGCAATTTTTGCGCACTTTTTCATCGTTAGGTCTCAATGGAATTGCATCAGTAACGGTGACGTTATAATGTAAAACAATACCAAAAGATGTTGACTCCAACATTTTGTGCTTTCTAACAAAATCGGAAAATGGTCTATTGCACAAAGGGATGTGTATTCAATTTGATGTTTTTACATGTAACAGATTGTTCGACAAAATTGAATAGAGGACATTTTTTTTAAATTCTTAAAGAATCTGTATCATATTCATGTAAAACTGCGCTGGGCATATTAAAGAAGCTGTACATTTACACAGTATGTTATAAGGAAAGATTGTAGTTACTACAAATTAAGAAAGTTAAATAAGCAAGTTTAGGATAATTTAAATTGAGATGTAAACTACAATATCAGGGAAGGTAATCTCACAACATAGAGCAGTCAGATATTAATTAATATACTTTTGAGCAATATACATGTAGATCATTTATAACAAAAATCATTCCAAAGAATGCATGTGTCGCCTGCAAAACATAGCGACACTTAGGAATCACTTTTATATAGGGTGTGACATTCAAGTGTGACAGACAGACAGACAACGGACAAAGTGATCCCTAAGTGTCGCTATGCTTCGCAGGCGACACAAAAAGAGGAATGTGATGCAGTGTAAGAATATGAAAGCTATGAATTACATATATCCAAAATAAGGTAAATACTTCAAACAGTCTTTTATTCGCAGCGTCTTAAGTTCGTGAATACGAGTGGGGTGACCAGTTCATGAAGTTTTATTTTCGTATGTATCAGAATGTTTTGAGAAAGTTTGTCTCCAAAACTTTCAACCTAAATCTATTAAAAAACTTAGCTTTTAATAACGCATAAACACGATCGGCATTCTACTTTCACTTTCATCCACATGAATCAAGCCGATTGTTTTTTCACCTTTATTAAAAGATATTATTCTCTTATGTTGGATAAAACATATAGCTATGGCATCTTTACACTGCATCACATTCCCCTTTTTGTGATAAATTATTTATATCGCACAAAATTATAGAAAAACCGAATGTGCTACATTGCGAGATTACCCACCTTGCATTTGCTTTATACAATTACTATGACCTTTGTTTCCCTTTGATTACCTTAGCTCTGCGTTCATTTATCCTTTCCATCTGAGCATCACACTTGGCCACTGCGTTATCGTATTGTTCCAGATCACCTACACAAAGAAGGAGTCAATAAGGTTTTGGTAATTACTCAAATAGATGGAATTATCAAAAAACATAAATCAACAAAAACGCTCAATAAAAATAAGCATGTACAAAGCCATTTGTGCCTCACATGAAATTCATATGAAATGGGCATCATGTTAATTTCACACAAATTTCATGTAAAAAAATTTCATGTGAATTTCATGTTTATGCTCTTTTCACATAAATATATTTTGAACTTTAATGTAAAGTTCATGTAAATTTTACATGAATTTCATACATGTATGTGGCACAATGGGCTGTGTATACTTACTTTTAACTTTCATGCACATGTACATGGACCTGAGTTTTAGTATTAAAGAACACATACATGTAATACTATTTATCATGCCTTGTACTAATTTCAGCCAATGACGTCACAGTATGACGGTTACGTGGTGTCCTACCTTGACGCTGCGGTAGGTCACTAAATTTTCAATCTTCAAAAAATTACAAATAAAACGTTGCAAAATAGTTCTCGGCGTGATAAATTCGTTATACGGTTACTTCCCGTCATACTTCCTACTCAAAGTAGGTGTGTAAATATGCAGGGGGTTCGGCCTACAGCCTCAACCTCACAAATTTACACACCTACTTTGAGTAGGAAGTATGACAGGAACAAACCCTATAACTATATATGAAGTGTATCTGAATAGTGCATCGTAGTGTGTAAATCTTCATATGACTGGATAGGTCTGCAACAATTCACCGCAATTCTCAGTTAATCACGGTTACATTGATGGTACGATTCACTGTATTACACTGTCTCTGTATCAAGATCTTTCAATTCCTTTGAAAAACAACTTAACAACATTAATTTTGCAAACAAAGTTTCATTATAGATTATGTTAAAGGAATTTCTACATAGAGTCATGCTACATTGTAAAAATCTAAATGGATTGAAACTTTGTAGTATTGTTCTCTCATTTGATTTCTTCTTTTATACCAGGAGATAATAGAATTTAAGAGTGCAAGAGTCCCATTGTAAGTCAGATTTCATCTTTCAGCTGAAAAATCAAAGAATTGTGATGCCAATCATACTGAAAGCAGATACCATGATACATACATGTACATGTATTATATCGTGAGTATAGTTTATCCTTGCAGTCCTAATTGGTTTGCATACACAGTCTACTTTGAAAAGTCGAACTTCAAGGGACCATCAGGAAAAAATGGACTTATCAAGAGTTGGACTTAATGAGTACATGACCAGAAATCGATTTTTGATAAGACTTATGCCCCTTTCTCTATCACCGTTCACACACGTTAACTTTGTGTTGTCTTCTTTTAATGATCAAGCTGCCTTTAATGTACATTGTATGTAATTCAACTCCATAGCAAGAAAGTATCAATTATCTGTCCACCGATCTCCTTATACATGTTATAATTAATTCATTTTTGTTTAAGAATTAAAAGGAGTAGGTGTGGTAACCTGCAATTTCGGCCTTATTTTCAAAGTTGTTTATATACCCATAATATTTTAGTTTAAAAAATGTCAAATGTATGGTGAATCCAAATCAGGAAAGCCTGTTTTGATTTCACCGTCCTGTACTGAAAAGTGCATCGCTCAAAACGTCTAAAAACGTTGAAATCATTGAAAATATCAATACATGAGCGAAATTTTGTCACAAAATTATAAAATCAAGTAGTGCTCCAGGCCTTGCCCATGAATATTTTTGTACCGATCGATGGATTTCTGATCGGCCTTTTCATTTGCATAAAAAAAGTCGTGGGCGAGGCCTGGAACGTAGATGAATTTTGAAGATTTGCGTGTAAAATACGATCATGATTTTCCTTTGTTTTGTGTCATTCAGGACAAATGACGTCATACATCACGCACGTGATGTTACGCAGGCTCAGAATTATGACGCGGTGATTTCTGCAACATTCAACATCGCAAAAAGTAATCATTAATACCGCGTCTATCAAAAGCATTTTTCGTCAGAATTATAGGGCCAATATGAAGGGTTAGCGCACCTAGTCCTTTACTTGTGGTTCCACTTATCGAAGTGAATTCTCAATGTAAAATGAGTTATGGAACATAAAAATTAGTTTGACTTAACGAAAAGTTCGAGTTATCGGAATTCAAATTATCAGGAGTAAAAATGCATAGAAACCAGTGGAAGAGAAATGGGACTTTTAAAAATAGTTCCAGTTAAGCGGAAATTCGAGTTAACCGAGTTTGAGTAAATGAAAGTAAACTGTAGTTTTTGTAGTAATATTTGAAACCAACAGTGCAACAACAGATCTGGGACTTCTAATGATGATGTAATAAAAGAGGACTTGGTATTGAATTTCCTTAAATTCCTTAAATTCAAATAAAAAAATGATAAAAATTTATGTCAAACTTCATACATGTACATGTACCTGTCATAAAGGTTCCCGACAAAGTAAATGAGAGAAAAATGAAAGTCCTACTTTCCAACATTTTTAAAATTTTAGTTTGGACGTTATTGTAACAACCAAATGCTTATCTATAGCCATTTTATGACTTCTCTGTAACAAAAATACAAACACAAAAATACTTCATATACATTTTTACATCATGTACACGTACAATTTGTCCTTTTCCATTGTTGTCTCAGAAGTATCAGCAAAATTTCAGCAAATTGAAATGTTTCTTCCAGAGGGAAGGGATGATGTACATAAAACACTTACACTCAAATGATTTTGAGCTTTTATCTACATCATTCCTTCCCTCTGGAAGAATTATTTCAATCTGTTAAAATTTTCCATAACAGTAGATTGAAATATTTCTTCCAGAGGGAAGGGATGATATAAATAAAAACACAAATTTTCAGCCCCTTGGCCTTTATCAAGTGTAAAAACAACAAGTATACAAAAAGACTGAATGAAATCCATCCTTGCTTCTCTGGCGTTCATTGCATATGTTTATGTTAGTCTATGATGTCTTAATATTCATAATATTTGCGGCACATGCATGCATTTTGCGTTATCGTTATGATAAGGTGAAATGCATGCATGTGCCGCCAATATTATGACGTCATAGACTAACATAAACATTTGCAATGAACGCCAGAGGAGCAAGGATGGATTTAACTTTGTCTTATAGTATACTTTGTCATTTTTTTACTTGATAAAGGCCAAGGTCGGAAAATTTGTGTAAACAAGTGTTTGTGTTTTTATTATCTAAAACAGTTTTTGCTTTTGCTTTGATTCTTTTTCTACTTATGATTTTTTATGACCTTTTTCTATGAATCTATAGAGTTAAGAAATAAATAAGCTCAAAATGCATCGAAGATGCAAAATGCCGAGTTGCAAAACTGGAATGTAAGTATGAATATGCAGACTAACATGAAATGTGTATGGTTTGTAACAACATTTTGTGGTCCTAAATGAAAATTTCTGGATCAAGAAATGGTCTTCTCTTTATTCTATATCAGCGTGTAATATATTTTCAAGGATACAGATTTTCAGGCTCAAATATGGTTGGGAAAACATTTTCAATCATCTGAGTCCTGTGACCTTGATCTTTGACCTTTTGACCCAAAAATTAATGGCAAGATTCATGATTATAGGTGCAATACAGGCTCAAAAATGGTCTGGAAACCATTTTCAATTACCTAAGTCCTGTGACCTTGATCTTTGACCCTTTGACCCCTAAATCAAAAGTGGTCATTTTCTATTCACTGGAAACATTTCAGGCAAGTTACATGATTATAGGTGCAATACAGGCTCAAATTCAGTCGGGAAACCATTTTTAATCATCTTAGTCCTGTGACCTTGACCTTTGACCTTTTAACCCCAAAATTGATAGTGGTCATCCTTGATCCATGGGAAACATTTCTGGCAAGCTTCATGATTATAATTGCAATACAGGCTGAAATATGGTCCGGAAACCACTTTCAATCATCGGAGTCCAGTGACCTTGACCTTTGACCTTTTGACCCCAAAATCAATAGGGGTCATTCTTGATTCATGGGAAACATTATTGGCAAGTTTCATGACTTTAGGTGCAATACAGGCTAAAATATGGCCAGGAAACCATTTTCAATCATCAGAGTCCTGTGACCTTGACCTTTGACCTTTTGACCCCAAAATCAAAAGTGGTCATTTTCTATTCACAGGAAACATTTCTGGCAAGTTACATGATTATAGGTGCAATACAGGCTGAAATATGGTCCGAAAACCAATTTCAATTAACAGAGTCCTGTGACCTTGACCTTTGACCTTTTGACCCCAAAATCAATAGGCCTCATCCTTGATTCAAGGGAAACATTTCTGGCAAGTTTCATGATTATAGGTGCAATACAGGCTGAAATATGGTCCGGAAACCATTTTCAATCATCTGAGTCCTGTGACCTTGACCTTTGACCTTTTGACCCCAAAATCAATAGGCCTCATCCTTGATTCAAGGGAAACATTTCTGGCAAGTTTCATGATTATAGGTGCAATACAGGCTGAAATATGATCCGGAAACCATTTTCAATCATCTGAGTCCTGTGACCTTGACCTTTGACCTTTTGACCCCAAAATCAATAGGGCTCATCCTTGACTAATGGTGAGTAAGTGTATGAAGTTTCATTGTTATAGCCTCTTTCGTAGTTGACTTATAGTCCGGAAACCAATTGTTGACGCCTTCCCGCCCGCCCGCCCAGACGCCCGCCCAACCGCCCGCCCAGACGCCCGCCCGCCCGCCCGTCTCACATCAAATTAAGAGCCGAGTTTTGCAACTCGGCTAAAAATGACAAGCCGGGCTCTATTGTCTCATAATGCCCTAGCGTCCTCAGCCAATCACATTTATTACCGAGCCGCGTCTGCGGCGAGGTGATAAATGTGATTGGCTGATGACGTGAGGGCATTATGAGACAATAGAGCCCGGCTTGTCATTTTTTATTTCTATTCTTATGATGACCATCGATTCTTGGTAAAAACCAGTTCCTGCCGGTTTATCTGCTTTCAGAAAATGGGTAGGCGTGGTTTATCGCTATAGGGCCTATATTGGAGAATAGAGCCCGGCTCGCGTCTGTTGTCTTAATAGGGAAAAAGAATCAAGTCATATTAGAATTGAGACTGAATCACATGAGGGAAGGCTCAATGTCCTTACCTGTCACTGAGACAAGTACATGTAGTTAATTTTTGTGTACACAGTTAAACCTGGTTTTAAGAGACCCTTCAAGGGAACATCAAATCAAGGTCACATAAGACAGGTGGTCTCTTAATACAGGTTAATTTTCATGAAAATTTTTTACTTAGGAATTGAACAGTTTGATCTCTTAAAACAGGAAGTATCTTAACACAGTGGGTCGCTAAGGCAGGTTTAACTACCTTCTTCTCTTTCAAAGTTGAGATAGATCTCTACAATACTCTCTGGCCAATCTGTGACAGAGTTAAGTGCCCTTTGTAACAGCTTGCGGCAATGTTTGTTGTCACCATGGGCTCTGAAATACGAAAAAATATCTAATTTGCCTAAAAAAAAATTCAAGGACAAAAATCATGAACCGTAGTGATTGGAATATTTTAACTGCAACTTTCTGGATGCTGTACATGTTCATGCTGTGTATATTTGGACAATGTCATACAGAAACTTAAAAATATTGTACTCTTTTCAAATTCATTAAGAACAGAGTGCTTTAAATTCCAACGTTTTTGCTCCTTGGACCCCCTCATGCCAACATCTGAGCCAATGTGAGACATTGATGTAAGTTGTGTAACTTGTTTGCTAAACGTTGTAAAATAAATGATGAAAAGTTTAAATTTAGATTAAACATTTTTAAACGTTGGAAACCCGGTATATCTTAACATCTAACACATATTATGTTTTATCACATGACACACCCGTTATGCAGTTTCATAAAGCCATTTCATAAATATATGATATGATAACACGTTACATATCGCTCTGCTTGAATGCGATTGGTCAAGTTTGGAACCTAATCACATAAACCTTGATAAATGTGACCTTTCAAATATCGGTCAACTGTTAAATTCAGACCCTGAGTCAATATCAATGATCAAAATTGTTGTTGTTGAATTAATTCTTGCATTATAATACTATTCAAAATTGAAATGCTTTTCTCTTACGCATGGAATATCTATACGATGGGGACACTACTTCTCATGGCGTAGCAGACGACTTTTAGATCACGGCGTGATTCGCCTCTGTAGTTCTCGGAAACGTTGATTTCACGTTAGAAATGCACATTGTAAGGCAATATCATGTGATAAAAAGAATCTCAAATGAATTTTCATTTCATACGATGTATTATGAAACTCGTTGTGCGTTTTTATATCCCCTCGCCAAGGCTCGGGGATATAAAACACACAACTCGTTTCATAATACATCGTATGAAATGAAAATTCATTTGAGATCCTATATATATTCTCAAATGGTATGGTATGGTATGCATACAAATACATGTAAGTTTGCAAATAAAATTATTATGATAATATTAGAAGTTATAAAGAACTAATCATTTGCAAAATATTTCCTTTTAACTTTGTTTTTGTACATGCAAGTACAAAAGCTTTTGCCTGCATTTTTAAATGCAAAAATTTCTGCACAAAACTTTTACCCTCAGAGACACATCACATTTTGAAAAATTCATATAACCAAGATTTCCCCTCTGTGCTCCGCAGAACTTTTTTCCCATGTTTTTCACACACCAATTTAATCAGAAATATTAAACGTTTTTGAGTGACTGTTTCTTTCACTTTCAGGTTTTTAGCTAAAACATCAGAAACTTAAAATATCAGTACCTCTCTAGTTTATAATACTCTAACCAAGCACTGGCCTCACTTCCGTGACCCTCTGACATTATCTCATTCCAGATTTCCCTTGCTCGCGTCATGTTCTTGCAAAATTTACCCTGAAAATAATTCCAATTGATCAAGTTAAACTTTTTCTGCTTTAAATAACATTTTACTTTTTTTCATTATTAATTTCATTTAAGGTGAAGGGTAAGAAGGAGGAAAAAATTAGTTTCCTCCCCTTTTGTTTGATAAATTGAATTTCCAAAAACTTAAATTTACAAGCATATTTTGTTCAAAACATAGGGTAATCAAAGATTACATAGCTCGCCTATACAGGTTTTTGTCAGAATCCAGGTTAAAGTTTTTGAAAAGTAGGTCAAAGTCCAAGGTCAAGGTCACTAGGTCAAAGGTCATGGTCTCAAATGAAAGGTCTCGTCACAATGTATCTACATGTGAAATATCAAAGCTCTACCCCTTATAGTTCAAGAGATATAGCCCAGGTTAAAGTTTTGTCTACGGATGACGACGACAACGACGCCGAGGGTATGTCATTAGCTCTCCGGACTTTTTCGTCCTGGCGAGCTAAAAAATGAATGATACTTGCTAACTCCTATTTCATATGAACCTTTCTATTGGCAACAAATAAGATTAGGAATATCGAATTGAGTCCACAAAAAACCATATTTTTATAGTACACTTGATATACTTTTTGTGAAAATATTTATCGGTGATAAAATACAAGAAGAATTGAATTTGTTTTACCCAAAATTTCTTCCTTAATCATTGCATTAATATAGGATGGCATTGACAACTTTAAGTGGAATAGGAGCTAGTTTGACTTCTTTCAGAATTGACCCTTACGATTGCGGGAAAAGAAATGCGAAATTTCGTGACGTCACAATGCTTTTACCTCCGACAAACAAGCTTCAAACCTCGGTCAAAAGTTAGAATTGCATTGTGACGTCATGGAATTTATCAAATTTTTCCCTCGTTCGGAAGGGTCAATTAAATCGAACATTTTTACAACTCATACATGTATTTTAGCTAAACAGAGAGACAGTGTTATAAAAAAATAGGGTTCTTGTTTGAAGATGAGACAATCTCACCTCTATCACAGCCCAAAACTGACGTAAACTACCAGTAGGATCACCCTCTACACCAAATTCTGAAATGAAATAATTGAGGTATCAAATATATGCAAGACTGTGTACATTACATGTAAGTGCTACATGTTTAGTACTGTACACAGTGTACATGTACTTCCTAGACTTTTAGCCAGTAAATTACATGTACATGTATATACAGACATAATTTATTACATGTTAAGAATACCGTGTAACCAGAAATTTTCGCGGGTATCATATTTCGTGATTTTATGGTAAAATAAGGTATCTTTATTTTTCGCGAGTACAATTTTTTGCGATTCCTAAATTACTCACAAATAAGCGCATATGATTTCACTGTTTTGTACCTTTAACTATTGTTGTTTTATTTATTTCTATCATAAGACTACACTTGATTTTCTTCTATTTATGTTTAATCGGGATATACATGTACATGTATGTGCAGAATGACACATGTACAATAAGGACAAAATGTAGCTGATATACCAATTTATGTTATACCTTACCAAATACAATCACTCCCAAATATAAGGAAAATTTGAACTTCGTGAAAATTTCTGGTTATCCGGTACTTACTGTACTGTATGTTTACTTATTTTAGCGGGAATCACATTTTAGAGGAGTTAGCGCTATAAAGACTGCGCTAATTAAAGACAAGGCTAAATTACTGAACTTCTAATTTTGAAAATAAGTCTTGTTCACTTATTCATGATTAAGCTGATATGTCAATTTGCCCATTTTTGCCCAATTTGCGGTAAAATTTGGTTGCGCTAAAATAAGTACACATACTGTACATGTATAGTAACTATTGGAGTTTCACATGGTCGAATAAAGCAATCACTATAGTCATAATATTCAGGGGTCAGTGGTTGGTCTCCACTCCAATGCATATGTAATGTACATTGTGTATGAATATCAATATAGTCTTTGATACTGAAATACATACATACATTGTATGTACAATTACTTCCCATTTGTAACAGTACAATAACGTTCAGTGTATAATCTTTTTTATTTGTGACTTCAATTATGGTTCATATTCAAACCATTCTAACATCAACATAAAATGCTTTATTACATTAATAAATCATACATAATATACATCATTAGCCTTAGGTTTCTATCAAATAGGTAATTTGGTATTTCGGACAGTCTTTTTAAGTTACAGTCTACTCTCGATAAGTAGAACTTCAAGGGACCATCAGAAATAGTTCGACTTATCAAGAGTTCGACTTATTCAGTACATGATCAGCAATCGATTTTCCAAACGAATTATTTTCCTTTCTCTATCACCGTTCACAAATGTTTGTGTTGTCCATTTCTAATGACCAAGCTACCTTTAATGCCTGTATTTAAGACTCCATAGCAAGAAAGTATCAATAATCTGTCGATCAATCTCTTTATAATGAATTGGTTTTGTTTAAAAATTGAAATTAATTTTTCGTTCGACTTATTGACTCAGAGGTAAATTTTCAGTATAAAATGACTTAAGGGACCTAAAAATTAGTTCAACTTAACGAAAATTTCGAGTAATCGGAATTCGACTTATCAGGAGTAGAAATGCACAGAAATCAATGGAAGAGAATTGGGACTTTTAAAAACAGTTCGAGATAAGCGGAAATTCAAGTTCACCAAGTTTGTGTAAACAAGAGTAAACTGTATTCCGTACCTGAAATGTGTTCAACTGCCTTTTCTATTGTCATTCTGAACAGCTCCAATGCATCCTCATGTCCTGAAAATGGCGCAAAAATTGCTTGACAAGAACTTCATGGATGCCATGTAGAACATTTACATGTATATATTAAAATGTTCTAACCAATTACATTTGTAACTATGACTAACATAGGGTTATCAAAGATTACCTAATGAAAATGAAAATAAATATGTTTAAACTAAAGATTACATAGCTTGCCACTGTGACAGTAGGTTTTGTCAAAAACAAAATATACATGTATGTAAATTCCAGGATCCAATAAAACCTGTGTTTGTGAAACATGAATGCCCCCATCTGCACCTTTGTTAGTATTAACAGCATTTCTGTTCAGCAGGTGAAAGGTAAAGGTCAAGGTCAATTATTTTGGTATCGATGGAAAAGTCTTGTCACAAGGAATACATATGTGAAATATGAAAGCCCTATCACTTACAATTCAAGAGTTATGCCCAATGTTGAAGTTTTTGAAAAGAAGGTCAAAGGTCAAGGTCACAAGGTCAAAAGTTTTGGTATCTATGAAAAGGTCTTGTCACAAGGAATACACATGTGAAATATGAAATCCGTATCTCTTACCATTCAAGAGTTATGCCCAATGTTAAACATGTTTAAGTTTTTCGGAAAACAGACAGACAGACAGGCAAACAGACGGACAGGCGAAAAACTATATGCCCCCGAATCATTGATTCTGGGGACATAAAGAAATAAAGATTGAAATAAGTCTGAAAACAGCTTCAATCTCCCAAAATTTGGTGATAAGATAATTATATGTAAAGACTGAAATCACAATACCTTCCTGCCACTTGATCCTCCTTCTTAGATAGTCACAATAGGCCGTCCATACTAGAAGATAGTCACTGCCATTGGAAAATCCACACCCTAGGGCTCGATCTACAGTACCTATATAACACAAACAAGATAAGGTTTATGTTCAATCTTTTACCTTCACACAAATGCCCTTTTGCTGTTTAATTGTCTTAAAGGCTGAGTGGGGACTATAAAGAAGACTCTCGGGTAAATTTTCTGTCATGTACTCACTGACCGGTATAGGGTTAACACCTCTAATCATGGTCTGATAGACCCGATAAATATCCTATGCCCCTTCTCAATTTTTGAATGACAGCTTAAATGGATGATATTGGGGTATCTCCTTAACATAATTAAGTTAACCTGTAGGTGTGTCACTGATGTCGCACACCACTTACAACTCTAGCAATATCCAAAGCAATTATCTCAAGTCTACCAAGCCCACGTCACTCAGATATGCATATTAATGACCAACCGGTTGAGAAACCCAGCCTTTAACTTGCCTTTTTAGTGTGTCAAGAGTCATCAAGATTAGCAGTACTGATATTTGGTTTTTTTTATATTTTTAGAATAAAAATAAGCAATGTTTTACAGTGTGTCCCAACTACTAAGTTTTTCTTATAGAATTAGCAAAGGCCTTGACCTTGAACATGTTGAAGATGAATAGAAATCTTCATCTCATTAAACCAATTCTTTGAGAAAAGATTGATAATTCTAGGATTAACCATCAAGTCTGTATCCATCCTATAGACCCTTTCAAGCTAATGTCCATTCAGTTCTCTTTTGTCTTTTCGCAGGACGATTTTGCCCACCAGAGTCAGACCAATCAAAAGACGTCATCTTTCACGATGCATGCTACTATTGGGACGGAATGACGTCATTTGATTGTTCTGGTGGGCAAAATCATCATTTAAAGAGACAAAATGGAACTGAACGGACATTAGCAAGAAAGGGTCTACATATGGGTAAGAAGGTACTTTGAAGTTTCTACATGAATAAGAAGTGGGAAGAGCATCAGCGAAGCCCCTTCTTATTCATGTAGAAACTTCAAATTACCTTCTAACCGACTTATATGGCATAGTGGATAGCGTGCCAGGCTAGCATGCTGAAAGTCTGGGTTCGAGCCGCCTTCATCCTGCATATTTTTCTGTTCAGCTTTCGTAGGACGCTGAATCCATGATTACCATGAAGATGGTTTCTTCACAGATTCTTCACAAATAAGATGAGCTACATGTATTTGAGAGCCTGTGATTGGCTTATCTCAAATGTTGCCATCTAAATGTATTTAAAAGTTTTACTTACTCAATAAGATTTGACCTTGACCTTTGATGACTGACCTTGAAATTTCTTTTTTTTCGTCATGCGGTTTTTTCATGGATGTTATGTTTAATCCCAGGATAAATGGTTCAGTCTGTGACTACATGTACATTTGTATATGTGCTAACAATAATATGGATACAGACACATGGACAGACAAACGGACAGAGTTATACCATAGTCCATGTCCGTCTGAAGATTTGGGTACAAAAATTGATGGTCATAATTTTTTTTAAGTTAAAAACAGATTGAGACAATGGAAAGGGAGATCAATCTTTGATACCTTTGACTTCATTCATAGGTTATCTTGACATACTGTACATTTGTATTTACAAGGTCTCGAAAACCGTACAAGTATGGTCTAAAACAAGTACAAGTAACAATATGTCTTTCTGAAGATATGCATGATAAAGGCACAAAAATGTGCTTAGTCAGAAATAATAGTACATATTATATTCATACAATGAAAGGGGCAATAAATGAAAATAGGTTTGAAATTTTCTTCAAGAAGGTATAGAGTTGGTAAACTTCCGTTTTATTGATACCTTTGATTTTATCATGTGGTTCTTGCCATCTCTCCAATGCTAACAAATATCGCTGCCATAGCTGTGGGCACCAAGGACAATTCGATATCGCTCTCTCGTAAAACGCTAAAATCACCGGCTTGGTCCTGAGCTTTGTGTCCTGTATAAAAGAATGAGGCTAAGTACATGTATGTAGCTAAATAAATGTAAACAGTATAAAAAGGGTGCAAGTGACAATAGTACATTTTCCAGATATGACCGTTCCTAACCTTAATTCTATACATACAGACACCTGACATAACATCGTTTGGCAAAATTTTCCATTGTGACGTCACATCTGATCGCACCATCTTGAAGCACCTTGATGGATTGTCATGCCTTTTATTTTGACGTCACAATGAAAATATCGCGAAATTTTGTGATGTCTGGTGTTCGACAGTCTCACAGGTTTATTGGAAATTGAAATCAGCTCTTACACCAATGAATTTACCCAAACATTTTCAAAACAGTTTTGCTAAATAAATGTAGATATACATGTACATTGTAGCTTTATCATATGATGAGATCTGTCAGGCTAAGACGGGCTTTTGGTTCCTAAGAGGAAGTCAACCAAGAAAATGGCATATACATGTATCATTTAAGACAGAATAAATTTCTTTCATTGTACAACACTAAGTCTTATTAATGATACATGTACATTACATGTCTTTCACCTACCCTCATCCAGAACCTAGCCAATCCTTCTACATGTATTTAAATCCAGAAGAAGGTTTGATACTAATAAAGAATATAAGATTTTTACCAAATATTTAGCATACTGGATCCACAGATCAGAATTAAGGCAGTTCTCTCTAACTGCACGCTCAAAGATACACTGTATACGGGCAGGTTCGTCCTGGGACAATTCATACTTGATATATTCTTGGTATTGCTCAAGTTTTGGAGATTCGGCAGATTCCTAGATTATCAGAAAAAGGAAAAAAAAAATACGCCTCAACATTTTTTTAGTATGTACATATACATGTACATGTATATACCCATCCCTAACATAACCACATGTAGATTATGGGATTAAAACACAAACTCAATTTTTTTTTAACAAATCTTGTGGCCATTTGTATTGTTTTGTATATATCATTTACACATGCTTCTTACTTCCCTTTTAATACGTGTAAAAAAAATTAATTTGATATTGCTAAAGCTAGAATTTAAAGGAATTATTTTCCATCCTACAAAATGTTTATCTGTCTCTCTCTTTGTACTTGTTTTTAAGTCTACTAAGGACATAATATAAAATCGTTCCTGGTCCAAGAAAATGACACTGAAATGTACTTGTCAAAATATGTACATGTCATTGACATTAATTTTGTTCTTTTGATTTTCAAATCATTTCAAGCTGGTGATTATTTGTACTTTGTAGTTTATTTATTGTTAACTCAAACGTACTGTACATGTACATGTACGCTTGTAACTTAACCTCTCTAATCTCACCAATGCGTCTTCTTAAGGCTTGAGTTTTTGTAGTTACATTTTAGCTTTTTCATACACCTGTTTAGTGTGTGAGTCAATCTTACCAATGCGTCTTCGTAAGGCTTGAGTTTTTCTAGTTTCACTTTAGCTTTTTCATACACCTGTTTAGTGTGTGAGTCAATCTTACCAATGCGTCTTCGTAAGGCTTGAGTTTTTCTAGTTTCACTTTAGCTTTTTCATACACCTGTTTAGTGTATGAGTCAATCTTACCAATGCGTCTTCGTAAGGCTTGAGTTTTTCTAGTTTCATTTTAGCTTTTTCATACACCTGTTAAGTGTATGAGTCAATCTTACCAATGCGTCTTCGTAAGGCTTGAGTTTTTCTTGTTTCACTTTAGCTTTTTCATACACCTGTTTAGTGTGTGAGTCAATCTTACCAATGCGTCTTCATAAGGCTTGAGTTTTTCTTGTTTCATTTTAGCTTTTTCATACACCTGTTTAGTGTATGAGTCAATCTTACCAATGCGTCTTCATAAGGCTTGAGTTTTTCTAGTTTCACTTTAGATTTTTCATACACCTGTTTAGTGTATGAGTCAATCTTACCAATGCGTCTTCGTAAGGCTTGAGTTTTTCTAGTTTTACTTTTGCTTTTTCATACACCTGTTTAGTATAGGAGTCAATCTCATCCTGGATAAACTCCTTGAATTCTGAGAACGTTTCTTCAATATCTGCAAACAATAAATTGAAACTCAAATCAAGAAAAATCTTGGTATGAAAACAGTCTTTTTGAAAGGAATGCATATTTGAACCATAAAAGCACTATCACCTGCCATGAGGGTATCTTTTATAAAATAATAGTGATGTCATCATACCCTATAACCAGAAATTTTTGCAAGTAATAAATCATGTGATGTAATGGTAAAATAGGGTGTCTTTATTTTCGTGAGTACAATTTTTCGCGATTCGTGAAAACTTATAATAATTACAAACAAATATAAACATATGAATTCATTGTTTTGTACCTTTCATTATTGAAGTTTAAGTTTTTTTCTATCATAAGAATATACACAATTTACTTCTCTTTATGTTTAATCCGGATATGTGAAGAATGACACATGTACAATAAGAACAAATTGTCACGATTAACCAATTTATATCATACCTTATAAAACACAATTTTTCGCGAGAAGAATGTTTCGCCATTCCAAATCAATCACAAATATAGCAAATTAGCATCTCGCAAAAATTACTCAATGAGAACAAGCAAATAACAGGGAAAACACATACCTGTCGCACTTGGAAAAGAGGGCGATTGCATGTGAATCCATTTTGCTACATTTTTCATGAATTGCGACATTGTGCACACAATCACTATTCAAATAATTTCACTGTGCTGACATTGCAATGCAAAATTATTATAAACTTTGAAACATGGATCAATTATTCATTGCATTCTATACATCTTTTCTTGCATTTTGTCATGCAATTTCTCATGAAATGCTCTGATTGTTATTATCTAGAGTTATTCTTTTTTGGCAAATATGACAAGGGTGATTTGGCCAGAAAGAGGGATTGGAGGGAAGAATGCCAAGGAGGGAGATGAGGTCCAAAAAGGGAAACTCCCTCCAGAAGAGGGAGAGCTGACAGGTATGAAAACATGGCCCAAATGCCACGGTTCTATAGGAATTTCTTTACGTCATAATGAGATTGTGCCAAATACCGTCCCAAGGCAGAAGTAACTATGTATTATTAGTTACATAGCAAGTTAGTGACTCGATACAGAAATATACGGTGTAAAAAGAAAACCTGTAGCAGGTTACTAACTTACTATGTAACAAATTTTTCACGCCTCAGACCTTTGACTGCATGCATTACTCGTACACAGAAACCAGACGCCTAATACGTTTTTTCTTCACAGTGTCATGTGACCAAGATTTGTCCAATAAGATAGCGACAATTTTGTCTGAGGCGTGATAAATTGAAAAGATGGAATCACTTCTACAATAAGTTTCATTTTCAACCTAACAAATAGATAAATTTTTATATGTCTTTTATAAATGTATATTACAGTGAAACCTGTCTAAACCGATACCTGTCTAATCCGATAACCTGTCTATTCCGATAGATTTTTTTGGTCCCAAAGAATTTTCTATCTTTTCCTATATAAAATAACCTGTGTAAACCGAACACTGCCTACTCCGAATACCGATATACATTTTTGGTCCCAGTGAGATTTTATTAATGTATTTTACACTGTCGAAACCAATTTGTCAAAACAACACCTACCTTGACCAACCCATGTTTTGATTAATTTTCACCCCAAGCTGATCAATTAAAACTATAGATCAATGGACTCCATTTCTCTCATAAGTAACCTGCCCAAGCCATGGCCAGTGTCTTAATTGTTTGTATTATGATGAGATTAATTTGTATGTAAACGTATCACCAAGAACAAATATGAAAATTCCAAAGCCATTTCCATTTGACTTAAAATCTTTTACATGGAGTAAACATTTAATGTAACTTATTATCACAGAGAGTATAATTTTTATGAGAAATAAGAGTTTTAAAAGTTCATGGTAAACATGAAAGCATTACTAGCTGTTTCACAGTTTTATAATGAATTTTTCAATAGGAATATAAGGATAATTTGAAGAAATTATCGGGTAGCCTTGATTCTATTAAACCTGTGTAATCCGATAACCTGTCTATACCGATATTTTTTCTTGGTCCGAGTTGATATCGGTTTAGACAGGTTTCACTGTACTTAAAATACATGAATGAATTCATTTTTTAAAAGTTGTGAAAAACACAAAGTGAAGAAGACATACCATAAAGGGGTACTGATAGCTGTCTCTTGAAGATAGCGATGACTTTGTTGTGCTGTACTTTAAAATCCTTTTCTTGCATTTCTGTGGCTACTTGACCCGGAGCAGGCTGTGTCAAATTACAGAAACTTTTATTATTATCGGCCGACTTGATTTGCCCAAACAACATACATGTATAACAGCTATCAATAGGTACCGGTAAATTCGCTTGATTTGTCTTTCTTTTGACACCGCAGGCCACCAGCGTAATTATGCTTTTCTATACAAGATGAATTTGACCAATTAAGTCAGAAAATACTGATAATTTGATCAGATTCTACTTTTTTCGTTTGCCCAACCCTTTCTGAAAATAAAGTTGGCCAGATGAGAAAAAAACTGTTATGGTTATGTACTAACATCATATTAGCACTCAATTAATAAATCAAATCAATCTACAGGAATTTTTTAACATTTTTTTAAAAATAGGATACTAATTATAAATTATATTAAATTTTTATTAAATTTCCTCAGTCGATATATCATACTCATTTTCAAGTCCATCAACAGGATCAAGGCCGTAAATAAAGGGGACCATTTTCTTCTCCAGTTTTGCTCGTACCCTGTGAGACATCCTATGTGAGACACATAAGTTGTTTCAAAGGCTCCAATTGACCAATGATAAAAGAGAATCTTGTTGTGACGTCACAGTAACGTTGTCAGAAAACATGGCGTAAGATGGTATGAAATGTTGTTTGAATTCCCTTTTTTTCTATGTTTCATGGGAGAAGACATAGATTCCATCACTTTCTACTGAGTGAGACATAAAAATTTACACGAGTGATGGAAATTTTTCATCTTTTCCCTCGTTCTGCTACGCTCCACTCAGGGAAAAGACGCAATTTCCATCACTCGTGTAAATTTTTATGTCTCACTCAATAGATCGTGATAGAACCTATTATTCTTATACCATTAATCCAGCAAGGACTGCATTTTCAAATTCTCTGTAGGCTTCCCAGAGTTGGGCCCCTTGAGTTACGTGGATCCCCGCTGCAGACAGAGCTCTCTCGAACACTTCCCGTACTTTAACGATTCCGTCTTTTTGTCCCATCCCTCCTATAGAGTACTGCACATATTCCAACCACACCTCTACAGCTGAAAATTATCACAGTGACTTATTATGTCAAAGAACATTTGTTAAAACGTGTAAAACTGAAATATTCATTTTATACAATTACAGCACTTTGATGAGGTCGATACAAGGAATTATAGACCTGATAAAATCATATTGACCTAGGACAAAGTCTGAGGTCAATCTGATTTCTTCAAGTCCATAATTCCAAGTACTGACAGAAATAAAGTGTACTACAATTGTATTATCATTTTTCTAGTTATCAAAATCAGCGTGCCAATGCATTGTATGACAATAAATCTCCATTATGACGTCATGTGTTCTAAAAAAGGAAACAGCCGTGCTATGAGAAAAGGCTTTCAATTTTTTGTTACTATTAATAGCAAATTTAATCTATACGAGTTTTTACAAAATAGATGCATTTTAGCCAATAGAAATGAACAAATGATATAAAAAAATAATATAATACAGACCTGAATAACTGTTTCTTACCAAAAGCGTAAAATTTTGATAAAGAAAGTGTAATTTAGGGAAGTTGTGCCTAATCCTGCTAATTCAACAACTGATCGTAATTTTGAGAGAAAAAAAGGATTGTCTTTTCCCTTCTTTGACATTTTACAAATCTTAATCATTTACACAATAATTTATAATTGCTTAATATATGATATCAAACCCATAACATACAACAAATTTATAAAGGCGAGTACATGTATATTCTTTCGTTTAAAATATTTTAAAAAGTACTTCTGATTTGAAAAAAGTTTTATGCATACCACAGGGCACCAAAAGCGTAGAGCGTATTTGCATGTCAAAAATCAGAAAAATTACGCCAAAATCGTGAAAGTAGGTAGGTCTGATGATAATGATTGAACTTGGAAAGGAAGAATGAATTTCAAAGCAAAAATGGAAACAATAATAATTACATGACAATGTATTATTCTTTTTTCAAGAGAAATGAATAATTCTTACTCTATTTTTTGAAAATCCTTAATAATTTTCCATCTCACTATGTCACTGTATATTGATGCTTTTTGGCATTTTATGGCATTCAGTATTATGTACAGAGATATTGTTTGTTCATTTTGGTGATTTGAAATGAACTTCAGGATATTTTTTGAGAGGAAAAATACATGCTTTGTGTGAGTATTCTTATCGTGCAATTTTCCTAAAAGGTACCCGACCCCCAGACGTAAAACAAAATATTCAATTACTAATGGCCTAATATGTAATAATAAAATCATGACACACCGTAAATTGATCATGACAATCTGGTTCGAAAATTTCAAATTAGGACATAAAAAAGGCGGGTGGGGATGGTTCCTTGCATGATTTCCAAAAAAAATCTTTTCAGCAAATTCCAAGTGGGGGGCGGGGAGGGGGATGCTTTCTTGATCTCCAAATTTTGTACATGTTTTTTCAATAAAATTCATATTCTGTTCGTGGCATAAAAAGTCCTTACATAAATAATCTTTGACTGCCCTTTCAAAGAGTTGCTCCACTTTCCTCCTGTCTGTAGCGTCCTCTGTTACCAAGGGAATCTCATCTCTCAGCCAATCCAACCAAAGCTCTGGTGGTTACCATGGAAACAGAAAACAGAGATTTAAAAGATCCAAAGATATTTAAAAGAAAATGGACATTAATCAACGCTATAAAATTTCTGGTAACCATCACTTAATTTCTAATTATTATTTTAAGTTTCTTTTGGTTTACTTGACTGTCTGGCTTATAGATTTATGCTTAAATTTTAAATACCGGTATATGGATTTAAGGGCTAGGCACCATAAACTAAGAATTGACTTAATACGATTTTTCTATTTTTAAAGTAGAATAGAATGGATGAACTCAATATTTCAAATTTTCGCTGATTTCTTAATATAATATCATATTTTGAAAATTTGATATGATTCAATTCTTAGTTTATGGTGCCGAACCCAGGATTTTTCCATATTATTTGTTTATCAGTACAATGCATCAGTATCACATATCAGTGACACATAGAATCACAGCCATAAAATTACACGACTTTGTTCAAGCTGTCTACTACTGTAACGGTTACCTTAGATTTTGAATGAATTATTATCAGTACAATCTAGAAACTCAAAAACTTAATAACAACTTAAAACTCTAAATCTTACTTTCCTATCCCTATAAAGTTCAATATAAGTGCATGTACAATAAATACACGTCAAGTACATTTTTGTATTTCACAATGCCCTGTCAGTTTTTGTAAAACATCAGTATGGTAATCCTATTCTAATGCTATGGTCAGTTAGAAGCTAGAAAACGTCTGCTTTTAACGACATCACCATAGCAACACATGACATCATAGCAAAAACTACAGTGAAACGTGAATCCCCTTGCAGTTTTTTTAATCGCTCAGCCAATCAGAATGAGCGTTACAAACGGAGTGCATTAGAATGTACCTTTCAAGGCTATATTCATGTACATATTATAGCACATACTTCCTTCGACAAAAATTTTGTGAAAATTCTCACACTAATTAATTCATATTATATTCTACTTCCAAAATACTTATAAATTAAACATGTTAAAATTGTGTATTTGAGTACACATGTACCTGGGGTAAGAGGGAAGTATTTGTTCATGTTTTCCCGTGCCTTCCGGAGTCTCTCCAGCTCACCCATTTGTCGTAATTTGTCTATCAGTTCCACATGTCCGTTGTACACATAGGGATTATCTGTGATCTGAAGTTGAAAAAAATTTGAGTTATAACAGGAACTGAGATACAAAAAGAAGGGAAAATGATGGCTGTCTTACACATACATGTACGACATAAGCACAGTGCCATCAAGGTTTTTTTCTAAAAAAAATCTGACAATATTCAGCCTCATTCCCCCTTGAGTATTATATTTTTCCCCTCGATACAAAAGAATTTTTCTTCGATAACAACATGTTTTAAAATTGTGTGTAAAATTCAACAAAAATAGCAATCCAAGGAATGCTTGTGTCGCCTGCGAAGCGGCTTATTCTAGGAGGTGGATCACATGGTTCAAAATTACTGATATCACTATAAAAGTCTAATGAAATTCATATGTGAAATATCAGACCTCTTACTTACCAACTTAAAGATATGGTCAATCTCAAATTTTCAGAAAATAGTGTCAATCAACTAGGTCAAGGTCACTGCGTAAATATTTTGGTAACAAAACAAAGGTCACATCATATGAAATATATGCGTGAAATATTAAAGCCCTATCACTTAGCAATCAAAAGATATACGCAATTCTAAGAAAAAAGGTCAAATATCTAGGTCAAGGTCACTAGATCAAAATTTATGGTATGTTTATAAAGGTCTTGTCACAAAGAATACACATGTGAAATATCAAAGCCCCATCACTAACCTATCAAAAGATATAGCGAATCCCAATTTTTTTGAAAAGTAGGTAAAATATCTAGGTCAAGGTCACAAGGTCAAAAATTATTGTATGTGCAGAAAGGTCTTGTTACAAGGAATACACGAGTGAAATTTCAAAGCCCTACCACTTACCAATCAAAAGATATATACAATATTAATTTTTTTTAAAGTAGGTCAAATATGTAGGTCAAGGTCAGTAGGTCAAAAATTATGGTATGTGTAGAAAGGTCTTGTTACAACCAATACACAAGTGAAATTTCAAAGTCCTATCACTAACCATTCAAAAGATAATGCAAATTTTAACTTTTTTGAAAAGTAGGTCAAATATCTAGGTCAAGGTCACAAGGTCAAAAATTATGGTATGTGTACAAAGGTCTTGTCACAAGGAATATATGTGTGAAATATCAAAGCCCTATCCCTTACCAATCAAAAGATATAAGCATTCTTATTTTTTTCGAAAAGTAGGTCAAATATGTAGGTCAAGGTCACTAGGTCAAAAATTTTTGTATGTGTAGAAAGGTCTTGTCACAAGGAATACACATGTGAAATATCAAAGCCCTATCACTTACCATTCAAAAGTTATGGGCTGTGACACCCAAAGTGTGACAGACAGACAGACGGACGGACGGACGGACGGACAGACAGACAACGGACAAAGTGATCCCTAAGTGTCGCTATGCTTCGCAGGCGACACAAAAATGAAACCAGTGGTGTAGGTGCCATTACGCAAAATACATGTACAGTATGTCTGGGCGTACACATCATTTTTACAAATAAGGTTAAGTATCACTGGGAGAGAGACTCAATGTTGAAAAAAATATCATGAATTCTAAATCAAACTCTTTATTTTGATAATCTTTTCTGTCAATATTTGAAAAAAAAAATTCCTGGCTCTCTAACGCTCACTAGTTCACAACCGTATGAATTTCAAATGATGCAGCTTTCCCATACTACATAATACAATAAAGTACAAAATGTACGATCCCATCCACCTCCTACCATCCCCCCATGTAACCTTATCAATATACAAGGAACTTGACTAAATTGACATCAAAATATGGTCTGATATATCTTTACTCCAAAGTGAAAAATTTGATGGCTTGCTATCATTCGCCAGTCATCTGTTTATGAACGTCATTACACAAGGACTTTTAAACATCCCAAATCACCTGCCCATCTTGTGCGTTCACATCAATTGCACTCTGGCTAGGCCCCTGGAATCAGGATAGTAAATGATGATTTGAGGTAAGGGTAACTTTATCCCTCATTGCCATGCATGATTATTTGAATGCATCAGTTTTAGTGAAAAACAAAAAATGTCTTGAAATATTCGATCTTCCCACTTGCCATTGTACAGTGGAACAGACTGCCAGACAGCATTGTCTAATTGCCAACCATTGACCAGTTCAGGGGGCAGTGAGGCACATTCACCATCTTAAACCTTAAACAATCCAATTTCGTTTACCCTCTTTTAGGCTCACTGTTCTTCTGAACTTCTATCCCTTCTCACTTTATAACTCAATCTTCTTTTCTCCTATAAAACCTCTTTTCTTCTCTATTTTCTTACCCATTTTATCTTTAACCCGCAGCACACCCTAAGCAGAGTACTCGATTTCCAGGGCACTTAGTAAAGAGAGATAGAATAAGATAGATAGAACTTATAACTGTCTAAAAGTTCAGGGTTCTTATTAAGTTTTGAAGTAGGAGGTAAATCAGGAAAAAGTAGGAAGTGCCATCATTAAATGATGCAAGCACCAAAGGCATGAGCCCTCTAGCATGTCTAGAGAGGTCCGGGGGCATGTCCCCTCCCGACCCTCCCCTGGCAAATTTTTGAAATTCACAAGGCAATGGAGGGCATTTCCAGCCATCTAGACAGTAAAAGAAATACTGTAGATTTTTTCCTTCAATAGTACTTTTATAACAAGTTTTGTGAACAACTTTCATGACTAGCATTTTCACGATTTATTGTACAGAGAACCAGTGATTGGGATAGGCAATCAGGTGAATGTGACAATGGCTCCATACCCTGGAACACCAATGAGCCATTTGCAAAACGAATGTGCCATTGTTGAAAATGAATGTGCCATAAGCAGTTTGAAACAAGAGGCCCAAGGGGGCCACATCGCTCACCTGAGTTGCAGACAAAGCGTTAAAAGTCACAAAAATACTTCTACAGATCAAAGCCCTTGACAGCCATATTTGTTGACCTATCGACAAGAAAAACACAAACTTGGCAGAGGACCTTGAGTACTTGCTTGCTGCAAGGTTTCCTGAAATTCTGTGCAATGGTTGCAGAGGAGATGTCGAAAATGTGTCAGCCAATCAGAGCTTTCGGCGGCCATATTTGTTGACCGATCGGCACGAAAAACACAAACTTGGTAGAGGACCTTGAGTACTTCCTTCCTGTAAAGTTTCATGAAATTCTGTGCAGCGGTTGCAGAGGAGATGTCGAAAATGTGTCAGCCAATCAGAGCCCTCGGCGTCCATATTTGTTGCATGATCGGCACGAAAAACACAAACTTGGTAGAGGACCTTGAGTACTTCCTTCATGTAAAGTTTCATGAAATTCTGTGCAGCAGTTGCAGAGATGTCGAAAATGCATCAGCCAATCAGAGCCCTCAGCGGCCATATTTGTTGATCGATCGGCACGAAAAACACAAACTTGGTAGAGGACCTTGAGTACTTCCTTCCTGTAAAGTTTCATGAAATTCTGTTCAGCGGTTGCAGAGGAGATGTCGAAAATGTGTCAGCCAATCAGAGGCCTCGGCGGCCATATTTGTTGACCGCTCGGCACGAAAAACACAAACTTGGTAGAGGACCTTGAGTACTTCCTTCCTGTAAAGTTTCATGAAATTCTGTGCAGCGGTTGCAGAGGAGATGTCGAAAATGTGTCAGCCAATCAGGGCCCTCGGTGGCCATATTTGTTGACCGATAGGCATGAAAAACACAAACTTGGTAGAGGACCTTGAGTACTTCCTTCCTGTAAAGTTTAATGAAATTCTGTGCAGCGGTTGCAGAGGAGATGTTGAAAATGTATCAGCCAATCAGAGCCCTTGGCGGCCATATTTGTTGACAGATCGGCACGAAAAACACAAACTTGGTAGAGGACCTTGAGTACTTGCTTGCTGCAAGGTTTCCTGAAATTCTGTGCAATGGTTACAGAGGAGATGTCGAAAATGTGTCAGCCAATCAGAGCCTTCGGCGGCCATATTTGTTGACCGATCGGCACGAAAAACACAAACTTGGTAGAGGACCTTGAGTAGTTCCTTCCTGTAAAGTTTCATGAAATTCTGTGCAGTGGTTGCAGAGGAGATGTCAAAAATGTGTCAGCCAATCAGAGCCCTCGGCGGCCATATTTGTTGACCGATCGGCACGAAAAACACAAACTTGGTAGAGGACCTTGAGTACTTCCTTCCTGTAAAGTTTCATGAAATTCTGTGCAGCGGTTGCAGAGGAGATGTTGAAAATGTGTCAGCCAATCAGAGCCCTCAGCGGCCATATTTGTTGACCGATCGGCACGAAAAACACAAACTTGGTAGAGGACCTTGAGTACTTCCTTCCTGTAAAGTTTCATGAAATTCTGTGCAGCGGTTGCAGAGGAGATGTCGAAAATGTGTCAGCCAATCAGAGCCCTCGGCGGCCATATTTGTTGACCGATCAGCACGAAAAACACAAACTTGGTACAGGACCTTGAGTACTTCCTTCCTGTAAAGTTTCATGAAATTCTGTGCAGCGGTTGCAGAGGAGATGTCGAAAATGTGTCAGCCAATCAGAGCCCTCGGCGGCCATATTTGTTGACCGATCGGCACTAAAAACACAAACTTGGTACAGGACCTTGAGTACTTCCTTCCCGTAAAGTTTCATGAAATTCTGTGCAGCGGTTGCAGAGGAGATGTCGAAAATGTTAAAAGTTTACGCCAGACGGACGACGACGACAACGGACGACGGACGGACGACGGACGGCGCGCTATGACAATAGCTCACTTGAGCTGCGCTCAGGTGAGCTAAAAAACAAACAAACAAACCAGAACATGTAAAGATCTGCATCAGTTTTTAATATAAAATAATGCAATTCATATTGCAAAGTAAGAAGTGAATTTGGTGAAGTCATCACCACATTGAGTAAATGAACGGAAGATTTTCACAATCAATTGAATTTGTTTAAGAATTGAATGCGCCACATTGGCACACTCAGTGAAATTTAAATGTGCCATTTTAATACTGAATGTGACTATGGCGCAGGGTGCATGCTTATCCCAATCACTGGAGAACTGGGAAATAGTTGTTTTCTCTCTATCCAAAAAAGATTGTAAACTAACTCAATAGCTTTCTGATTCCTACATCATGTACATGAAAAATAAATCTTATGTTTAGCTATTCCCAGGGATTTTTTTACCCTTTGATTCCAGGGGCCTGGGCCTTCAATATTGGGAAAAATAGCGACATTTGGTTGAAATTAAGAAAAAAAAAATATACAAATAAATTGAGAAAACAAGCAAAAAGATCTTCTGCCATTTGCTACTACATATAATGAAGCTAGACACTTGTAGTACCAAGAACATTATATTTCAGATACTGAACATCGCAAAACAGATATAATCATAAATATATTTTCAGTTATTTCAAAGGGTTTTTAAACTTTGTTTACTGTAATTTTATTTTTTTTTTTCAAATTGGGAATTTTAAGCTCAGAAATTTGGAAAAATGCCTACTTTTCAGCATTGGGAATGGGGCCAAATTTCGGCCCTGGAGAACCCCTAAAAAAAATCCCTGATCCCCCACCCATCCCCATCCCTTTTTCGCCCATGGAAGCTTTGAACTACATGTGTCAGCCATAATATTGGTACTTTTATATTTATTTTTTATTGCACTCTCCTCAGTGTGAACACTTTTATTTTTGAAAATAACATTTTCCTCCCGCAATTTTTGAGAGCATCGAGTAGTTTGACGAACGCTCGGTCTACGGATACAAGATATTAAACGAGTATATCACGTTTTGAATTCTGCAAGTGGGATCACGCACTCAGCAGTGTTATTGTCATCTCACTTCTTGTAGATCATGTAGATGCATAAATAGACTCGATATTATAATGAATTCTCGATATTGTTCATATAATTACTACTACGTTGTTTACACACAGAAAATAGACCGAGGTAGAAAAGTACACAAACTTACGTATCATGTTTACACGCGAAAGACAGGCCGTTAATTGTCCATGACGCGTGGTCAATAACTATACCATTTTCGAATTAAAAATCTATTTACTGGCGTGAAAAGTCAAGATCTATTCATCCTAATATTGTACCTCTTTTATATATGTTGCCGCTGTAGTTACGGAAATATTCATCATGTACAGCGTACATGTATACAGGCTTTCTACTCTACCTTAATGAAAAAGTAGGAAAAAAGTAGGAGTAGTCGATGAAAAAAAGTAGGAGAAAAGTAGGAAAAAGTAGGAATAAATAGGAAAAAAGTAGGATACATGTATTTCGTAAAAATTTTCACTTTAGTATGACACAGAAAAAGCCACTAAAGCAATGTAATAGATTGGTAATGTTCACCTTTGAAAGGATCTCAGAGAGGAATGGTAAAGAGCTAATTGCTGGATTATCCATTTTCTAACAATACATGTTATTCAAGGTCAGAAATTAACAACAGAGCTGTGCAATTATTTCTCACATATTTTTAGAATCTCTTATGTTTCAACTTTGAAGAAAATAATGGTGTTCTCCCCTGAATGGTTTGGTGTAATAGGTGCAAAATGTGTACTTTTCATCTTTGATTTAATTTTTATAGGTCATTGAAATCATCAAAAGCAGGAAAAATATTATGTCCATCTAAAATATTGTGTGTAGGCGAGCGAAATTTTTTAAAACGTTGATTCAGCTGTCAATGATAAGCGAACTATAAACTTTTGAAATTTATGTTGCTATTTAAGACAACTTGAGTGGAAATGTTTATTTTCTAAGATATTTTCAGAGTTTGTGGACAAGACAGGTTTTCAAGTGGTGTTTGTGTAAAAAAATAGGGATTTTTGTACGGTCAAATTTCATAAAAAAAAATTGGGCATAATAGGGCAAATCTAACATAATATAGTGAAATTATACAGTCTTTTTCAGTATTAATCTGTATACCATACAAGTAATACACAGACCTTATTGTATATACAGTTATATTATAACCCCTAAGGCTACATATAATTTTATATGTATTTAGAGGAAGCTTTGGCGAGCGAAGCGAGCCAGAAAATTCTTAGGATGTGCAGCAGTATTTCGTGCTAATTATTCAATTTAAAGATAAAATTAACATTATAATTTTAGTGCAAGATTTTGCTATCAATTAAGTCTTTAAATTATAGGGAGGATATAAGAAAATGGGTCATTTTTGTCAAAAATACAGGGAAAATAGAGCACATAAAAAGATATAGGGATTTCATAGAAATTATAGGAAATATTAAATGCCTGAAAAGATCATGAAGATGAATAGTTTTAAACCAGATCTTTCGTACCGCTCGGTGGGATCATTCGTATTGGTACAAAAGATAAGTATTTTGATACGTATAACAATATTGAAGTGCACAATGTATTATAGGTGGTTGTATACTAAATTTCAAAAGGTCGGATTTATATTAGTTAGGTCGAAATTAGGGCTGGGACGATACATCGATATATCGATAAATCGCGATACGGTGTTCCACGATACGCGTATCGATACGTTGGGGCTATATCGCGATATCCGGACCCATTTTTAACTCCATTCAAAGGCATGAAAACGTTCGGTAACTTCGTCGATTGAATGCCTCAGGATAACTGAAACGTGTGACTTATTGACTTAAAAGGGTATAGATGTTTTACTTGACTAATCTTCCTATGTTTGCTCCGGATAGTATGCAATTCGCACAATGCATTACAGTATAATTGTTAATTTTACATGCATATAGTTTGTGGTACAGACGGAAAGATCACCTGGATATGTGCTTCTAATTTTTTTTTTTAGAAATGCATACGCATATCCAGCCTGTGGTTTGTGGGAATCTAGCCGCAGAAACGACCAATGGCACTTGGATATTTTGTTGATCCGTGTCGTTGTCCCGTTTCCGAGGCTAGCGGGAATCCTACAGATATTTTGTTTTACTCAACCTCATGTTCGTTTAAAAAATTTAAAGCGGCGAAAGTAATTTACTAAAGTTTTCAGAATCCATATCTAACGCGATCTGATATTATTGTCCAGAGAAAGTACTTGATGTCATTACATCAGTCTAGGATTGCCTGGATCATAGAGTGGGTGAAAATGAGTGCCACGTGAAAGCGGCATGAAATAACTTATGTCCAGTAGCTATTCATGCGTATAGATACTGGCGTTCGACCTAAATCTCAAGATTCCATTTAAGATGATTTCATATATTTATCTGAAAGAAAGAGTTCTGAAATCGTATGTAATGATAGTTACTTAACTTTGTAAATTTTAATATAAAACCGACTCTTGTCAATACTTGATTGAACGTCGGAAACAGCCTTTTGAAGCAGAAGGGAAAAAACTTTGTCTTCTACGATCTTTATACATGTTATATATCTTATATTTTCTATTCACGTCAGCAGCAACTTTAACTCGAGAATAAAATCATTTGCGTCCACGTGGTTAACGCACGTGCTCTCTCTCTCTCTCTCTCAAAATTTTGTTAATACATGTACATAAAATAAAACGTACAGAGACGGGAAACCGTTTGTCCTAAAAATATCAAAGTGCAGGATGTATCCATCGAATAAAATCAAACACATTTAAAGAACAATTATGCTGTAATCCTTTCAATATTGTAGAGAAGAGAGCGCATGTTATGATTGTTATACTTTTTAATAAGATTTCCTCATAAAAAAATCAGTCTAGGATTATCCAAATAGGAAGGGGAACTGAAAAGAGAGATATAAAATGTAATTCCATGTATTGAACCAGACTTGTCAGAATGACAACATAGCTCGCCGGTGGCAACCATATGTAAATTGCAACAACAACAAAAAGTAGGTAAAATTTCAAGGTCAAGGTCACTAGGTCAAAATTTATGGTACGGCATGAAAGGTCTTATCACAAGGAATGCACATGTGAAATATCAAAGCCCTATCACTTACCATTCAAAAAATATGGCCCAAGTTAAAGTTTTTGAAAAGTAGGTAAAATTTCAAGGTCAAGGTCACTAGGTCAAAAATTTTGGTATCCATGGAAACGTCTTGTCACAAGGAATACACATGAGAAATATCAAAGCCCTATCACTTACCATTCAAAAAATATGGCCAAGGTTAAAGTTTTTCAAAAGTAGGTCAATCTCCAAGGTCAAGGTCACAAGGTCAAAAATTTTGGTATCCATGGAAACGTCTTGTCACAAGGAATACACATGTGAAATATCAAAGCCCTATCACTTACCAATCAAAAAATATGGCCAAGGTTAAAGTTTTTCAAAAGTAGGTCAATCATCTCCAAGGTCAAGGTCACAAGGTCAAAAATTTTGGTATCCATGGAAACGTCTTGTCACAAGGAATACACATGTGAAATATCAAAGCCCTATCACTTACCATTCAAAAAATATGGCCAAGGTTAAAGTTTTTCAAAAGTAGGTCAATCTCCAAGGTCAAGGTCACAAGGTCAAAAATTTTGGTATCCATGGAAACGTCTTGTCACAATGAATACACATGTGAAATATCAAAGCCCTATCACTTACCATTCAAAAAATATGGCCAAGGTTAAAGTTTTTCAAAAGTAGGTCAATCTCCAAGGTCAAGGTCACAAGGTCAAAAATTTTGGTATCCATGGAAAGGTCTTGTCACAAGGAATGCACATGTGAAATATGAAAGCCCAATCTGTATTGGTTTAAAAGTTATAAGCAAGGTTAAAGTTTTTGTGCACGCGCACGCAGACGCAGACGCAGACGCAGACGCAGACGCCAACGCCGACACCGGGGGTATGACAATAGCTCTCCGGACATTCGTCCCGGCGAGCTAAAAAAGGAGGGGGGTACATAAATTCATGAACTTTTCATTTTCAAACTGACAGCACGAGGCCCTCTTATTTACCAATTCACTGCTTGTCTTGTTGATGTAGTTACTAAGAAAATGAACATACAGAAAAGAGTATAAATACATGTAAAGGTGAGAACATAATTGCAAAGGGTACAGATTTGTTCTTGCAGCTTGACTTGTAGCTAACTAGCCTATGTCTATCAGTAATTACTTGTGATGTTAATGTTCAAAGTTTGAAAAGTTTGTTTAATTGCTTGGGATCTTTTAAATCTTGATTATTCCAGGATCTAGAAAAATATAGTCTTTATCAAATTATTTTGATGTTATTCTTGAGTTTCATTCTATATAGCCTGGATCCTCATTATACTTTATAGCAATATACATCAGAAATATCGTGATACATATCGTATCGTAGGCACTATATCGTGATACGTATCGATACGCTCGAGACCCGTATCGTCCCAGCCCTAGTCGAAATATGCATGTTTTAACTGAAAATATTGGTTAAAAGGCTCCTCTTGGCTAAAAAGCCAAGCTTGTTATGAAAACAATCGTTTTATGCTATATATTCCCAATTTTTTAAGTATTACTTTATTCCATCAATGAAGTACGGACAATCCCACTATCAATATCTATTAGAAGCTCAAGTTAATCAGTTCTTTATGGCAGAAACAAATCTTTTTTCTGCAACCAGTACGAAAGATCCCAGTAACAGGTACGAAAGATCCCGTACAAAAAATCTCGGTACGAAACGTTATCGGTACGAAAGATCTCGGAACCGGGCAGCTGCTAGTCAATTGAAATTGTACGATACCATGTAGATTGTCGAACAATTTCAAACCTGTGCAAGAGTCTTGTAAGTAGGACTAATCCTATGGCTGAATATGGACTATCAATACGTACGTCATATGCTTCATTCTTCATGTTCTTGAGGATGAAAGCAGACAGAGCTGCAGAGTTTGGTCAGAGGAAACGCACATCCACGCAATGTTACCTGTGAGTTTAACTCATTGACACGTTGTTCCGTAGAATCATCCTCATCAGATGCTTCGTCAGAGTCCATGCTCTCATCAGAATCTATTTGTTCTTCCTTAGAATCATTATTCGGCGAATTTCCCTCGTTGTCCATCGTTCAAGTTTCGTTTTCAATGGCCGAAGCACCTGTTTTACGAGCCCGAATTTTTAAAAACTAAACTCGCCAAAAATAAAAGATGAAACAGAATTTGAGCAAGTCACTGAATTAAAACAATGTTAATCATCAAATCTGAAACAAATATAAACAGACACATCCTTCCATTCATGTCTTTAGGGACGTATAAATTAGTTTGACCATTTTTTTTTACCGTTATAGAATGTGTGCATGAGTTTTTATTTGGTTTTTCGATTTAATGGTTTTAATTCAGTGACTTACTCAATTCTTATTTCATATTTAATTCATTTTATTGTGGGCGAGATGTTGATGTTCAACTGTCTATAAATAAATACTTATACTCGTTAAACTATCTATAAATAAATACTGATACCCGTTCAACCATCTATAATTCTAACATGACTTGAGATTTTCTCCCTATATGTACTATATAGAACTCGCTTAGTGTAAAATCTCCAACAAACTTCCAGTACGCTAATTAAGCTCCTCCCATTTACGAGCTATATAGCTCGTGCAGAACAATTTTAGAATAGAAAAACCAACTAGCTAGCCGTGGTTTGTTGTCCAGTAATTCCCATCTTCGCATGAACTAATCAAATTATCACCGAGCCGCGAACGCATGAACCAATCAAATTATCACCGAGCCGCTTCGCGGGTACAACTTCCCCCTCCCGCCGCCTTCTTCCCCCTCCCGCCCCTTATCTCCTTCCTCCCTCCCCCTTCCTCCCTCCTCCCTTTTCAATCAAAAGTCCTCGTGCTTAAAGGTGACCTGCAAAGATCCCTCACTCATCTCATTTTTTCTTGTTCACTTGATCAAGTAGATCTAGAATAACACATTCCAATTTTTCATTTGACCAAATTGCGTCCCGTTTAGCAAATAAAGCGGGTGAAAATACGTCCCGTATTAAAATTCAAAAAAGCCTACCCGGATTACCTCCCGTGGCGATGACGTAATGTACACCCAAGCCCGCTATATATACTATGCTGTAATCACTGTATATATATACAGCTTAAAAAGAACGATTTATGCGAGTATGTATTTCCTTTTTTTTAATTCATCAAATATCAAATATCTTTGCGCTAATTTTGTACATCACATTAACAATCGTTTTGATATCATAAGTTGACGACTGTGCGGTTAGAAGTTTCCTATAGAAAGTGGCTTCACCTGCTTTCAAGATTTGTTACCGGGGCGAAATTTTATGGATTGAATTTTTCGAGCAACCCTAAGTAATGTATATATTTTTGAAAAGGTCTTTCCAAGACGGCGATTTTGAAAATGATTTCAATTAAATCGGACTTAAAACAAAAAAAGTTATTAGCAAAAAGAACTTTGATGGCCAAAAAAATTAATTGTGTGTAGATTTATTTCTATGCGTTTAATTGGAGTATTGTGGTCGTGTTTGGTATCAAATGAATTCGAATGAAGTGCTGTAGAGGAAGATGATAAGGAAATGCAAAAGTAATGTTGAAACAAACAATTTGTATCTTTACGGCCGAGTTTGTCGGTGCATCAAAGGCTTGGCGATCGTTGCCGAATAACGGTATAAAAGTTGTCGGCAAAAAGCGTAATGATGAGTGGAGGGTGTGTGTTCCCGATTCGTCGACTTCAATTATATCATAATCACCTTAATTGGTGGCAAAGGGGCCATCTAAGGGGCACAGGTAGACTGATAATTAACCAATTAGTATAAAGTTTACCTGTAGTTTACCTGTAAAAGTATATGATGAGTATTGAAAGCTAAGATTCTAGAATATTTGAACGTGTGATGTAATGTGTTTGTGTTCAATCTGTAAAGATGTGCTGGTCTTTATATGAATACACTTTTCAAATATAAATATAGCACCAACACTCGTCGTTCAAAGATATCAAGAGCTGCTTCTTTTTTTTTTTTTTTTTTTTTTTTTTTTTTGCTACATCAGAAGAAGAAGAAGAAGAAGAATGTCAATTATTTTAGTTACATTTATTTCATTTCATAAAAATATGTCATATTTAAATAACGAAATGGTTCCACCGTAGTCAGTGAATGGTTCGGTAAGGTATGTGATGTCCGCCTCATCTCCGTTCACGTCCTCAATTGCGTCCAATAAAATAAATGGTAGTATGGCTGTCCGTCGTACCGATGTCTTTACTGCTTTGTTGTCCTGCATGGTAGGGCCGGTTGCCTGGGCTCGTCTCCACATACACTGAATGTAGTGGATAAAGCACCCCGTTGTTGTCAACACGGATGTGGATTGTGTATATCTGGTGGAACAGCAGTGGCGGATCCAACGCATTACTTCGATTTCTAGAACGTTTTCTGACAAATTATTTACAGTACAATCTGGAAATTAACGCAGTTGCAGTGGCGGATTTAGAGGGATGCGGAGGGGGCGTCCGCCCCCCGGCACTGACCCAAAATTTTCCAAAAACAGGTATATTTTGGCCCATTTTCAGTAAAAATCGGCAAAATTCGCCCCTTGACCCCCCCGGCAAAGGGGGCGCTGGATCCGCCACTGAGTTGGATACACATCGAGTCTTTGGTATCGAAATATTTAAGTTTACTTTATCAGAAAATTGATTATATATATATATGCCGTCTATACAGCGCCTGTCAACTACGTTGACTGATTTCATGCAGTATACACAGTATCTTCAGGCCAGTTGTTATTGTTGTTTGCTAATTATGTTTACTAACAACCACTTCTGACAAAATTGAGGAAAAAAATGTGAAGAAATGCGAAAAATTAAAGACATAGAATTTAATGATGTTATCACATTTATCTTGTTTTAACATATATAACATGCAAACTTCATTACTAAATATCAAATGTAACGAAATACTTTCGCCGATAAACAGACTATGGAATAAATGTTTGTAATATCTATGCATTTGTTTATCAAAAAATGTTGTAAATTCGGGAGATGTTTTTTTTAAATCAGGCTTAAGTATTCTGAAAATTTGAATGATTAATTATTATCGAGTAAATACAAATATTGAAAAATCCGTGGTTTTCAGTGGCGGATCCAGAGGGTGCGGGGGTTTGCATCGAGGGGGAGAGGTGCGGGAGGCGGTCCGGGGCCTCCCTCGGGAAATTTTGCAAAAAAATATATGCAAATGGTGCAATCTGAATATTTGAAACCTGTATTAATTAGCTTTACCAAAATTGCAATAATAAGAAAAGAAAATATGGAGTATCCATGCATAATTTTCACAGATTTTGGACCAGAGATACAATTTACCTGAAGATAAGGGTCGATCTTGACACTGAATCTCATGCCGTATTTCTTCTGCATGGCGATTCGTATGTAAAAAAATATATATATTCAATAGCTTCGTACAATGTAATTAGCTTTTTACCATGTTTATTGCGGAAAAGTCGGCGGAGAAATAAACATAGCACATAGTCAGTCTTGCTGATTTTGTATATTTCATTCGATTATATCTTAGTTCAAAATAGTTTTTGGGTGTATAAGCATGATAAGAGATGGACAATAGTCAAACTATTTCATCATGGTCTATAAAGATCGATCCTTAAGAAAAACTTGTTATTCTAAATTGATCGATTTTATTTTTTGATTTTTTCAAACAAAAAGACGACTAGACTAGCGGGCATCATATAACTTCCAGCATATTTTAGCGGTCATTCGAATTTTAACGTCATGCAGATTTTTTTTTTCATAATATGGCATAGGTAACTTTGTTTTTTCTAAAATTCCATCAAGACGAACATTGCCCAAACGTAAAAGCATCTACTGTCTGTTTCCCAACAAATGCCTGTCGTGGTCTAATTTGTTGTTCACACCTTGTACGGGGGTCAAATATTACGCAATCTATAGGCTTGCCTGTAAATGACACGCCTGCGATCACTCTGATTTGAATATACAACCTCTATATATGAACTGACACTTATACCCGGCTAACTAAAACCATCACTCAATGATAGGTAAAAGTCATACTTGGGTAATTCCGAATACGTTGTAAAGTCGTTTTAGAAGAAACCCCCCCCCCCCCCCCCCCCCCAAGAAGAAAAAAATAGATAAATAAATAAAATATAAAAATAAATAAATAAATCAATAAAACGTATTTGGTACCGATTTGTTTTTATCTATCTTCAAGTAAACAAGATATGGGAGTTTCATCCCTCACTGCCTTCAGATAGCCTCTAACACTCGCTTGGGTGCACATGACGTCACACAAAGGGGCAGATAATTCAGTCGCGCCGCTTCAACGATTAGACTTTTCAGGTCGATTTACAGGAAAACGGACGGTCGGAAAAATATAATTCTTTTGAAATTTTTTCTCTAGTATGAATAAGTAAAAGAAAATATAGGTTTTTTAGCATTTAAGAACCTTTAGAGGTGACCTTTAAAGGAAATACATGTATGACAATGCACTAAACTGACATACTTATTACATTGTATATACTATATATACGACTAACGAGTAAATAGAAAAAGGCCTTAGAAAACTTCTAAATCACACAATTCGCGGACATGGTTATTAGTGAACATTATTATAGCTATTATATAGGAAGTGTCCTCCCTTGGGGTTTTTAATATAGACATATAGAAGACAGGGTTTGTATTGAGGAAAGAGTTTGTGACCAAGCGATGATATCTCATCCCTGTGGGTTATGTTTAGAATTAAGCTCCTTGCGTCTACCCTCCAACGATTGTTGGCCATATTTTCACTTAAATACGCTTCTGAATAAACCCTACACAAAATTTGGAGCCGCTCATTTTGGCAAGAGGAATTTAAAAGTCGATCTGTATTGTAGATGGCGCATGGAAAATTCACTTTCAAATTGGCTTTATTTGAAGTACTACTGACAAGGATTCAATAACCGAAACAAGTCCCTTGTACAATAAAATTGGTACTATAGAACATATATTTCAATATTGACAATTAACATTAAGTTTTAAACGAAGTCCTACTATATTCAAATATGTCACAGGACAGCATGTAATCTGGATGGTGCAGATACTTGAAGTACACCTCATAATCATTTAGGGGGTGGGGGCAGGGGATACCTCTCTCCCCCTCCCACCCTCTTAGTTACCTCCTCATCCCCTCCTTTTCACCCGCCCCTTCTCTCTCTCTCCCATCCTCCCCCTTCCTCCCTCCTCCCGCCCCTTCTCTCCCTCCTCCCCGCCCCCTTCCTCCCCATCCTCCCCCTTTCCCCCTTCCCTCCCCCCTCTTTCCCTCCTCCCGCCCCTTCCTCCCCTTCCCTTTCACCCTGTCCACCCCCCATTTATAGTAAGAAATAGATTTTAAAAACTATTTGTACAATTAAACTCAAGATATTCTTCTGCATTATCAATTAATCATCCATATATACATGTACATAATAAACGATGTAGGTTCAGTGTTAATCGACATTGAGTCAATCTTTATTTTTCCGGTAATAACATTTGGGGAATATTTTTCTTCCTTTTATTATTAATGACGACGACAAATAAACTTTGTACAATGTGCCTCATGATTTCTAAAAGTATATAGATGGGAAATACCATCGTTAATTGACTTTAGACAAATCTGAAAAATAAGACCAATCCTACATAATAAATTATCTAATACATTTAAATGCAAGTGCGGATCCAGGAAAAAATGGAAAAGGGGGGAGGGGGGGGGGGTCCAGTCTTACCAAAGAGGCTCAGCCTATAGTTTAACTTAAATTTAAAATACACTTGTCTCGAGAAGATGCGTCTGTGGCGACACCACCTACGACAAATTCCTTGCAAACTGACGGGATAAGAAAAATCAAATATTATACTGTTTTAGGAGGGGGTAGACAGGGTGAAAGGGAGGTGGGAGGTGGGAGGAAGGGGGGAGGGAAGGGAGGAAAAGGGGAGAGAGGGGGAGGAAGGGGGCAGGAGGAGGGAGGGAAGAAGGGGGCGGGACGGGGGAGGTAAGGGAAGCGTGAAAAGGAGGGAGAGGGAGGAGGGGGAGGTAAGGGGGTGGGAGGGGGAGAGAGGTACCCCCTGTCCGCCCCTCCCTTTTAGGTCACTGACAGGATATAATAATTATTCTAATATCCGAAAGAAAAAAATCCAAAAGATATTAAATTCGTGATGTACAGTATTTTGCAGGGGAGGAGGGGATACAGAAATATATTGTGTCGTTGTACACGTTAAATAAATCTTTTTTCATCAACCCGATAAATTTCTTTTTAAAACACCCCCCCCCCCCCCTGTTAAACAATGTCTGTGTCTGAAAACTTTCACAAGGAAATAAATAGTTTGGAAACTGGTACAAGATCTCGATAACTTAAATCTGAGTAACATATCCGTATATGGCAGATACAGTACTTGATATGATACCATTTATGCAATTACATTTAATTTCCTCCACTTTTCTACGTTTTCATGTTTTCAATGAGCAATTGTATGTACATGTATATAGTTTACTTCTAAATCGTTCACCATGTCTTCGAAGACATTTTGGATAAGTTAGAGAGACTGAGAGATGCGTCCAATGGGAACGGTGTTTTATGTGCTCCAAGGATGGCTTATTTTGACATGGGCGAATGGTAAGAAATCTAATACAGTCAAGAGATAATATTTTAAATGTTCTGTGGAATATCGGATAAATTAAACTTAGAGGGAGGGGGGGGGGGGGGGGGGGGGGCAGGACATCCAAACATTTGTAAAAAAAAATTACTAATGTAAGTCTCTCTTTTTATATATACATGTCAATTTTTTATCCCCAGGAGCTCATATAAACTAGGTACATCGTACCTCTGGTCGTGAGATCTTATATTCTCCCTATGAACACGTTTTTTTTTTTGATTTCGTGCTTATCATCTTTGAACCTTTATAAAAGCTTTTTAAATAGACTCTAAATTATAGGAATGCTTTATCGTCTATACTCGAATGACCCCAACGTTAACATTACACCCTATGGAAAAATAAAAAAAATCGCATTTCTTTTTACATTGTAGAAGATTTTTTTAACCATCAATATATTTGAAACCCTATATTAGCTTTACCCATTGTGCAATAATATGAGAAAAGAAAATATGGGCTTTCAATGCATAATTTTCCCCGATTTTTGACCAGCGGTACAATCTACTTTAATTTTAAGCGCTGAATTCTAGAAAATAATAAAGAACTTTTCTGTATATTATTATCAAATAGTAGAAATGACATCTATTGATCTCCTATTTTGTCAGTCTATATATATATGGGGGGGGGGGGGGGGTGGTGGGGGGTGTAAAAGGTTGAGAGGGAGGGATGTGCATAGTGTATAGATGGCAAGAATTGAGTGCCATTTCAAAACCACCTCGATGGAAAGTCCATAAGTATGGTACATGTATATATAGTCAATGAGCTGATCAAAATTTTGATATATTGCATCGATCTCATATTAACTTTGCAAGCTCCATTTATACGTTAATGAAATGTTTTGAAGGTCAAGTATTGATAAAGAGCGGAGAAATGCACATGTGGAACGCAGCAAAAAGGACATGTTCATCGAACAATGACTATGGAATGCTGTTGCCATTTGATGACCAAATGACGTCATTTCAGAGTACCAGAGACTCGATGATGGTTGACCAAATGTATTGGGTTGATGGAATTATATACAACATGGGGTGCTCTAATGGTAAATGTCACTGTTATTCCTTTCCACTTTTCAAATGTTTTCTTAAAGCCTTTACAATCATGTATTTTGACGGCTATCGTACCTTGCCCAGTGGCGGATTCAGCGCCCCCTTTGCCGGGGGGGGGGGGGGGGGGCATAGGCAATTTTTCTGATTTTAAATGAAAATGCGTCAAAATGTACCTGTTTTTAGAATCTTTTGAGTCAGTGCCGGGGGAAGGGGTTAGGGTGGTGTGAGCTCCCACAGCCCACCCCCCCTGAATCCGCCGCTGTTGCCCGGCTTGCTCAGTCATTAAAAAACTCTATAAAGGTGGTAGAAAGTTTCGATTCTTGGTCACATTATTGGTGTTATGAGAATGAACTTGCTTCAGTTGTTGCTTTTTGATTAAAGCAACTATGTGCCGAGAAGTCCGACAGTCGATGATTTATTTGATTTATTTGTCTTTCGTTGGGTAGTCCCAAAATTTGGCGGAATGGAATGCAGTGCCTTTCAAGATATCAGATTCAGTGAATTAAAGTCAAACAGAAATCACACATCAACAAGTTTACACATTCTTGAAAAAAATATGAAACAGAGCTTTCTCTGTTTGTCCATTTCTTTTCTTTCCACGTGACGGAGACAACAGCACATATACGTATGAACAAGAAGGTCAACACCATATACACAGCCAATTGTGCCTCACATGAAATTCATATGAAATGAGCATCATGTAATTTTCACATGAAAGTTCATGTAAAATTCATATAAATTTCACATAAGATTTATGTGAAAAATATTCCACATGAATTTCACATAAATTTCCTTCACATGAATTTCACACGAATTTTTCTATGTGACCTTCACCGGAAACTGAATTCACATAACATCCATGTTAAAATCTTCACATGACTTTCATGTGAAAAAAATCATGTAAATTTCATGTTCGTGCTCGTTTCACATAAATTTCGTGTGAACTTTCATGTAAAGTTCATGTAAATTTCACATAAATCAATTGACTGTGTAATTATAAAATGGACAATATCCAGAGTCAAGTGCAAGAAAGAAACTTTTGTAGGTGGCGCGACCTAAACGCAACGCGCTCTAGTTTAAAGATATTTAAATATCACGTGTTCATGAACCATGTTACATGTATAATGCAAGTTATAGTATCTAATTAGGTAGGATTAAAAAGGAAGCCTTAAGTTCATTGTCATCCTCTCGCTGTATATCACTTAAAACAAGGGAGGAGATTTGCACATTAATTGGCGTAAGAATCAGAATTAAGATAACAAATTTTCCACAATTCTTTCAAAATGGTGCTACAAGGTCTCCGGTAGGTAGCAATTTCCATGGATAACACATGAGCCATGTTTGAAATATACATTTTTCATCGTGACGAACTTCGCACTTCGAACTTCGTACTTCGCACTTCGAACATTGAAGAAAAATGGCGTAGGTGCCGTTCGCGTATAAATTCATAAGCGGAGTAATATTCATTTTGATTAGTATAATCAATGGAATGGTATATTGCACTTCTTGTACAACTGGCACGCTTTTTTCGGCAACCCACTTATGAAATTTAAGTGCGAAGTTCGAAGTGCGAAGTTCGTCACGATGAAGAAAGTCTATTAAGAAAAAACCTTATCAAAGCTCCTATACATCAGAGAAATTTTGAAATGATTCAAAATCTTGCCTTGAAGGAAAATGCGATGTCTTCTATATTCAACATGTAGACAAAAGGACTCGGGGAAACCTAAAATGCAGTAAGTCACCCTTTTACACATTTTCATATGATTATTTCTCTACATTTGTTTTATTTAAGAATTGAATGTTTATTTTTGCCATTTTATTGGATGATGAAATGTCAGTTGTCGTATCACAAATTGTGTAAAACCGCGTAACAATAAATGCGATCGACCTATCAAAATGCTTAGAATCAGATAAACAAACGCATTTGGTAATTATAAATGCATGTTTTAGCAAAATTCAAATTGTACTGTCCCCGCGGATCACTTTGGAAACTGAAAAAAAATCACGATTTTGATTACTCTGTCATACAAAAATTTAAATAAAATTGATATCATTGAATAGTTCTCACATAGTCGTAAATTTCGCTTTATGTTATATCGTCATGGGTTTAAGAAAACATATTATACAGAAGAAATACAGTTGGGGCGTTCTCAAATTTCGGCGTGACGTCGCCGAGATTAACATTGAGCCATTGAAAACGTCACTTGACATGAAAAAAAAATCAGCTTCCTTTCACGTCTTTCGGTACATGTTTGGGTATATTAACTCTCATACTCTTTGGTCATATAACATTGTTTGGATTGATGATCACTGAAGAGGGTTAAGAACCCAAAACGTGCATGTCTGGTCCATGCTGCAAATTTATCTGTTCTAAATGATGCTTGAATTTGAAGACGTTTAAAATTTGTACCACTTGTCGAGTGTCACTGCTGGTGGACCAGGAGTCCCCGAAGGTACATGTGGCCAAGCTGTTGATCGTTTCTTCAACGCATTCGAAATTTTCTGTTATCAAATATTTTTTGAAATTTTTAAAACATTGGTCCTATAGCATCATCTCCTGCCAATCCTGCTACGTCTTTCGTTTCATTTTTGAGCATAATAACTTTCACACTCTTTGGTGATATTACATTGTTTAGATTGAGGATCACTGACGAGGATAAAGTACCTGAAACGTTAATGTCTGGTCCATGCTGCGAATTTATCTGTTCTTAAATGATGCTTTTGAATTTGAAGACGTTTAACAGTTGAGATAAAGAAGACCCTGACGACAACCTCAACAGCACTCACAATAGAGTACCAAATTGAACATCGACGGACCGCTAGCAAGCTAGAGGTGGGACTAGGTGCCCGGGAGGAGTAAGTATCCCCTGTTTTGCTTGCCGTTCCCGCCATTGTAAAACTTGGTGAGTGTCATTGCTGGTGGACAAGTCGTACCACTTGGTGAGTGTCATTGCTGGTGGACCAGGAGTCCCCGATGGCACATGTAACAAAGTTCGATCAACTTCGGTTGATCATTTCTTCAACGCATTTGAGATTTTGTGTTATCAAAATTTCTTGAAATTGCTAAAACGTTGGTCCCGTAGCATCATATCCCACCAATCCTACCACGTCTTTTGGTTCATATTTGGGTATAATAACTTTCACACTCTTTGATCATATTACATTGTTTAGATTGAGGATCAGTACCCGAAACGTGCATGTTTGGCCCATGCTGCAAATTTATCTGTTCTTAAATGATACCATTGAACTTGTCACACTTATGCCCTTTGCCGTGTGGAGCTCGTAAAAAAGTTCCCCGCATGGGGTTTGACAGTAAGTGTTCTGAATATACTTTCCTGACATTGTCGCCATGGCACTTTCTATATAGATATAACGTCAGACAGTGCATGAATTTTATACATTTTCATTTCCATGCCTCATGAACATCGACGGCGGGTGCGGCTAGCCAACAGGGGATACTAACTCCTCCCGGGCACCTGGTCCCACCTCTAGCTTGCTAGGGGTCCGTCGATGATTTAATTTTGTGATCTATTGTGAGTGCTGTTGAGATAATCGTCAGGATCTTCTTTAACTCATTTGTGTCACACTTATGCCCTTTGCCGTGTGGAGCTCGTAAAAAAGTTCCCCGCGAGGGGTTTGACAGTAAGTGTTTTGAATATACTTTCCTGACATTGTCGCCATGGCACTTTCTATATAGATATAACGTCAGACAGTGCATGAATTTTATACATTTTCATTTCCATGCCTCATGAACATCGACGGCGGGTGCGGCTAGCCAACAGGGGATGCTTACTTCTCCCGGGCACCTGGTCCCACCTCTAGCTTGCTAGGGGTCCGTCGATGATTTAATTTTGTGCTCTATTGTGAGTGCTGTTGAGATTATCGTCAGGATCTTCTTTAACTCATTGATGACGTTTAATATTGGCATGGGAAATGGCTATCTAAAACTTGTTTTGTCTACATGACTTGAACTATTGTATAACTTATACCAAAATTTACGGCAAAGCGAGATCTATTGAATGGTATCAATTTCATTTAAACGAGTAGTCAAAATCGCATTTATCCAGTTACCGAAGTGAGCCGCAAGGAGAATAGTAAAACAACTCTACATACATAAATGTCAAAATTGTTCCATTCATTTTCTCACGTTTCTGCGTTGAATGTGTTCCTTCTCTTTTCTGAAGGAAGAGTGTAAAACCAATTAGAAAGGAAGAATGGACGTCTATTTTAAGTATATGCATGCTCTTATTAAGTCATTGGGTTATTAAGGAAGAAAGCTAACATAATTGTAGTCGTCATTGTTTGGAACATTGTACATCCTGCCTTTAGTTAGCATCCTCATTTGACTGAGATAGAAATAGTAGACGAAGTATGCTAATCGTGAGTTAAATGATTTCAAGACATACACTTACACTTTTATTTATAGTACAATCCCTCAACAATATATCTTCACCAGTAATAAAATTCAATATTACAAAATTATAGAATGACAAATATGGATAACGACCCTATCCCTATATACATCACAAAATCGATAGTTCAGAAAATCATAAACCGAAAACATACAAAATCAGGATAAAACAGGAACAATAGCAAACAAACAAAATCCTCCACCACATGAAAAGTAGCAATCTCCCGATATAGGAGTGATACCAGGTGCCCAGGAAGAGTCAGCATCTCTTGCTTTCATGCAACACCCTTCGCTTCAATTCAGTGGAATTGTCACATCCGGTTTCTTCAATTTTGGAAGAATCTTTGGTTGGATGGTACAAATGCATCAAGGGTTTCATCGCATTCCGCGAGACGCTTCATCGCATATTGCATTGAGAGTGGAAAGTAGTGGAAGGAACCTATGACGTTGCGGTGGAAGACGGGTAAAAATGGTCTATGACAGAATCTCATCTGGCATAGTTACAAAACAACCTTTTCTCGCGCGCATTCTTAAGTTCTAAAAGTAATCAGTAAAACAAAGAAGACTTTACATTAATTGACTTGCCTAAAGCCACGGGTGTTTTTAACAAAAGGTGTTCACAGTATTAAGAAATGTCTTTTTAAAGAAAAAAATTAGTTTCAAATTGGTATTCATGGTTGTATTATTGTGGTTTGTCACGGGCAAATTCACGATTCACGAAAACTTTCACGTGGCCAATCAGAAGTATATACACCCATGAACACCAAAAGTAAGACTGTCACAGTTATTCCTTATATTCAGATTTAGAGTGGAACGGACAATGATTGTTTATTATCAAATCAAATGAAACTTTAGGCTCCCAGGTAAATCAGGTAAATAGCAAACTATTTAAACTGAAGGCTTACCGAGCAGTTCCAAACGGTTGCACAACGGACCCCACACTTGATATGTAATCAATTGTGTGTTAACTCTGATTGAGTGATATTCATTTGAAGTTTTGTCTTGTTGACGATTGCTGTGTGTCTCATTACCTATTTTATTTTCAAATTTCTTTTTCTTATGTTATGTTTTGCAATCCTGCGGTTGTCATCTGCTGTTATGAATACGTAGTTGTCTTCCTTGAAATAGTTTCCTTTTTTCCTTTACTTTTATTTTGCCTTTTTTCTAGTCAGTGGAATAGACTCGCCAAAGATTGACATTAATTGCAGTGGGTCGCAATTATTCAACGTTTCCACGATAACACACGTATTCAAAGTAAGCAAAATTTTGGAAGATGAAAGAACGTACATCATCGGGGATTTCCAAGTCGAAGGTAAGTCTCAACAGTTTCAAAAAGGAAACCAATAAAGATCCGATGGCACCGAATGCATCTAAAGTACTAGCATAGCGAAGATCCAAACTTTTACAATGAACGGAAGTTAAGATGCTTTATCATAATTGATGTTTGTATAATTTAAAAGAAAACCCAAATTTCAACAGATTTTCCATTTATATTCAAGTATATAACTTCCAACGCTGGAGCCAGACAGTTTTTCTTTGGCCATCAATATGAAAACTTATACTGTAAATTGCTTTATTTTCGTCAGTACCAATTTTCGTCGATTCATTAAAAATGGCTATAGTTTTCGTCAGTACGTTAATTCGTCACCCAAGGGTTTCTAAAACGTAAATTTGTCTGTTCAAATACGAACTTAACATTTAGATACGCTGTCAAATCGTCAAGTCCGCCGTATGTGTTTGTTTCCATTGATCCAAACACCGTCATTGAAGACCTATTTTTCATTCTGTATTATCGCCAATAAACAGGAGGTAATCGCCATTTTGCCTCCCCAATGTTTAATCCTAAATAGAGATATGGTTTTGTCCACATTAGTCACTTGGACATATCAACATATAGATTCTACCTACATAAATTAAGAGATGTTCAATTTTAATGAAGAAGCTCTCTGAACTTTTTGCTCCCCTTTTCTCGTCTCATCGTCTCAGGTATGTGTTCCGCTGTGATCGCTGTAATGTCGTTATATAAGGGATCTCGTCTTAATATTGATGCAGTACAAGGGGACGCCACAACAGTACTTTGGACTCTGTGAATACTTTTAGTGAATACTTTTAGCATGAATCACCACTGAAAAGATAAATCAGAATTCATTATCTGAAATAAACATCAAAGAGGTACCCATCAGTTATTCAGTCTCAAAGTCAAGAAGGCAAGGTAAAATCACTCTAATAGAATTTCCAGTGAAACAACTGCACACCCGGGAATAAACAACATCCCAATGTAAAATCAGGAGCCCGGGAATAGTCAGCGTCTCCTGTTTGCATTCAGCACCTGTCGAAAGAGTTCATTGAAAACTTTTCAATTTGGTGATTGTCTCGATGTACAGATTAATGCACATATCAGGTAAAGATGTCTTGTATGATGATACAAAAGGCCGTTCAATCACAATCCAGAATGTCACTGATTATTCTGGTTAGAGGGATCTTATATGCTTTTATAATTTCCTCGTAGCGACCAAATAACTTCCTCGATGACGACGAAACATACATCTAGATGTCTGGTTGACTAAATTCGAGATGTTTATGTCCAGAAGACTCTGGCGGCAGAGTTGGAAACCTTTTTTTCAATACCAATGTATTTTAGCCAAGGTAGCTTTGACACAACTGTATGTCATTCAAGTTTAAGTGCCGAGTCTTTAGAATAAGATTTGCACAAGGCCTGTACTCGAATATTATATGTTTTCAATGTTATGTCAGTTAGCTCTCTTCCCTCTTTGTCGAGTTTACCTATTGATCCTTTCACTTGACTAATCACACTCTCAATACATTGACATATTCATATTTTTTCTTTTTCAAGGTGTCAGACAAGACTGTTTTGCTGTGGAAAAAAGGAATACAGGTTCTGTCAAACACTACTATGCACCGTGCTTAGGTTGTTTATTTCCAGCCATCTGTTTACGAGGTTAAATTAAGATTTCTTAACTTGTTGATATGGAAAAATGTTTAATTATCTTATATTAAAAAGATTGATTAATGATACAAAAGAAGAATGTAGAAGATGAAGAGATTTGATATATGGATTTTAAGTCTAAATCAATTTGATAAGAGCAAACGAAGGGAGAGTATTCACAAAAACGCCTTTGAAGCACTAGCCCGAAGACAAATTCTATTAGCTGATTGACCGTATCGTTTGTTGATAAGTTTTACTAGCTCGGCATAATTTAACATTTGAACTACTTGGTGAGTGTCACTGCTGGTGGACCAGGAGTCCCCGAGGGCACATGTAGCCAAGTTCAATCAACTTCGGTTGATCGTCTGTCTCTTCAACGCATTCAAAATTTTCTGGTACTAAAATTCTTGAAATTTCTAAAACGTGGGTCCTGTAGCATCATATCCCACCCATCCTGCTACATCTTTCGGTACATTTTTGACATAATAATTTCACCCTCTTTGGCCATATTACATTGTTTAGATTGAGGATCACTGACGAGTGTTGTGTGCCCGAAACATGCATGTCTGGTCCATGCTGAAATGATGCATGCATTTATCCTTTTTTAAATGATGCTATTGAATTTAAAGATGTTTAACATTCTAGTAGTATTTGTGTCCGGGCTAGTGAAGACTGCGTATCTGCGGACCTGTAATTGTTTTCTAATGTCAAAACTTATCTTAAGGTTAATAGGACTGCTTCAAAGTACAATGGCGTTATAGATACAGGCAAATTGTATATGAATGAGAATCGATTATATTGCAAGATGATCCTATCGTTGAAATGGACTATTTCAGGTAGTGAAACGGATTCGTATGTAAAAACCGTAACTCATAGAACGGTAAACGAGTCAGAAATCGACGACATGATGTACAATAGACCAATCCCCACTACAACAAAGAAATCATTCACCATCAAAGATATAAGTAAGTAAATACATTTATGAATTATGATGTACTAGTATGTCATAACTTTAAATTGCGATTTTGATATCTTTAATGTCAATAAGAAATTAAAAGAAAGCACGAACTATTCTCGTCTTGTTTGATGTTACAAGGCAAGTGTATATTGAATTTTCAAGACTCACATATTCAACATAGCAAAAGGACTTTTGGTTTGATCGAAAAAGTCTTCATTCAACAAATATAATTAAATATCAATTGATAAAAAACCCCGCATTATTATAAACAAAAACATGTTTGCCATTATTCACTCATCAATCATTATATGAGAATGTTTCAAAGTAAACAAATCTGAAAAGGAATGATGATGCCTGTTCCGCAGGTCTGCACCCTGTTTCACAAAAGATCTTACGAACAAATTCAGGAATTTTCGTAACTTTATGATTTTAATCGAATGTTCAACAGAATTTAAATTTATTTTGAACTTTGTTTTTTAATGTCATTTCTACAAACTTCATCGAAATTTAGAAACAAAATATCGATATTTCTATTTCAAAAGAAGAATTAAACGATCAAGAGTTACGAAAATTCCTGAAATTGTTCATATGCATTTTTGTGAAACTGGCTGCAGATTTCGATTCTAGAGTTTTGATATCATATAACATGATTAAAATCTCACATAGGAACATCAGAAAGAACCAGCATGAAGCATGTATCTACTGCTCAGACAACTGCAGTCTTCAAATCCTCATCTTCTGGAATTTTGACATCTCATGATCTTCATCAACCTTCTACGCTTGCTTCAGAAACAACGGCTTCTACTTTCGCTTTGTCAAAACAGCACGAAATCGAAGCTACTTTAACCGTATCTACAGTCATTGAATTAAAGACAGAATCAAGGTTATCACTTGACGTAGCTACACGAAAACGTGAAACAATGGACAAAAGTAAGCATTATTTTGGTTCTTCCTCTTTGAGCTTCTTTGATGTTATTTTATGCATGCATAAATATATCTCTGCCATTACATGGAATAAAAGTTAGGTCATATTTTGAACTCTACTCTCCATAAAATAGTACTGTCCACTAGTCAGCTTCGAGCATCACTAATGCGACATTCTTTGTTGAAAACACACATTATTTTTCGCTGAATTCATTTTGGAGCTCTTCAGGCACATGCACAATAATACGGATCTGAGAAATGTGTAAATTGTATTGAAAGCACCGTGTATGAATATATGCTGAAGCTTCCACATTTTCTCCTAACTTTTTACGGACTTAACATTTTTTTTCTATTATCTATTTACATCTTTATACATACATATAATACTTATATAACATAAATTCAACACATAACATAACCACTTGCTGAGTGTCACTGCTGGTGGACCAGGAGTCCCCGAGGGCACATGTAGCCAAGTTCGATCAATTTCGGTTGATCGTTTCTTCAACGCAATCTAAATTTCTGTTATCAAAATTTCTTGAAATTTCTAAAAAGTGGGTCCTGTAGCATCATATCCCACCAATCCTGCTACGTCTTTCGGTACCCTTTTTCGACATAGTAACTTTCATACTTTTTGGCATATTACATTGTTTAGATTTAGGATTTAGGATCACTGATGAGGGTTAAGTACCCGAAACGTGCATGTCTGGTCCACGTTGCCAATTTATTTGTTCTTAAATGATGCTATTCAATTTGAAGACGTTTACATTTATACCACTTGCTGAGTGTCACTGCTGGTGGACCAGGAGTCCCCGAGGGCACATGTAGCCAAGTTCGATCAATTTCGGTTGATCGTTTCTTCAACGCAATCTAAATTTCTGTTATCAAAATTTCTTGAAATTTCTAAAAAGTGGGTCCTGTAGCATCATATCCCACCAATCCTGCTACGTCTTTCGGTACCCTTTTTCGACATAGTAACTTTCATACTTTTTGGCATATTACATTGTTTAGATTTAGGATTTAGGATCACTGATGAGGGTTAAGTACCCGAAACGTGCATGTCTGGTCCACGTTGCCAATTTATTTGTTCTTAAATGATGCTATTCAATTTGAAGACGTTTACATATATACTCAACATAAACGAGAATCATATCATAGATGTAATTACTGTGACAAAAAGATCGATTCATAAATTAATGCTTTTTCGTGTGTAAATTTACTAAGAAAGAGAGTATGGATAATAAATATATGTTGTTCTTTTGCCAATAATCATAATGATTAATGAATTTATATAACTGCATTTTTTAATGGAATAAAGGGCTTACATGTAAGAAATAGACGTGACTTAACATTTTACTTTAATATTTCACACTTTACTTTCACTCACATACCTTTATGATGGTCCCGAGCCACACTAGTCCAAGGCCTCGGTCTGTTTGGGAGTCTCATTTAGGTCTTTGACATCTTGCCTTTATGAACAGTATCCACCTAATTTTGTCCCAGCCACGCTACTTGAGGATACGATAGAAGAGCTTGAATATTATGTCTTTAAAATCGCAACTTAAACAAGACGAAAGTTCTTGTTTGACAAATTACGATTAATGTTAAACGTCTTCAAGCATGGATCAGACATGCACGTTTCGGGTACTCAGCCCTCGTAAGTGATCCTCAATCGAATCAATGTAATATGAACAAAGAGTGTGAAAGTTAAAATGTCCAAACATGAACCGAAAGATGTAGCAGGATGGGTGGGATATGATGATACAGGTCCGACGTTTTGGAAATTTCAAGACATTTTTTTAACAGCTACATGATTTCGGCTACATATGACCTTGGGGACTCCTAGTCCACCAGCAGTGACACTCATCAAGTGGTACAAATGTTAAACGTCTTCATATTCAATAGCATCATTTAAGGACGTACCGATCAATTTGCAGCATGGACCAGACATGTACGTTTCGGGTACTTAACCCTCGTCAGTGATCCTCAGTCTAAACAATGTAATATGACCAAAGAGTGTAAATGTTATTATGTCCAAATATGTACCGAAAGACGTAATGTTAGAAAATTAAAATTGCTTAACTTTGAAAGAAAATGAAAATAGATAAATTGGAATGGAGAATGGATATTAACGAAACGTGTATATTTTTGAATAAATGCTCTGTTCAAAGTATTACATGAAGTCTTAAAAGCAAGACAATCACAAGTGAAACATAATTGCATGAAGAAAGATAAAGATGAAAATTATCAAAATAAAATGATAGAAGAAAACATGGGACTTAAATAAAGAATAAAAGAAGGAAAGTTAAGTCATCGGACTTGCACATATCATCTTTCAACGTTGACAAGTAAGTACCAATATATTTGAGGAATTTTATGTTAGAACAATATAACTCATTATATTTTTTTTGTCTTATGTGTAGAACCATCTGACTATGGCACTGAACCAAAAGGAGACAATTATGTTGTGATCGTTGTTGTGGCAATATTGCTTTTATTGATGGTACTCACAGCAGTGGGTGTGACAATTTGGATCAAAAGGTACGTTATTTCTTCAAAACGGCAACGGATAACAGTTGTAAGTAACAACTGGCTCTGTTCCTTCCCCACAAGATTGTCTTCTGTTTAATCATATTTTATTTCAAATAATAGAAAAAGGATTGGGCAAAAGTTTCCACAACATTGTATAATGCCCTCTCCTAGATTGTCTATCTCGATTGAGTGCAGCCTTTTGAACGCAAAATGTTCACGAGAGTGCTATTTCGGGTGGTCACTCCAAATCACTAAACACTTCAAGACGAAATAAATCATCGTCCCTGGAACTATTTGTACTCTAGATTTTACATAGAGGTACATACTTCAATATATATTTAGGGTATAATAAGATAAGACTGCAAATGTTTAGGCGCTTTTATGGTATACACAATGAGAGAATGAGAACAGCTCCATATGATCTTTTGGGTCCAAACAGAATGAATGAGTTAAAGAAGATCCTGACGATAATCTCAACAGCACTCACAAAGTCACAATAGAGCACAAAACTAAGCATCGACGGACCCCTAGCAAGCTAGAGGTGGGACCAGGTGCCCTGGAGGAGTAAGCATCCCCTGTTGGCTAGCCGCACCCGCCGTCGATGTTTAAGCACGAAACTGAAAACAATATATAAAATTCATGCACTGTCTTACGTCGTGTCTATATAGAAAGTGCTATGGCGACAATGTCAGGGAAATATATTCAAAACATGAATATGAAGAACACATGTCTTTTTTCTTATCTGGCTTATTGGGTATGATAAAATGCCTAGACTTGTTTTCTCTATAATGAATACTTTTCATGAAATAAATTGAAATTAAATACAGGTATCACACAAAAGCATAATCAGTTATATTGAAAAATAAAAGTGTTTTTAAGAGATCATGTCTCTCATTTCATTAAAAAGAAATGCTCTAAAGCCATAGTTGCCTTGTCCATAAAAGTAATATATCATATCATCATATCATCATTAAGAAAAGAGGATGATCTCCAGCATGACCATACTGCACCCACCTAGCGAAACAAACCCACAAGAAAGTGATACGTAAATGACATCGGACAAAAATTACAAATCACATGAAATACAAGATAAAAGTCACTAGAACATCATATAAAACAATCAAAACAGACGCACCAAACCAAAACATCAAACATTAATGACAACACATAAAAGGAAGGAGACAAATGAGCACCCGGTGCCGACTTTGAACGGCCATCTGTAATAAGCAAATGGTGTATTTATCCGGATTATGTGCGCACTACCCTCCCACTTATCCGGATACACGGAGATCTCTGTAGACGCACAGCAGTTGGATAAAACATAAAACTAATAATATGTATGTCAATTTTGTCCACATCAAGGTTGACCATTTTCATATACAGTCTTTTTAATTCATTTCACAGACAAAAAAAGGACATGAAGAGAATGAGAAGGACTACTCGCAGTGAGATATGGCCTGACTTTACACAGCAAGCCTCTGTTGAGTCATCAGTGGGAAGTGTAGGAATAGCAAGTCCCAACGTTATATTTGACAATTCTATGCCAAATGAGCATAATAGGGGACACTCTAATTAATGTAGAAATAGTTCGTAGGCTTTATCAAATTGTTTATCTTTCATTTGGTGTTTTGTGGAATTAATATGTTTCTTTGCCAATTTATAAATCGTCAACGAATCATTACCTCAAACTCTGATGGCTATAGGGAATTTACCCTTCCGAACGCAGGAAAAAATTGAGAAATCCCATGACGTCACAATGGAATTTCGATGATTGAACGAGGTTCGAGTCTTGTTTGTCCGAGGTAAAAGCATTGTGACGTCACGAGTTTTTTCCCGCAATCGGAAGGGTAAATTATCTTTACATTATAATTTCAATGGTCAATTTTGAATGACATCCATATAAAAACATTCCTTTAACCATTTTCTGGTATGGAGAAATGTGTAGTCATGTGTTTCTAAGAAAAGTGACGTCACTACCTTCTTGAACATCATTTTACATCAATTTTAATGCACTAAACACGTGTTTTGGATAGTAAAAATTTTCATCAGTGCTGTCAAGGGGCATCTTTGCTTGGTTAGTTTGACGACCCCTTGGTGTAAGCGTACTGCGTTGTCTCCTGTTTTTTTTTATTTTTGTTGTTTTGTGTTGTCTATATATAGAATGTTCCTTTCAATGATGTGTGTGAGCGTTGCGCTTTTGTTACTGCAATATGGTTTTAGCAAAACTAAGCAACCTATCTTAAGTTCTCTTCTTCAAAAATGTTTATTTCTGATGAACATCAGAGCAGTTGCATTTATTTTACTTCACCACTACTTTTAACACAACTCTACGCTTCAGTGGTCACTGTGATTGGGAATTAGGCCGTGGTATTTAATATTTGTTTTTTCACCCTGGTGTTTTCAAAACAGGCAACCACCAGCTAGGCAAAAACACACAAACATACAATTTCTTGTATTGTTGTCAATAAGATGTATTATTCTGAAATAGTATTTCAGGCACTTTTCCCCTGCACAGATCAGGGGAGACGGGAATGTGAGCTTTTAAAGCTAAATCAGGGGTTAAAAAGATCCATTTGAGTCGTTTTTCGATTTGAATATTAATAAAGCCTTAGTGGAACTTTTTCGGTTAGCCAGGATACCTTTATGCTTTTATCTGGTTTTTTCTCTCTCTCTAAAGGTACCCAACCGCACACGTAAAACAGAATATTTCACAGCCATGGCTTTACAATCCTGTCCTGAGGCAATCCAACAACAGTTACCTTTAAAAGCTATGTCATCACTTTTTGACCATTTAAATGTGAAAGTATAATCATCAGACGGACGGACATGCAGACGGAAAGACCATTTTTTTATGTAGTAAAAACTACAACGTTTTATGTTCCTTCTTCTAGAAAGGGGAAATTTACATAAAATGTACCTGTAAGTTTTATGTCTAAGATATGAAATGTACCCGTAAAACGTCATGGAAGGTCAGCTTTAAAGATAACTGTAGTAGTCAATACTCGAGAACAAGATTATGTAAACTCTAACCGCAGTGACCACTGAGGAGTAGATTTGTGGTAAAAGTAATATAAATGCAACTGCTCTATATATATATATCACGACGGTGTGACTGAGACCGGGGAATCTCATCCGAGTGTAAAAGATTTGCAATCTACGACGAGGATTGCCGAGTCTTGGATGTAGCAAATCTTTTGCACGTGGATGATCGGTATTCCCCTGTTTCAGTCGCAAAGTCGTGATTGATTATTGTTCTCTGTCAATTCATTTCATTCTTACTTAAATGTGAACAAATCTAACGATGAAGTCATGTAAGATTCATATTTTTTCAGTTACATTTTTATACATGTCACTTGGAATGCGGGATAAGAAAATGTCACGCTGCATGTCTACGTTTTTTTGTCGGTTTCAAGACGGTTTCTCGAGACGACTGAGATTTCCCAAATTTACCTGGAATGAGATAAATTGATCTCATCCTCAGACGTCATCGTTCTCACCCACTGACGTCAACGCTATCGCTGCCAAAGCGACATTATGGACGTAAAACAACATATAACTTTTTATTACAGACACTATAAGTAGTTTTTCTTGGTCGAAGACGTGGGAGAAAAATAATCAAACACCACCATTTCTCATGTACACACATGGACTTGCAAAATTTTGTACGATCAGATCTTCAGTTCGTCATCCCTCCCTCAAGGTGGTATATGATTGAATTAGTCTCGGCAAGGTGGAGCATTTTAAATAGTGAGTGACTGCTTTTAATCCAACCGCACACTTGACATTTTGATAATTTCCTTTGTGACATTCCGTTGTTGATCCTTTATTAAATTGTTAACAGGAAGCCGAAGTTGACAACATTTCCTCGGATTGAAAAAAGGCGAACAAAATCAACATACAGGTAGAGATGCGAATGTATGCTCATGAAAGAATCATATTGATCACTAAATGTCAAAGATAAAGGCCACACTTAAGTAGATTTTCGTTCACAACGAGTAACTTAAAAAGTATAGATTTCATATTGCGCGAAATACATAATAATTATGTTTGAATAGTTTGAATTTTAGAGGTCGGTCAGAGATTGAAGAGAATTTAAAGCTCGTTTGAAGGAAATTAAATGATTAGGAATGACAACAACAACAACAACAACAACAACAACAACAACAACAACAACAATTATTTTTAGATAACATAAGAAAACCAAGATCAATTTATTGGTACTTAATATACAGATAACATTTGATGGATCCAGTACCAAAGATACGTATAATTGAATAGAAACGTATAGACACTGCTCCCTTTTCAATGGTGTTATTGTACGCCCGTCATTTGACGGGACGTATTATGGTGAAGTCCGTCCGTCTGTCCGTCTGTCCGTCCGCTTATGGAGCATAATTACTTGAATATGCGTCAACGGATTTTCAAGATATTCATACATTATGACTATGATTGGACTGTGGCGAGGAAGCCGCCTTTCGATCTTCAGGTTCATCCGATTTGTCGTTACAGAGTTATGGGACTTAGATTTTTTAAATAAAGTGAAAATATACTAAAATATTTAAAAATCTATTTCTGGTCGAAATGTTTTGAAATTTTGTATACTTCAAGAAGAAAGGATGTTCGTTGACATATGTAACGGGTTTTTAATTTATTGTCTCATAATCGAGATATTATGTGTAATGGGAAGGGGGGGGGGGGGGTTATATGCACATACATGTTAAGCTAAGGGCAAAATATAGGCGCATGGAACGCAATAACTTGAATATGCGTCAATGGATTTTCACGATATTCATACATTATGATTGGACTGTGGTGAGGAAGCCGCCTTTCGATTTTCATGTTCATCCGATTTGTCGTTACAGAGTTATGGGACTTAGTTTTTTAAATACAGTAAAAATATACTAAAATTGTTAAAAATTATTTAAAAATCTTTTTTTCTGGTCGAAATGTTTTGAAATTTTGTATACTTCAAGTAGAAAGGATGATCGTTGACATATGTAACGGGTTTTTAATTTGTTGTTGTTGCATTACCGAGATATTATGTGTAATGAGAGGGGGGGGGGGGGGGTTATATGCACATACATGTTAAGCTAAGGGCAAAATATAGGCGCATGGAACGCATTAGCTTGAATATGCGTCAACGGACTTATATGATAATTCTACATTGTGATCAGACTTTGAAGAAGAAGCCGCCTTTCGATTTTCATGTTCATCCGATTTGTCGTTACGGAGTAATGGGACTTGGATATTTCAAATACAATGAAAATATACCAAAATAGTTAAAAATTATTGAATATGTGTCAAATAATAACTTGGCCCATAACAAAAATGTAAGCCTGTACGTATGTGTTCCCTTATCTTAATACATTATCTGATGAAATAATGCAAAATGTAGAACATTTTTCTGTTGTTTTTTGCATAACATTGGATATAGTCTATTTCAGTAGTGAAAATGCAATGAAATTGTAACTTGTGTTTGGCAATAGATCATTCTTATTTACATCTTACAATATTGTTTTATGTACTATATATCTTTTATATTACTTATTTAAATAAGTCAAAACAAAACAATTAAACATGAGTTCATAACATTCTATTACTGAATCTTAAAGTTTTAAAAGCATAAACTGGATATCTAATATTCCTAAATCTTAATATGCAAAGGTTTCTTTCTATGATATACTGTATCTCCTTTTAAGGAAAACCAATTTTGTTATTTAAAGTACCTATCTATGTATATGTTCATTATGTCATTTTCACCATTGTGTACAGAAAATACCTTAATATAGAATACAAAGTTTATAGGGATATGGTTCTGTCCATATTTGCAATAATTGTAAATGAAAAGTCCGATTCTGAAAATAAAAAGTACACTGAAAGATATTATTCAAATGTTAAACTTCCTGATCGACAACATTTTTTGTGGTATTTGGAGGAAAGGTCTTCCAGCAAATTGTCGGAATTCAAATGGAAAACAATTGTGCCCCACTCCTTGCAGATATATTTTTACTCGTTCGAAGCTGAAATCATTCAGTCTTTGATCTCTGAAGGGAAAAGATAATTTAACTTTACTTACAGTTATATAGACAATGTCATGTCCACCAACAATCCAAAATTAGCGGATTACCTTTAGTTAGCAGAATCTATCCGTCGGAGCTTGAAGTCAAAGAAACTACAGAGAGAAATAATTCAGCATCCTATAGCATTCTTCGACACTGATGGTCACATGAACACTTCACTCTATGACAAACGTGACGACTTCAGTTACAGCATCACAAACTTCCCTTTTCTGAGTAGCAACATCCATTCATCGCCTGCTTATGGCGTATTTATATCATTCATAGTTATTTATAGAATAATCCATATTGGAGGGCGCTGAATTCGATTATTTTAATATTTTTTCGATTAGATCAACTTGATATTTTTTTTTTTTTTTTTGAGTTGGCAAAGCCAACTCTCATTGCTATCGCTTTCAATTTTGCACTTGATAACCCTGCACGGACCAAACAACGCACAATGTTACTGGCGCAGTAAGAAATAGGACCACTACGATTTGATAAAAGAACATATTAGACAACAGACGTTTAAGTTCAAGTTGTAAATAATTGGTTAAATGCATTATGAGAATGCAAAAAAATGCTACAAGGAACGATGCTTTAGGAATAGCGATCACTTGTTGACGTTAGTGCATTAAAATACTAGTATGGCTCATCTTCTTCTTTGTACTTCCCTCCTCTGTATAAGGAGCACCCCATTTTTAGCTCACCTCGACGAAGTTGAGTGAGCTTATGCTATAACCCCACACGTCCGCGTCCGCGTCCGTGTCCGCGTCCGTGTCCGCGTCCGCGTCCGGTTAAGAAGTTTGGGGTAGCTCAGTATCTGACAAAGTACTAATGCTACAGTAACCAAACTTGCACAAGTGATTCATCTTTGGATGCTGAGGTGAACCCATGCATCGGATGCAGCATCTGACCTACATTTTACGCTTGAGTGACTTGGTTAAAAAGTTTGGGGTAGCTCAGTATCTGACAAAGTGCTAATGCTACAGTTACCAAACTGGCACAAGTGATTCATCTTTGGATGCTGAGGTAAACCCATGCATCGTATGCAGCATCTGACCTACATTTTCCGCTTGAGTGACTTGGTTAAGAAGTTTGGGGTAGCTCAGTATCTGACAAAGTACTGATGCTACAGTAACCAAACTTGCACAAGTGATTCATCTTTGGATGCTGAGGTGAACCCATGCATCGGATGCAGCATCTGACCTACATTTTCCGCTTGAGTGACTTGGTTAAGAAGTTTGGGGTAGCTCAGTATCTGACAAAGTGCTAATGCTATAGTTACCAAACTGGCACAAGTGATTCATCTTTGGATGCTGAGGTGAACCCATGCATCGGATGCAGCATCTGACCTACAATTTCCGCTTGAGTGACTTGGTTAAGAAGTTTGGGGTAGCTCAGTATCTGACAAAGTACTGATGCTACAGTAACCAAACTTGCACAAGTGATTCATCTTTGGGTGCTGAGGTGAACCCATGCATCGTATGCAGCATCTGACCTACATTTTCTGCTTGAGTGACTTGGTTAAGAAGTTTGGGGTAGCTCAGTATCTGACAAAGTACTAATGTTACAGTAACCAAACTTGCACAAGTGATTCATCTATGGATGCCGAGATGGACCCATGCATCGGATGCAGCATCTGACCTACTTTTTCCACTTGAGTGATTTCGCTTTTAAAAGCCAATATTGAGCAAAGTATAAGTGCTAGATGTTCCAAACTTGCATATTGGATGTATCTTTGATCAAACTTTCATAAAATGACCTCGACCTACTTTTTCCGCTTGAGTGATTTTGCCTTTAAAAGCCAATATTGAGCAAAGTATAAGTGATACATGTACCAAACTTGCATATTGGATGTATCTTTGATCAAACTTTCATAAAATGTCCTTGACCTACTTTTTCTGCTTGAGTGATTTTGCTCTATAAAGCCAATATTGAGCAAAGTATAACTTCTACATGTACCACACTTGCATATTGGATGTATCTTTGATCAAACTTTCATAAAATGACCTCCACCTACTTTTTCTGCTTGAATGATTTTGCCTTTTAAAGCCAATATTGAGCAAAGTATAAGTGATACATGTACCAAACTTGCATATTGGATGTATCTTTGATCAATCTTTCATAAAATGACCTTGACCTACTTTTTCCGCTTGAGTAATTCTGCTCTATAAAGCCAATATTGAGCAAAGTATAACTGCTAGATGTACTAAACTTGCATATTGGATGTATCTTTGATCAAACTTTCATAAAATGACCTTGACCTACTTTTTCTGCTTGAGTGGTTTTGCCTTTAAAAGCCAATATACATGTACTAAGAAGTATGTTTGAATTGAATTTTGCTGTCACGAGGTGAGCTTCGTAATCTGTGATTACCTATGTTTAGATAAATAGGTAAAAGTATTGTATTTAGGATAAAAAAAGACCTTAGATATTAAAATTTGTGGATGTGTAGACTTAAGACAAGTAAATCAATCAATCAATATTATTTATTTAAAGTCAGACATAATTTATAACAATCAACATTAGCTCTGATGAGCTATTTACCGACTAGGGAAAAAAAAGGTTTTTCAGTTTGATACTTAATAAACCTAGGATGTTGGTTTTAATTTGGTTAAGAAGTTTCAAAAGCAAATATCTCCTGAATTAAAAGTGATAGGACTATATACTTCATACATACACCCATAACAATTGCAACAAATTTGACATGATCATATTGACCTTGAACTCTGACCTCAAAAGCAGTTATTTGGTTAAGAAGTTCTATCATTTTATATATTTATATATTTCCAGACTTTTTTTTAGATTTGAGACAACTCTTTAATTGTGAGAATCACTCATTCAAGCATTTGAGGCATAGATTTTGAGTTTAATTTGTGCCAGTTTTATACTTGTCTTCTGTATGTTCTTCTCAATGTTACTTTTTGCCAACTCGCAGGACTTTCAGTCCTTTGATTAATTTCTCTATTTTTTCAATTTTGAATTTGTCAGTTAGATAGTAGAGAAAAATGCTCATTCATAATCTTCTATGAAAAATATATCGGGTCCATGGCAACCTCGTGGTATCAAAATCTAGAATGAGAGAGTCTTATATAACAACGCCTGATTGGATTCTGACTATACGCTTCTGAAAATAATCATAAATATCCACTTTCACATGGATAAATAATGGAAATATTTTCATTGAATGTAAAAAAAGCCAACCATCAAATGTATGGGATAATTTGGCTCAATGATTGTTATATGTACAGCTAAATATGAATCATACACATCATAGATTTTAACGATGGGATTTTTAAACGTCCTCATTCGCACGCATCTAACTCAGAGATAGGTACCTCTTCCTACTGCCCATCTTGATCATGTTGATAGGTCGTTAAAAAGCAAATGTTTCAACAACACGAGTATAATTTCCGGTGTAATTATTTTTCTAAAAAACAATGAGGTCCAATCGCTATCGATTTTCAATCGGTGTCGTTGGTTCAAAGTTATTAGTGAAGTGTATTCATATAGCGAGTCGGTTTTGTTTCTTCCTTTGGATGCCAACTTATGCTTAATCTTTCTTGATGGTTCCTTTAAGTTCATTGAAGTGATCCTTATTATAGTGTAAATTTTGCAAATCTTGTTTGCTAATTAAGTAGATACTCAACTCCTTTCTGATATCTAAATCAGATTGCATCTATATAATGATATGTGATATCTCCAAACAATTTTTATAGATTTGTAAATCACTTGGCATCCGAAGGATAAAAATGATTTCAGAGAAAAATACTGTAGAATAAATAAAAACCAGTGAAGACGGTACGGCAATTTGCAGGGATGCATCTAATAAGAAAAATAAGGTTAAATTCGCAAGGTTCAATGAAATGTCACTTTATTGAATCTCTGTTGAAGGGCGAGACCAATAAAATATGTATCTTATGTGTATGATAGCAAAGTGTTTATGTATATAATATACATGTATGATGTGTACAAATAGGTCATTTCAAGCATGTGTTCAATTTTCGGAAAACGATTAAGTTTAATTTCCTTCTCATCAAATTGTACATCAATATGCACAAAGGTCACGCCTAGCCTTAACTTTTTATAACTAGAGGAGGACAGCAATTCAACAACTTCGTAAATTGTGTTTAACTTAAGTGTGAAAATGAAAAGGATTGAGGAAAAGTTGTGATCTATTCATTATTTCCTGCACTCTTGTCATGACACTTATATCCTAAAGAACTTTTCTCTACATGATTTCCTGTTGGTACTTCGTTGTTTTCCCTTTACATGTAAGTGAGAACATGGGGACTTAGTCTATTCTAAAATTAGATGAAAAGGAAGAGTTCATTAACGTTTTATGTAGCGATAATGTGTAAAGGGAAATTTCGATAAGGGTGGTGGCTTATCCAAGATTTTCAAGGTTATTTATGTTTTACAAGGAAAGAATGACACCTTTGTGGTTAAATTTTCGGACACATCTTACTATTCTAATTATTTGTAAGTATAATTCTTTAACCACCATTGTAGACTTAACATTTTCAATAGCTATAAAAGTACCACTGATTATAATCATTTATTATTCGAAATATACATGGCTGGTGCGCTGGATTTTAAATGTGTATGCCTAGAAGGCTGCACCATGATTGCAGAGTTTTAACACCTCTTTTTCACCATACTTTTGATACTTATATCTCAACCTACTTGATGATAAGAATAAACCGTTTATCACTATGCAATATGGGACGATGGGACATAAGATGTTTATTTCAATGAAAGACTGATGAGTTATATTATTAGACATGACGTACATGACATGGAAGACATGAAGAAGCCCCTTCGTCACATTTGATTAATTATTCTTAAATTAAGAATTATCTCCACCGAGGGCATAGTTTTATCCATAGCTGGGTGTTAAACGTCTTCAAATTCATAAGCATCATTTAAAAGCAGATAAATTTACATCATTGACCAGACATGCACGTTTCGGGTACTTGACCCTCGTCAGTGATCCTAAATCTAAAGAATGGAATACGGCCAATATCTGTGAAATTATGTCCAAGATATACCTAAAGACGGAGCAAGTGATATGAGTCTGCAGGACCAAGGTTTTAGATATTTGAATAAAAAAATAATAAAGAAAAATTTTGGAATGCGTTTGAAGAAACAACAAACCGATATTGGTCGAACTTCGCTACATGTCCTTGACAAACATTTTAGATAATTTTTAGAATTTCACATAGTTACTCAATATTTGAATTTTCTTTATTTCGACCACGATCATCACTGGATACACATTATATGTTAAAATGCACAAAAAGTGCACAGGGTATTAATTTAAAAGATAGAACATATTATTCAATATTGGCGAGTTGTTATATCAATCAGAGAGAATGCAAATAATAAAAAGTTTTTAACATAGCATAAAATTTCATGTTTGTGTCCAATGTGGGACCTAACCAGGAAGTAGGACAAGATACCCGGATAAGTATGCATATCCTGCTTGAAGGAAAGAATATGATCTCCACAAAACTCTGTTGCAGCACCCACACCAAAACACCCTTTGCAAAATACAGAGCAGACATGCAAAGAAATGGAATATGCTAATCTGACTATTGTAACTGATAAAGACTGTTTAAGCTAAACATGATATATTCTGAATGAAATATATCGTGAAAACATGACACACAACGAGAGACATGATGAACTATAAAGATATGTACAGTTTCAGTTTATCATGCATATGAATTATGACAGACGTATTGCAACTTTGATGAAACCTAATACAGATTAAAATTAGATACATTCGCTGTATATTTGTATATATTTATTGATATCAGGTTTTAAACTAACGGAAGCGTCCTAATGTCACAATCTTAAAATTATCTTTCTCCTAATTACATGTAGGAGATAGTGTCTCCTAATAATGTGATAGCTAAGTCTTAATAAAAGTGATAGCTAAGTCCTAATTAGGTGATAGTATCTCCTAAATAGGTGATATTTAAGTCTTGATTAAAGTGATAGTTAAGTCCTAATTAGGTGATAGTATATCCTAATTAAGAGTACTAGTATCTCCGAATTAGGAGATGGATATAATACAAAATTCAGAATGTGGCATAATTAGGACGCTTCCGTATATACAGATAACTAATCAAACTAAAGTATGATTTTTTGTGGTACCTTTAAGGTTTTCTAGGTTAAAACAATGGACGATTTATATAATTTATAGATCACACCTGAAAAATTGAAGATGTAGTTTGTTCATCAAATCACGCTAGAAAGAAATCCCTGACACATTCATAATTAACACATAGTTTAACACTAAGAACTGGCTAAATATTTGAAAGGAGATGCTTACTCTTCCTGGGCACCTGATCTCACTCCCATATCGGGAGTTCGCTTCTTTTCATGTGGTGGAGGGTTTTTTTTTTGTTTGCTTTGGTTCCTGTTTTGTCCTGATTTTGTATGCCTTCGGTTTCTAATTTTCTGAATTGTCGATTTTGTGCTATATACAGGGATATGGTCATTATCCATATTTGTCATTTCATTGTGATAGCCATAAAAGAAAATAAGAAATGAAGAAAAAACTTGTTGTATCATACACTATCATGTTTCCTTACTCCGTACAGATAATGATACATGTACATACACAACGCCTGGGGTCGAAACGTGAGATGTTGTAATGACTTAAGAAGGTTTTTGATTGTTTCTCATTATGTAAGTGGTAGTGCACAAAACGGATGAGACGTTGCAGTAGGGCAATGCCTGATGAGTAAGTCCATATCATTTATACACTAGTATATGAAAAGTCGATAGTTTTTGCAAACACTTCAAGAATTCTGCTAGGTCAAGATCATTTCTGTCGTCGACAAACTATTTGTAGTATTTTCAAAAACTATAAACGTTTCATATGCCTAGACGATATGGATTGATTTATTAGGCACTGCTCTACTACAACGGGGCGTCAGTTTTGTAAAGTTAAACTTAGAAAATGACCCCCCCCCCAAAAAAAAAAAAAAAACTGTCTGAGGAATCTCTACACCATACATTTCGACCCATGCGGTGATAAAGAAATAATGAATAAAAGATAATTTTTAAAAAAAAGCTCCTTCCTTCTTTACTGACTGTAAATTCAATGTTTACTTATATATCATTTAATTTCCATTGTTATTATTAAGAAACGACGATTCTGATTGGCCAGGAAATTTTGTTGATACCTGTATCAACACAAAACGGAAGTACGCGCTTAGCAACGTCGTTAGCAACACGATTTCAAAGCTGCAAATAAACGTTAAAAAGCGACGAAATGAAAATATAAGTAATCAATGTAATATTGTTTTAGTTGATCGAGGTATCAACACCAGAAATTGAGGGAAAACTTATGCATCCTGCGCTACGCGCACGATGCAGTTTTCCCTCAATTTTTGGTGTTGATACCTCGATCAACCAAAAATATATTACAATGATTCCTTAAAAGATAAATACAGCGTATTTCCGAATTCTTAATTTTTTTCAGTATACTTCCTTTTTTCATAAGAAAGGAAGTAAAAGAAATGTGCCGTACAACAACTTGAAATCCCCCGAAAACAAGTACGATATCTTCGAATTTATGTTAACGGTTTCGGCAGTAACTGTAGCATAAGAGAAGTAAAACGGGTAATTACCAATAAAAAACCTATTGGAAATCGATGCCGACTTATAAGGGCCATCTACTACGTTAGTAGAAAATGATGTCGTTATCCGGATTATATCCGCACAAATCTTCCACTTTTCCGGTCATTCAAAAATCTCGATTTGCGTAACGTTGAAGTATTCAATGATCTGCTCCCTGTACGATGACCAATCAAATAAGACGATAAAATGGAAGGTCCCATGCAGCACAGATATGGATGGATACAAGAAAGGACGTACGAGATACAGTCCCTGCTCTGCTGGCTGTTGTGGGCTCATGTATGTTATCACCCGAGAAGTCCGACCGGCATGATTTCAGAGAGGACAGGCTTCACAGTCAGTCAGGTTTGTTACTGACTGTCCACAGAGATTTGTCTGGTTGATCAAGCCCGTGGAAGGCTCGGTTTTGCCTTGCCTTCTATTGGACTGATCAACCCTGCAAATTTCTATAGACGGTCAGTAACGAACCTAATAACTAATAATACATGTAATTGATATCAATAGTATTGTTTTTTCATGGTGTTTAATCTGTTTAAGATTTCTTTGTGTGATTCACTGTGGTGATTGCTACGCGGTCTTGTCGGCTATTCTTAACATTTATTTTCTGTTGTAAATCCACAAGAATCATGGAATGAAAAACATAGGAACAATCCATCAAAATAAGGTTCATAATGCTTTATAATATATCAATCATCCTGATATCAAAAGTATTTTGTTTTGTCCCGTTCATTCAGTCAGTTGAATATTAACCTCGAATTATCTGTCATATTCTGAGAGAGAGAGAGAGAGAGAGAGAGAAAGAGAGAGAGAGAGAGACAGAGAGAGCTTAGAATGTTTGGAAATAATAACTTTCACACTATTTGGCCATATGACATTATTTAGATTGAGTTTCACTGAAGAGGGTTAAGTACCCGAAACGTGCATGTCTGGTCTATGCTGCAATTTATCTGTTCTTATGTGATGCTATTGAATTTGAAGACGTTAACATTTCAATGAAATTGTTTGATATCACAAGGGCATGTATTCACGTACCACGTTTATTTATATAAAAAACCCCGACATTGTCAATATGTATATATTTTATGTGGATTTAAAGAAAACCCATATTGTTTTTAAACACAATTCACTTTTCAATTGAATTGTTACATACGGAAGGATGAAATACATGTCTCCATTGTTTACTATCATGTATATTTTATTTCATGTTACAGATGTTTTTATTTTGGGCACAACCTTACTGGTATAAAGTTACTGAAAATCTAAGATTCAACCCATCCATGGTTTAATCTCATTCTTTATAAAGAATATAAATGTGTAGTCTTGAATAAATCTGATCTTGAACTGAACCGATTTTTACAAGGCTAAAATGAATTTATAAAAAAAACAACATTTAAGCATTGAAATTTATCATGTCTTATCAAAGAAAGGAGGGGATCTCCGGCAACACTAGGTTGCAGAACCCACCGCAAAACTCCATAACACTCAATGCAAAAAAACCCCCCAAAAACACAGAACAGAACAGACATCCACAGAAAGAGATGCAAAAGGGACAAGGAACACCAACTCACGCCATAGAAACAGATGTAATTTCACTTCTGTCTGAAATGTGATTTTCAATATTTCTAAAATCGTTTGTAATGACTGCAGGCGATGTTGATTTTGTTTAAGAAGGAAAAAAAAAGGGTGGGGGTACTTCAATTTTCGTTTTTATTCTTGATGACCATTTGATACCACTTAACACAATAAGATAATTTTGTGTTAAATGACTGTATTTCGATTCGAAATGAAAAATGGACCTCCAACATTTGCTTTTCGTTTCCATAGATATATACTAGAAAGAGAGTCAATATAAAATCTAGATCTAAAATTATCCACACTAAGGGTATCAAGACTAATCTTAATTAAAATAAATTAAATGATTAGTTTAATTCAAGGCAAAGCTCAGTTCCTTTTTCTTTTTACTAACATCAGTATGCATACATATATCAAATTGTTTCAATATTTCCTACGTGTAAGCTCAACCTCTCTTCTGTTGTCTCACGACTTACAATTTCAAATACTGGACGTTTCACGGTTTCTATCATTTTCAGCTGTCGTTGTGTTGACCGTGGACACAGAACAAGGTTGTACTAATACCATGGTGTGTTCAGATAAACAGAAACGTACTCTCCGTTGTAATCCGCAGGGGAAAGTCTCAAACGGTATAGATATATTTTTTTAATCTAATTTTGATATGGGACATACCTTTTTGCTTTTACAAGCTAAAAACTGAAATTGTAGGATTCTATGAAGAAAAGTATAACCACAAATAACGTGTTCATGCTTATATATATCAAAAAGAAAGGAGAAAAGAAAAAGATAAATGTTAAAAGAATTATGCGAAAATGAATTTCAAACTTACATCAATTCATGGAGATAAAGACTGCAAGAAGAGCACAGCTTATTATATATGATCAACATTTCTTTTAATTCAGAAAGACCGGATTTTCAGTATGTATTCCAGTCAGAAAGAATCGCCACTGCACAAAATGCAAATTTGGGAGTCATGTGCTATGATTATGAAAAATGTGAGTATGCTCGTATCATATTATTTCTCGTTAATATTTACGTTCAATATTCAATCACTTTTCAATATTCAATCAAATTCAACCAGTTCTCAATATTCAATCACTTTTCAATGAGTGAACTATACATGTACAATGACATTGTACAGCTTTCATTAAAATTGCATATTTTCAATATTTTCACTATAAATGCATGTTTAAGGTCTACGACGACTATCAAAGTATATGTCGTAGGAAATATACAGAATCAATCACACACAATCAAAACACAATATTGAAAAAAAATTCTTTTTAAAGATTCTTAGTCAATCATTGGTGAAATTACAAGTATCACATCCTCGGTTTCCTAGGCTATTTGCGCTTTGGCTGAATACCTTGGATCAGATCGTACTATTTCGGGGATTTTAAAAGAAATAGCTCTTCTTCGTGAAGTTAGAAAAAACTGACGATGATGGATGCGCGCAGACCAGTGAGGACTGTATGTGAATTGTACACAAGAGGGAATTTTTGTCGGTTACCCAAATATTTGTATCAAAAACATCTAATAACAATTCGAGTATTGTCTCAGGGCATCAAGAAGTATCTTACCTAGTTAAACATGCACTATTTATCATCGCTATCTAAAAGACGTCTGTAAAGGATAATGCGATTGGATAAAGAAGTTTGTGAGGGAGCCAATCGCCAACACTTGCATATAAATGAAAATTCCCGAAATAATACGATCTGACCCAGGGTATTCAGCCAAAGCGCATAAGCCTGAGGAACCGAGGATGCAAATACCAGCGCTCTCATGAAAGTTCGCTGCAAAAAACGTTAGAAAACAGAATTTTAGATTAAAAGTAAAAATAAAATTTAAATAATAAAATAACCATCCTAACCCCCTCTCCCCAAAAAGGCAATGATAATTATAAAGTCATGTTTGTTCTATGTGTAAATTTATAAAAATCCCTTTATAATGTATCCATATACTATATTATGATCTTCATACACACTTAGAACATTCTCATTTTTCTAATAGGAAAATATCAAAAATGTATTCAACTGTTTATTTATGGACAAGATTTACAATTTGAACGTAATTTATTTTCAAGCAATGATACAATTTAAGGTGTAATACCTTAATTGATTAAAATTACTATTTCCAGGCTCATTGTATTGCCTCTTTGATAACCATACCATGGATGTACACCAGGCTAATGTAACATGCCGCAATAGTTCGTATGACGGCATAACAAGCCTCAGTATCATACGAAGTATATCTCATGTTGACAGCTCATGTTTTGATAGAAAGGAGGACTGGCTTTGGTTCATACACACCAAGGATGAGAAATGTGAGTAGATATGTTCATTTGAATCTCTAAAGGTTTGGAACCCTCAGGAGTAGAGGTCTATGAGTTTGGCACCCTTAGGAGTAGAGCTCCTGAGTTTGAAACCCTCAAGAGTAGAGGTCCCAACGTTTGTGACCCTTAGGAGTAGAGGTCCATGATTTGGAACCATCAGGAGTAGATGTCCCTTAATTTGGAATCCTCAGGAGTATAGGTCCCTGAGTTTGAAAACCTCAAGAGTAGAGGTCCCAAAGGTTATGACTCTTAGGAGTAGAGGTCCCTGAGTTTGGGACCCTAAGGAGTAGAGGTCCCTGAGTTGGGAGCCCTCAGGAGTATAGGTCCCTGATTAGGAACCCTCATGAGTAGATGTTCCTTAATTTGGAACGCTTAGAAGTAGAAGTCCCTGTGTTTGAAACCCTCAAGAGTAGAGGTCCAAAGTTTGTGACCCTTAGGAGTAGAGGTCTCAAAGTTCGGAACCCTCAGTAGTAGAGGTCCCTGATTTGGAACCCTTAGGAGTAGATGTCTCTTAATTTGGAACACCCAGGAGTAGAGGTTGCTGAGTTTGGGACACTAAGGAATAGAGGTCCCTGAGTTTGGAACCCTGAGTAGAAGAAGTCCTTGAGTATGGGACCCTTAAGCATAGAGGTCTGTGATTTTTTGACCATCAAATACAGAGGTCCCTGAGTTTGGGATCTTCAGCAGTAGAGGTCCCTGACTTTGGGACCCTCAGAAGTAGTAGAGGTCCCTCAGTTGAAACCTTCAGGAGTAGAGGTCCCTGAGTTTGGAACCCTCAATAACAGAGGTCCCTGAGTTTTGGACCATCAGGTGCAGAGGTCCCTGAATTTTTAGGAGTAGAGGTTCCTGCGTTTGGGATCCTGAAAACAGGTCCCTGAATTTGGGACCCTCAGTAAAAGAGGTCCCTGAGGTTGGTACCCTTAAGCCAAGAGGTCAGTCCCTGAGTTTAGGACCCTCAGGAGAAGAGTTTCCTGTACTTAGGACCATCTGGAGTACAGGTCCTTGAGATTGGAACCCTCACAAGTAGAATCCCTGGGCTTTGGACTTTCAGGAGTAGATGTCCCTGAATTTGGGACAATTAGGAATAGAGGCCCTGTGTTTGGGTCCCTCAGGAGTGGAGATCCTCTGAGTTTGGAGCCGTCATGAGTAAAGATTGGCAGAGTTTAGAACCCTTAGAAGTATTGTCCCTGAGTTTGTAACCATCAAGAGTAGAAATCCCTGATTTTAAGAACCTAAGAAATAGAGGTCATTGAGTTTGGCATCCTCAGAGATTGAGATCCATGGGTTTTGAACCCTCATGAGTAGAGATTCCTGAGTTTGAGCCCTAGGGAGTAGAGGTCACAGTATTTGGGACTCTTTGGCCTAGAGGTCCCCGACTTTGGGATCCTCAGGAGAAGAGGTCCCCGAGTTTTGGACCCTCAGGAGAAGAGGTCCTTGAGTTTGGGACCCTCAGGAATAGAGTTTCATGGGTTTGGGACAATTAGGAGTAGAGGTCACTAAGTTAGGGATCCTAAGACGTAGAGGTCCCTGAGTTTTTGGACCCTCAGGAGTAGAGGTCCCTGAGTTATGGACCATCTTGAGAAGAGGTCTCTGAATTTAGGGCCCTCAGGAGTAGAGGTCCTTGTTTTGGCCAAATGGGTTTGGGATCATAAGGTTTTCTATAAGTTAGAAAGAAGGAATTATTCACAATTGATACATTTGATTTCTTATAAAGATTTGAAGGAAAAGAAATGAAGACTCTCAATCTAGTTAGAATGTTTGAATAACTGTTTTCTCAATACAATGCAACTGGAAAAAAATCTTAATAATGTATAAACCAACTACATTTCTTTTCTTTTTCCCCATTTTTTACTCATCTCATTAAAGCATTTGTCAAATCATTATTTGCTCTCTGTTATGTAAATGTAAAATTCTAACTTCAAAGAATTAAAGAGGGCGCAACTGAAATTATTTTTGGTGGCTCCGCTGAAAGCATCGCTGATGAGAATTTAATATTCGAAAAACGTGTCTGGTGCATGTAAATTGGTTTGGAATTTTCTTCAAGAAGGTAGGGAGTTGGAACCCTTCGATATTATTACAATTCCCTCTTAGATAAATATTAAATTGTTGAATCTCTCTTTTGAAAAGTAATTAATCAATATTTTCCACAAATTCTTCTTCAAAGACAATGCAATCTTTATCTCTGCTGCCAGAATAGAAGTTATGTTACTCTCTTACGTGTTAGACATAAGTTGATTTACTTCTGTTCCTTTGTATAAGACCATGTGTAATGTTCTCTTGCACGTTTTATGCCCTGCTGATGTAGTTAAATAAGATACTTTCAATTGTCAATAGCAAGTACATATAAATGTAAAATTCACTTTCTTTCCACAGGGAAAATTAAAGTCAAAATTGCTGCTAAACGTAAGTCATTAAGGTTTTATTTCTCTTTTAAAGGGAGGTTTTCCTATTTAAAAAGGAGCCAAATACAAAATCGCATTAAGGATAATAACTATCGATGAATTCTAAATAAAGTGAAAATGTTAATCACACTAGTACTTTAGGTAGTTTCATCTCTTTGTCTGAAATTATCTTGATGATAGATCGAATGTTCCTTTTCAAAAAAAGAAAATCATCAACAACAACAACAACAACAACAACAACAACAACAACAACAACAACAACAACAACAACAACAACAACAACAACAACAACCATTAATAAAATGTTATGATTCGATGTAAATGTACTTAAGAAATTAACGTCTTTGGTATCTTCCTAAGAAAGCAGTTCTGATAAGTTTGATGCCTTAGAAAATGTAGTTCTTTTATGAGACAAACCGATATAGAAAAGAAAAATGAAGTGTTCAATCTGTGCTCCAGTAAAACTACATATAACATTTTTTCAGTTGATGCCGAACAAAACCTTGTGCCGATTGTGCCTGCGATTGTTTTGATATATCTATTTCTAATAGCAGCTATAGTAGGAATATGGAGATGGATTGACAGGTGAGCCTTACATACTCTCAAACTTCATGGATATCATTTCTATTTAACCGCAGGCGCGGCATGTATTGATCACTTTATCTAGGGTCCGTCTGTCTGTTCGTCGGGCTGGTAACCACCACGCATAAAATTTAATTGATTTCATTTGATTTATATGCATTGTGTATTTATCAAAATTACAGGGGTGGTAAATCATGATGCGACTTAACACCTAAAGGAGGTCAAGGTCACATGCATGAGTAAGGTCACGTTTTGAATTCAAACGTGTAACATGCTTTATACCTGTACAAAGGTCAAACATAATGCGATTTACTTTAGTTAGGTCAAGGCCACATGCATGTACTAGGTCACGTTTTAATTCAAAAGTGTGAGAGGCGATATAACTGTTCAAAGTTCAAGCATGATGCAACTCACGCGAGAAGGATCAAGGTCACATGGATGGCCAAAGTCACGTTTTTAAAAATTCAATCATGTAACAGGCGATATACCTGTTCAATGGTCAAGCATGATGCGACTCCCATGAGCAGGGTCAAGGCCACATGCATGGTCTAGGTCACGTTTTTAAAGTCAAACATGTGGCATGCGAAATACCTGTTCTTGGACAGTTCTGTTTTTATATTTTACATGCAAAATGTGAAATATTTTAAGCTTCAAGTGGAGAATTATTACATTTTTCACCTTTTCCAGATGTAAATAAAATAAAATAAAATAAAATGATAAAAGAGTCTTCGATAAAGTTTATTCAGTCTATCTCAAATGGAATAACGATATGTCATTGTTATCGACATTTAATGAGTATATCTTCATTTCATAGAAAGAATATATTTCAATTGCTACGATTGCACTTTAAGTGCTGAAAAAGGCACGATTACAGAAAAATAAATTTAGATTTCTCAATATCTGACTGGTGTAAGTCCTATATGATTAAGGTCTATGGTTCCTTTGTAAATTCCCAGAGAGATTTAGAAAATAGAAAACATATTTCAGCTTTTCAAAATTTAAATTCTATCAACCCATTGGTATCACTTACCCCTAGAAACAAAATATAAATAATTATACATGTATAAAAGATAAATCGGTTTATGAATCATAGTAATCAAAACATTTTAGCGAGAGCATGTTATAGTAAACAGTTTAGATTATTAGAGTTAACGTTTCATTTTAGACTTTCTATTTATCATATGATATTAATTTAAGAAATAATCTATCAGGCTATATTAAACATGTCTTCATTCATTCTATTGTGCAATTTAAAATACCAGTGAGAGTAAACGTGTAAGCTTCATTCTTTTTATATGTATAAAAACATTTAGAGCTTTTCAACATTCCTGTTTCAATTTTTATAATCAGGAAATCAAGATGGCACATTTTTCAAAAGGGAAAGGATAGCTTACTTACTAAAAGGGCGTCAAGCGTCGAGTCAGCCGATCTAGGTATAAACTTTTTCTCCGAAGATACCGGTCCCTCCATGGAAACTTCCACATCGACTTTTGCTATAGGAAAGGTCAATCCTCGAGCGATTCCGGTTGTTCCACCACAAGTTCCGATGAAATCAGATTTCGATGAACCAAAAGTTTCTAATGACGCTGCATGCGACGTCATAACATATGAAGAAGATATTTCAAAAGATATTCCAAAAATTTTAGTACACAGAGATAACAATGAGTCACCAGAAAGCAAAACAAAAGGTGTGAAAAATGTACCTCAAGTTCCGGAAAAGCAAGAGAAACAATCTCTGAGAAAATCAATACTAGCAGATATTAGATCATTAAAATTAAAACCACCTGTGCTTCCAAAACCTAGAGCTTTTGCAAGATTTGCACATAAATCTCCTCCCCAAATAGGCAGCAAACCAAAAACTTTAACTTCAAAAGGTGAAGAGCCGGACAGATCAATTACGGTAGCTTCACAATCAATGAAGCAAACACAAGTTAAAGCGCAACCGCCTCCTGTTCCAGCAAAGCCTAAAGGGTACTCAAGTTTGAAGAGGAACGATCGGGATCTCAAAAAGAGTTCAATGGCTGTTTTCCACGACGAAATTCAAGAAAAAAGGAATAAAATATTAGCACCGGGTTTGACATTGCATACAAGAATACAGCCTAATCAAAAAGCTGGTACACAAACTATCTCAACTGATGCGTTCTTTGTTGAAGTTATAGAGGAAGAGAAGGTGGAAGAAGAAGCACGAAGCACGAAATCTGAAGCTTCAACAGACGATGAAAGTGATAATCAGTCACTGAAATCCCATGAATCCCATCATTCATATTTAGATATGAAATGTCTTGTGCATTTGAAGAAGCCATCTGCACCAAAAGCGGATCGGTGTAGTAAAAGTAGCGATGACAGTTCAGGTTCTGATGAAGATGATGATAGTGATTATCAGAAAATGAAGAAATTATGTGAATATAGGAAGAAAGGACCCTCAATAGGTGCTGCCGCTGGTCCAACCGCCGTACGTAAACGAGTCGGGAGGGTTATCAAATCAGGTGAACAACATACAAAATCATCTACTAACGAAACCCCAAGAGTACAAAGCAAAATATACCGAACCCCAGAACCATACAAATATGAAATTAGTACTGATGATTACAAGGCTATGATTGAAAATATTCGCGGAAGTGATCCAAGACGAGAAGTGATCTGGAACGTGCAAACTGAAGGCAGAGAATATAATTATTTAACATCAATAGATTGTAATGACAGGTCCTCTGACTTAGGGAAATCTTGTAAGTCAGAAAAAGATAAACCCCACATTATTTCCGTATACTTTGATGCTGAGTCGTCTAGAGCTGATAGTATCGGAGGGTGTTCGGACTTAGCTAGGATGTCATATGTTTCAGCTTTAGATGGTATATATCGTACTTCAACATCTTACTGCGCGTCCGACGGAAGTGTCCACTACGCTTATGTGTTTAATGGCAAAGATGAAGATCTGCACAAAGTATCAAGCAAACTTTTTACGTCTGGGGATCTACAAAACAAGGAAATTAATTTATTCGAACGGGATATAAACTCTTCAAACTTAACACTAGACTCGGGGCTAAGTGTAGAAATGCAACATTCAAAGGATACGACGTCCATGCTCAATCCGTCGAGGACTGTTGTACAAATCAATATGTGTGAAATCGCGTCAAATTCGAAAGAAACACAATATTCCGGAGAAAGACATAGCGTTTTAGGTTCCAAATTTACAAGCAATTTACCTACGTCAAAACAATTTGGAGGGAAAACAGAGCAATCTCACTGTACCCGAACTTCTTTCTTCTTTCCAGAAAAAGATCAATTGGGTTTATCTCGTCAAAATGTCGACAGGGGATCAGCTCTTTATGCAAATATTTCACAGTTGATAAAAAGATAAATTCTAAAAGATAAAAAATAAGTAACATTTATATGTAAGATAACTCCTTATGACAATCACGTTTGAGAAGGATGAATAAAAACTTTTTCCTCTTGTAATATACATTTAATGTATATCGGACTGTGAAATAAATGATGAATTTAAAATCAAAGGATGTCAATACTCTATTGGTTGGAATTATATAATAAAAAACGACATTATGAAAAAATCCTAAAACTAAGGGGCATATCCCTGATGGTATAGCTCTGTCCTTAGCAGCTTCTTTGGCAGAAAGTTTAGGTCACACTTTACCTAACATTATTCTATATTATTTGTATTCCCCTTTTCGGCTTAGGGCATCACTGAGGAGACGTTACTTTTTGAAATGCGTTTATGTGACACTGAAATTAAACAATAGACATTTGATTATTGACAATTTGAAATTATGAAAGCAGTATGAGAATTCATTCATCATCACATAGTTGAATTATTCTATAGAATTAATTAAGATATTAATTATACAGATAATTAATTGTTTCCTGGTGTAGGTTGTATCCGTAATGGACGGATCCCATCACTTTGTACCACATTTCTCAAATTTAGATTTTTTTCCAACGTGAAATTTTCTGTGGTGTTTACTCGATTATGCATATAAAAACTCATCTTAGTTGAAATGTTCTTGTTGAATTGAAAGTAAATTACAAGAAAAATACTTATGTATCAAAATATCGTTCAGTGATAAGGGAATTTTTAAGGATCATATTTGCATAACCTCAATTTGAATAGTTTGATACAAGTCATACCATGTGATTGATTCTTCATCCTGAATGCTCACTCTCTTCACTTCCTCGAATAAAAAATATCAGTGTGAAATTTGACTTTGATTTTCGTCAAAATTAGAACACAAACCTTGGTCTGTGATTGTTGAGATTGTCTTAAAGTTTATGATCTTCTAAAACAATCTTTAAATTTCTAAAATGTGGGTCCTGTAGCATCATATCCCATCCATCCTGCAGCGTTTTTTTTTGGTACATTTGGACATAATATTTCGCACACACACTCTTTGGCCATATTACACTGTTTACATTAATGATCACTGACGAGGGTTAAGTACCCGAACGTGCATGTCTGGTCCATGCTGAAATTTTATCTGTTCTGAGATGATGCTAATGAATTTGATGACGTTTAACATTTGAACCACTTGGTGAGTGTCTCTGCTGGTGGACCAGGGGTCCCCGAGGGCACATGTAGCCAAGTTTGATCCACTTGGGTTGATCGTCTGTCTCATGAACGCATTCGAAAATTTCTGTTATAATAAGATCTTGAAATTTCTAAAACATGGGTCCTGCAGCATCATATCCCACCCATTCTGCTGCGTTTTTGATACATTTTGACATATTTCTCACACACACTCTTTGGCCGTATTACACTGTTTATATTAAGGATCAATGACGAGCGTTAAGTACCCGAAACGTGCACGTCTTGTCCATGCTGAAATTTTATCTGTTCTTAAATGATGCTATTGAATTTGAAGACGTTAAATACTCTATTTCATTTCATCATTTTAAAGTGTTTTGATGTCTGACGGGTTGGTATCTATCAAAACGAAAAAAAGGTTCGGAAATAAAACAAAATATTTCATCAAAATGACATAATCATTAATTTCAATACGTATTGAACTGTAATATTACATGTATTACTGTTGAAATATTTCTTCTATTTGTATCTTAAAATCTAATAGAAAAAAAGCATAACAATTTGAAATACTCGACTATTCCTAAAAAGGTTTTAAAAGTTTTTACACGTATTATTATAAATCGAAACACATGTCTGTTTCAATAAAATGTATTTTAGATTTTCTTTAAGAAGGTAAAGAAGTGGAATACTAACGTATCATCATTTTAAACACTTTTTCTTTCTTTTTTAGTGTAGAAGAGTTAAACTCGTTCCCCGTAATTGAATGTTTCAAATGTGAATTACTTCTTATCAACTCTGTCGCCTGAAAGAAGCTTTGTGTTGGCCGTTATCAATATGGCATCACACATGTATATACACGTATTATTTTGGTATTTCGGAAACTTGACATTTTATCCAAAACTATCATTGAAATAAACATAGATGTTAACATCTTAGCACCATCCCTCCGATGCTTTTTTGTTCATATAATTCATTGAAATTTTCTTCTGAATCGACCCTACAGGAGAGATGGAGCACACTTTGAAAACATGGAAAAGTAAATACACAAATTAAAATTCAAAAATTGAAATTTGAACAAGAGGGCGCCACTAAAATACATGTGGCTGTGTCTGAAAGTCACCACTGATGAGGATTTATTATCCGAAACACGTGTCTGGTGCATGAATATTGGTTTGAAATTTTCTTCAAGAAGGTAAAGAGTTTTAACACGTATTACTATACATAATTCACTAAAAAATCTACGTGTTCCATTGATGTAAAAGACCTCATTTTTATGAAGAAATAGAATTTCACATTTAAATATTTACACAAACCCAAAAATAGTTTAAAAAAAATTTATATCAACAAACAGGAGATGTTCCTTATTCAATTTCATGTTTGTTTTTGTTTTCCCGATTTTGCTGTGTATGATGTGAAATAGGGTAATTTAACTATGAAATTTTCCCCTCCTATCTAAGAGAATGATTGTACGAAAAAAAAACCTTTGGTAGCATTAATCTAGTTAAATATTTTAGTCAGGAAATCGAGATGTGTAAAAATCTTCTTTGTTTGATGAATACAACATTGTACAAATAAAAAACTTTGTTAGCCTTAATTAAGTCAGGAAATCTAGATGTTTTAAAATCTCTTGCTCAACATATGCATCATTTTAAGTTTATGGATACATGTATACAGGATATCCCCTCCTTTGTTTTATGTATAAAACATCCTGAGAAAACCAACTTTCAGTGTGAGTTTCAAAGCTTACGCATTCTTACGCTACTTCTAGTAGCACAGTCGAATTTGATAAGAGGACTTGCAGAACACATTTTTGTCAATTCAGCGTGAGATAGCGAATGTAGTCAAGACAATGCATGTAAGATACATAAATAAGAAATGTAAGCAAGACCTATAGAATATATAGAATGTGCGCAAGATACAATGTACATAGAAAACGAATGAAATTAGACGAAAAGAATTGCAATCAAGAGGATTAGATATGTAATGTAAACAAAATGAATACGAATGTAAGTTATATCAATGACACAGCAATTTACATATGATACATAAAAGAAGGAAGTAGGCAAGAGGAATGGGAATGTAAACAAGGCAAATATTTTGGCCCTAATCCCCTTCGAAACATAACGACTTGATCGAAGCAAAACATCAAAGAAAGGAGGCAATTTCCAACAACAATCGGTTGTTGCACCCTAAGCAAAACTCCAAAACACCAAATGCAAAAACACAGAGCAGACATCCACAGTAAAAGAAGGGAGGATATCTCCAACAAGACCCCGTTGCAGCATCAACAGCAAAACACCAAAACACCCGATGCAAAAAACACAAAAGACGAGTACAGCACGAGACGTAAAAGAGACACACGACATGTAAAGAGACGCAAAAGGGATAAGGAAACCAACTCACACATGAAACACAGAAGATCACACATAATCCAACGAGACCAATGGGTAACCGGTGCCGACCTAGGACGACCATCTGCCTAGCAAGTAGCAGACGGTGTGGTTATCCTTGGTTACGCCCGCATAGCCCTCCCACTTTTATAATTGTACAAAGGTCTCAAAGAGCGTACTATTGTTTCGTAAACAGCCTCTTCACTGTTAGATGACCACAAACAGACTGCAAAAAGCAGGGGCCCAAGCAACACAGATGAATATGTAAATGGATATAAAGAGGCCGTGCTCTGCCGGCTGTAGCGAACTCATGTATGTTATCACCCGAGGAGTCCGATTGACATTCAGAGAGGACAGGTGGTCGGGCACGTCTTCTCTAAAAAGGTTTGGTCAGGGCACGTCATGGAGTCCTGTCGTACGTCACAGTCAGTCAGAGTGCATGCTTTAAGAATGCGCTGGTAGAAGAATGTAGATTGGTCAAGTATCAAGCCTAGTTTCCGTCTGGTGACATTAGGATCATATTCACGGTATAAAAGGTGTTTAATGATTCTGACGCATTTTGGATGGTTATGCTTTCTACCTTTGATCCTTCTTATTTTGTTGATTAAGTCACCATAAAATGCAGGCTGTGAAATATCTTAGTTATATGCTCTGTTACTTTTTATGAAATTCGAAAGAAGTTGACAATAATTTTTGTAAAATTTCCAGAAGGTCCTTACTAGTTTGTGAAAGGGAAAACCTGGAAGTTTCTTCGTAATTGTAAATTTCTACTATCAAAATCCAAAACATAAGCACATGCTCTAGCATACAAAGTGAAAGATGTACTATATTGAATCCAAAGTCATCTCTTTTGTCATACTCACTTGTATAAATCTCTCATTTAACAATTTTGATATTTAGGTCCAAAAATGGTGTTTGTTACGTTTGCCCAGTTTAGAGTCAATTCTTGTGGATAAATAACATTTTTATACTTTTCAAAACCAAGAATTTTCGATAGTAAGAATATCATCCAGGTACCTAGAAGTAGCAATGAAACATTTCACATCATCATGTTTTCTTTGCTTTTGAAGATTTTGGATAAATCCTTTTCATACATGTATAGAAAAAAATATTCAAAAAGAGGCGCAAATTTAGTACCCATAGGGATTCCTGCAAACTGTTTGTAGAGATTCTCACAAAATCTTACAGAAATATTGGCCAAGAGGAAGGACATGTCTATGATTTGAATGATGTGTATCTGTAGCAGAAAAGAAACCCTTTGGTTCAGATGTACAGATATAAGTTTTCCGCTCTCGATTAAAGCACCATTTAACGAGATTTGACGATTGAATTAATTTGTCGCGAGGAAGCGTGGTGTATATTTGAAAAGTCCTATAAATAAATCGTATTTGCTTGAAACTTTCTGGATTTTATTTTGTCAATCACATCATCCCCTGAATGTTTAATTGACCAAAATTAATTCGCATCATTCCTGTTAAAAAAATATCTAGATCAAAATACCCAAATGCAAAATCATAGCGTAGACATACTGTCAGAGACGCAATCGAGACAGGGAACTACAAATACGACATCAAATCACCAAACTCAATAGATCCACAGAAATCAATGAAACCAATTGGCATTTGATGTCATTTAGGACAACCCTCTAGGTACCATATTGGACATTTTTCATGCTCGTGGACTTCGCACTTCGAACAGCGAACTTCCAAGGGACTGTGTCAAAAAAGCAAAATGTTGATTCTTGCCGGTGTTCTTTCATCCACTGTGTCTTTAGAATTTATTTTTTTTGTCGCACCTGATTTCTTTTATATGACCCCTCAAGGGCGAAGTCCGGAGTTCGAGGTCCGAAGGACGTTAACTTGAAAAATGTCAATTAGTAGCAAATGGTGTCATTATCTGGATGACGCGTGCACAACCCCCCAACCAAACATATTTTAAAAATACTGCACATATAAATTAATGAGACAAATATGCCGACTAAGGACGAGAAAGGGCGGTTCCAGTTTCTTTGAATTATTTTGGATATTATTAACAATATGAGCCAAATTATGCATATTTATATCGGAAAATTTGTCCAGAAGGCTGCTCTATGATAGTAGGGTTCGGACACTTCCTGCAAGCAGGAGACGCTGACTCTCCAAAAGGAACTGGTCTCAATTCGGAGTACTAATTTTTCCAATGAATTATAGAAGATCCTGACGACAATCTCAACAGCACTCACAAAAGAGCACCACACTGAGTATCGACTGACCCCTAGCAAGCTAGAGGTGGGATCAGGTGCCCGGGAGGAGTAAGCATCTCCTGTTTGGCTAGCCGCACCCGGTGTCGATGCTCACGCACGAAACTGAAAACAATGTTCACAAAAAATGCACTGGCTGAGGTAATGTCTATATAGAAAGTGTTGTGGTGACCATGTCAGGGAAAGACATTCAAAACGCTTACTGTCAAACCTCTCGCGGGGAACTTTTAACGAACTTCACACTGCAAAGGGCATAAGTGTGACACAAATAAGTTAAAGAAGATCCTGACGACAATTTCAACAGCACTCACAATAGAACACCAAATTGAGTATCGACGGACCCCTAGCAAGCTAGAGGTGGGAGCAGGTGCCCGAGAGGAGTAAGCATCCAAGGCTCGCAACTGTCCTATTGGAAATGCTCACGGTTTTGCCTTACCTTCACGATTCTGAGACTGAATAATTGACTGCTATTTCTTGGATGTTTATTATCATAAACATTTGAAGAAAAGTTGAACTTGTCATCAAAGGTCAAGACAAGAAATGAAATGAGACTGCTAAGAGTTGGAAATTTAAAATTTTAATAGTGTCAGTACGTTTGGTGATGAAGATAAGTGTAATTTATCATGATTTAAAATTCTTTCGAATTTCATCGATTCAAATGGTCGTTGTCAGAGGTTACATACGAAATCAACACCTTCTTTAATCTTTCTATCAAAGTCTTTATGATATTCGGACTAAACTATAATAAATGCGTTTTGTTACCTAATTGACATAAAACATGCTAAAGTATGATTTTTGAAATCGATTTGTGTAATGGAATGTAAATTGTGATATCTGAAAATCTTTCATTCTATTAATTAATTAATCAATTTAAAGATTTCCATGGCTTCTCTATATTTCTTCGCAATGAAGAATTCTGATGAAGATTGACCTTGAGAAACATGCCTATTTGGTGAACATTATATGGTCCATAATGCAAATTAATCTGTTCTTAAATGAAGACGTTTAACATTTGTGTAACTTGGTGAGTGTCACTCCTGCTTGACCAGGAGTCCCCGAGGGCACATGTAGGCAAGTTCGATCAACTTCGGTTGATCGTTTCCTCAACGCATTCGAAAATTTCTGTTATCAAAATTTCTTGAAATTTCTGAAACATGGGTCCTGTAGCATCATATCCCATCCATCCTGCTACGCCTTTCGGTACACGTGTGAGCATAATTTAATATTCTTTGGCCATATTAAATTGTTTAGATTGAGGATCACTGACGAGGTTTAGGTACCCGAAACGCGCATGTCTGGTTCATGCTGTAAATTTATCTGTTCTTAAATGATGCTATTGAATTTGAAGACGTTTAACATGCAAATGTGTAAGGTATGGTCTCTGGTAACATAGTTAGACAATTCTATTTCCTGTAATGTTGTACATTCAACTATTTTCACGAACTATGATTATTTCTTGAATTGTTTTAACAGTGCGACGAGAGATAACTCTTACAAAAACAAAAAATAGACATAACGTTTTGGTACAGTGATATTTTATACACGTCACTGTAAGCGATGTGTCAATATAAAATTCCCTACAGTATGGAGGTGTTCTTTAAATAAATGTAGATAATCTATACAAACGGTATCAGCTTTGTCAGTACCTTCTTTTTGTGTCGCCTGTGAAGTATAGCGATACAAAGGATTAAAATATTCCGTCGTCCGTCTGTCTCTCTGTCCGTCTGTCTGTCTGGCTGTCCGTCTGTCTGGCTTAATCCTTTGATTGGTAAGTGAGGGTACCTGTAAAGTGCAAAACGAAACAAAAACGAAACGAAACAAAACAAATCGAAACGAAACGAAACAAATCGAAACGAAACGAAACAGATCGAAACGAAACGAAACAAAAAGAAACGAAACAGATCGAAACGAAAAGAATCAGATCGAAACGAAACGAAACAAAACATAAAACTTAAAGAAAAGAGGAAAAATTGCCGAGAACGAATATTTCAAGACAAGATCTTATTGAAGGGTCAGGGGGTGCCACTCTCCTCCTCCCACCCCCTCCCCGTGGGGTCTTGGGCGGTCAAGACAAATGTTTAAACTTTAAAGTGTAAATTGGTGCAATAGTGAAGTTATTTGAGTTATTTCCTTTTTCAAACCTTGAAAAAAGAAATAGACCTGTTTAGATGAAAAACTAAGGTGAGCGAAGCGAGCCTGAAGTTTTTGAAAAATGAATTGAAAATTTCGGCGAGCAAAGCGAGCGGGAAATTTTTTTAAGGTATATATAGATGAATTTTGTGGTAATTTTTAAAATTGAGATTATGTACATGAACGCATAAGAGCAAGATTATTTATATTAAAAGTAATTTCCTAATTTTTTTTTTGGTTACTGTTACCCTCCCAATCATCTGTCCCTCCTCTCGCCCCCTTCTTCCCTCCTCCCGTCCCTTTCTCTCCACTCCCTTTGTCCCTGTCCACCCCCTCATTATTGCCTTCAACCGTTAGTTCTTGTGGCTGGAGGGTTTTTTAAAGAATCAAAGTTGACGATTAAAACATAATACATGTATATACGGTATATAGCACAATTGCATTTTAAAGGAGAGTGAATGGGATAAATAACCTCTTCGTAGACGGAAAAATATTATTTAGCAGGGAGGAGTCTAGCGCAGAGGAAACGGAACTGTTCCGTTATGTGTATTTGAAACTTTTATCAGAAAAATGAGAACAATTAAAAATGGGGGGGGGGGGGGGGGGGGGGGGGAGGGCACATTCCGTTTGAAAAAGGATAAGATTTTTTTTCCTGAAATGTGCCCCCACCCTGTTTTATGATCTCATTGTGGTGTCATAGCGTGGTTTTCTATCCCCTCCCTTTTATTCCTCTTAAATACAGGAATGGCATTTGACATTTTCATTTTTTAATTGTCAACTTTGACACTTTCAAGAAACCCTCTCGGCACTAGTTACAAATGTAGAACTCTTGCATTAAGGCAATATTACATGCTGATCTTGTCTTGAAATATTCGTTCTCGGTTATTTTTCCTCTTTTTCTCATTTTATTTAAGTTTTATGTTTTGTTTCGTTTCGTTTCGATCTGTTTCGTTTCGTTTCGTTTCGTTTTGTTTCGTTTCGTTTCGATTTGTTTCGTTTCGTTTCGATTTGTATCGTTTCGTTTCGTTTCGATTTGTTTCGTTTCGTTTCGTTTTTGTTTCGTTTCGCACTTTACAGGGACCCGGTAAGTGATATAGGGCTTTGATATTTCACATGTGTATTCCTTGTTACAAGACCTTTCTACAAATACCATAATTTTTTACCTAGTGACCGTGACCTAGATATTTGACCTACTTTAATAAATTCAGACTGGCTTAATCTTTAGATTGGTAAGTGATAAGGCTTTAAGAATTACACATTTATTTCTTATGAAGAGTCCTTTCTTGTGTTACCAAAAATGTTTACCTAGTGATCTTGACCTAGATGATTGACCATATCTTTGAAGTATTTGTATAACCCACTTGTTGGACGTCAATTGTTATGTCATCAAATAATTATCACCGTTGATTGAGTAATTATAATTCGTCATTCCGAGTAGAATAAAACTACTCATGGTCAGTGAACCGTTAAGAATTTCACGCATTTCAAATGTAGATTTATAAATCGGTCCAGTACACCGGATATTAGTACTACTATTACTTATTTGGTCAGTTACAGACCGTCTACGGAGATATGTCGGGTTGGTAAAATCTATGGAAGGCGAGGCGAAGCCGAGCCTTCCATAGATTTTACCAACCCGACATATCTCCGTAGACGGTCTGTAACTGACCAAATAAGTGTTTTATTTTGCCGAGGACCCCTTCATCACAAATTTCCCTTACCTTGTATGTCACTTCCCAGGTATTCAACCTACATAAACGAGTCATCAGCTAAAAATAGATTACGTGTAGTCTGAGCTATATAATTAATATTTTTTGACTATTGCCATAAGCATCGGTGGCTCAGTGGTAGAATGCTCGCCTGCCACGCGGACGGCCCGGGTTCGATTCCCGGCCGATGAAGTTTTCATATTAACGTCCGCCATCTTGGATTTCCCACTTCGAATTTTTGTCTACTGACGGTCTATAAGAAAGTCTATAGAGTTATAGACCGCTTCCACGTGACGGGCTCTATCCAATCAGTTTTCGACATTCTAGTCCAAGGCGAAATAATAGTATTTGTCGGCGTATTGGTACTACCGAGGCGGTAAACAAGTATGACATAGGTATGACTTTGATTTGTGAAGAAAATATAATTTTATGTTATGTGAACTTCAAGCAAATAATTCTGTGATGGAAAACTCAACATTGAAACCCCCCAAAACAAAGGATTTGATCAGACGATAATAGTAAAATAACACAAAATGGGGTACCTAGTACACATAAAATTGCACATGTATGACGTTTCTATTCTTTTCAACGAAAGAAAGTACTATGGCAGATCATGATTCTGTGCACAGTCTATGTAGAAATTCATAACTATTAAATATTAATCAAGGGTAATGTAGAAATTGCATCTATATTTTACATACGAACTCAACAAAGAGATTGTTTGTGTACGGCATGTTATTAGCTAACTGTACGGCGTGTTGAAATACAGGTACTAGGATTCCTAACAGATAAAATCCTCAAGCTAAATACTCATGCAGATAAACTTATAGTTTTAAATTTCTTTCTTTCTTAAAAGATGTATATAAATATGCTTATAAATTCTATATACCAAGCCCCAAAACCATGTGAGCCTCGAGTACTCGTAAGATATTACGTACACTTGTCTCGCGAAATTGCCATCTGAAGAATTTGCATGGTCATCTTCATGTTGACCCAATATTTTGTCGGAAGATATTTCATCGACTATTCTTTTTTAATTGGGGGAGGGGGGGGGGGGTATCGAACATAGCTTCGGCTTTTGTGTTTGTCAGAATGACTGTCATTTACTGATTCGAAGCAGACTCGACAAGTTTCAACAAAAAAACCCATCATTGCCTATATTTCGCGTCGACGAGGTGATTTATCGACGAAGCGCGATGCCTTGTTAGTTTTGAACTTTAATGCTCTGTGTTTTTGAATTGGGTGTTTTGGGGTTTTGGGTGCTGCAACCTGGTGTTGTTGGAGATCCCCTCCTTCGTTTTTTAAGCGAACATAAGCTCGAGTCACGACGACTGCTCTATATAACACCCCCCCCCCCGAAATGATACTAATAAACAAGAACCCCAGGGGGCACAACGCTCACCTGATACCCATGCACACTCTTAACCTACCAGCATTGTATTATGATATAGTGTCAGTGCCAGAATTCCAACGCACAACCCTGGGTCTACCAGTATATGCACATAAAAAAATCCAAAATATAAAATATAAAGTTAAGGTTTAAATATATATTACAGCATTAAGAGACTTAAAAAAGACAATTACACAGTGAATAAGTGTGCAAAGAGAATAGAATGAAACTGGAAAAACAATTAGGTCAAAAATGAAATTAAAGGTATTCAGATGAGTTAAAAGTGCATAAAATGCTGATATAATGTCAAAAAGGAAGAAACAAATTTGGAGTGCCGGTGCCGGGACTTGAACCTACAACCCTTGGGTCCATGAGCGCAGTAAACCTATCTACTCATATTTTTAAAGATCGAATCATGAAAATTCCATGAGAGAAGATTATAGCATGTATTATCAAAGCAAATAGTAACTTTAATATGACAAATATGCACTAAACAAGGTCACAAAACCACACATTTATAGAGTTAGTCAAAGAAACAGTTCAAAAATGAGCATTTCTGAGAAAGCCCGAAAAGATGTCATTAACACGTCAAAAATTTAACATCCGGCTGAAACCAAAACAACAACTCTTGTTAAGACATCCTTCTAGATAATCCAGATGCTTTCATTTTGTCGATATGTACTTCTGTTCTGAAGAAGAAGTTTGTCAAAGGAGGGTACCCCCGTGACCTACTTTTGCCCGTGGTGGCGCCACCTAATGATGGAACCGGATGAAAAAAAAAACAACAAAGCTTGTAGGGGACCATGAGTACTTCATTTCTACCAAGCTCTATTAAAATCCCTTCCGTGGTTCTGGATAAGATGTCCAATTTGTATGAAAATACCCCCTCCCTCTCTTTCTTCACATAAGAAATATCATGAAAATAAAATTTCAACCAAAATCAATATGAAACCACTGATTGCCTTAAATATGACAAACATAAGTTATTGAGGGCATAAAACCACATATTTTTGGGGTTATTCAAAGAAACAGTTCTCTGTAGATCATCCTGATGCTTTCGGTTTGTCGATACATGTATCATGTGTATGTGCATTGGTTTGTCAAAGGAGGGAACCCCCTGACCTGCTCTTGCTTTTGGTGGCGCCACCTGTTGACGGAACCGGAAGAAAAACAACACCACCTATAGGGAGCCATGAGTACTTCATTCCTACCAAGTTTCATCAAAATCCCTTCAGTGGGTCTTGAGAAGTCGAAAATGGGAAAAGTTTACGACGGACGACGCCACACTATGACAATAGCTCACTTGAGCTTCGCTCAGGTGGGCTAAAAACCACTTATTGACATACAGGTGCTGCTTTCCACATGCAGTGGCGGATTCAAGGGGATGACGTAGGGGGCGCAAGCCCCCCACCCTTAAAATTTGCAAATCATAGGTAAAACAATCATTTTCCAAATAAAAAGAGTAAATATTAGTAAATATTTACTTCCTGTCAGATAATATAATTGTCTTCATCAATTTCAATTCTTTAATCAATTTCAGTCACGAGAATGGGTTCGAAAAGGCTGAAATGCGTTAGCTTCCGGGAGGCTTCGCTTCCCTGGACACCCTTCCAGACCCCTCGCCGTTTTACACTCCCTCTAACTCAAAGCTAGATCCGCCACTGACACGTGTCATAACGCCGCTATTATACATTTATGTATGTGCATCACTGGGCTGTCCTTCTCCTTTATTATAAATATTTTTTTAAAATGCATGCATAACGCGAAAATTACGCCTTATGACCTGAGTGTTATTCAATACACCAGAGAAGTGAGTGGAGAAGAAACAAAGGAAATTTGTCTTAATTTGGGGGGGGGGGGGGGGTCTAAGAGACCGGGGGTCTGGGGCCGCCTTTAGGCCCCCAGTGGGTCCAGGGTGAATCCCTAGTGGGGGTCCAGGGGCGAAGCCCCCTGAAGCTCATGGATTTGCACATTTAATCGCCTGTAAACAATGCGAAATAAATACCTAAAACTGAATTTGCAAGCTTATGGAAAGTATGGTAATTAACACAACTGATAGAGAAATTTAAATATCAATTCAATTTGTATGTCCTAGTTGATGTATCCTTTCATACAAGAGTTTTATGTATTTGGCGAGCAAAAGCGAGCTGGACAAAATCCATATGAAACAATTTAATCTTATGTCGTATTTGGAACCCCCCCCGAGTTCTGTCAGAGGTGGGGACCATGGTCCGTGTACACCACCTCTGGCAAATCTCATGGGGGGGGGGGGGGGTCCGAACCCCCGGTCCCCCCTCTCTGGATCCGCGCATGGTAGAAACAATAAAATTAGCATATTTGGGTTATTGTCCTGCTGTGAGTACCAATGTTTTATGAATACATCAAACCATTGAACTCTTTTGTAACAAAAATGTGTAAAGACAGATGATGGACCAAGAGACAGACAGGTGCACATAGTAGGTGGATTGTCATCTTCGTTCCATTAGCCACGAAATTGTTTTGCAACTCCGACCCCAAAAGCAAGTTGCCGTACACTACCTATTTCAACATGCCGTACAGTAAATTCTTTTTCGTCCAGCAATATGCCGTACACTTCAAGTTGGCGTGTATCTTTTTGGGAAAAATACACGTTGTTCTTAGTTAGATCTTTACAAATCCATGAAATCATGATACAGTGATCAAATCGTAAAACATAGATATATTGCAAGTCTAGATAAAAGTGCAATATGCGAATTTAAATCCGAATAAAGTTCTCAGTATGGAAAATTTTACGGTACTAGGTGATGCATTTTGCTTTTAAAAGTTAAAAAGTCTTCTACTTAGACATATCTTACTCATATAACTTCAAGGATGACTTTCTGTAGTAATGCATTATACAGTCGCTTTTGAAAGGAGCTGCCAGATTCAAATAAAAAACGATGTTAGAAAGGGACACTTTCACCTCATTTGTTAAAATCTCTCGCCTTAATAGTACCAATACGCCGACAAATAGTACAAATATCCGGTGTACGGCTATACACAGTGATAAAGGGAAGCTGATATTTGAATTTTTCAAACTACAGTTTAATTAGAGTACATAGGAAGCGGATTTTAGGAGATGCGATTATGATTCCCCTGAACAAGTTTTCCAACAAATATTCAAAACTACGGGAATACTCCGATATTATGATACTATTATATCTTTATTTCTTTTCAAAAGTATTCAAGGATGCCAGTACATTATTCAATCGAAATCTTGCGAGTTTTGCCTGGTAGCTGATCCTATGCATATAGAAACAATTTACAAAGAGCGGATCTAGAGCGGGATGGAAGTCAGGACCCCCCCCCCCCGGAATTTGTAAAAAAGAAACCAACATGATTTCCCGTTTCTATGTATTTTTGTACAAAAGCATAGGCTGGACCCCATTCCCTAACGGGCTGAATCAACCTTATGGGGAAAAAATCTAGATCCGCCCGTGACATTGAGTAGTTCAACCTGTAAATCGCGGGATTTTTTTCTTTATTCCTATTATGAAATGCCATTTTAGTGATGGTAAAGCGAACTTTCGTGTCCTTATTTCTGTGTTGTATTTTCAAAACGGGAGGCAATGGACGTCAGGTCAGTTAAGGACATTTAACGGCTCAGTTGATCATTCAGTCATAAGTTCAAACATTAATAGCACTGTTTCGGGTTCCCCCGGAATACCGTGTTTATTCTATCTTTTATAACCCAAATCACGTAATTCGTCAATAATGTTCCGCAGCGCTACTTCCGGTATTATAGTTTACATTGGAGACGATGTCGTCTGTCGCTAATCCTGGGCAGAAATCATACTTCTGTGTAGCTCCAGGGTGTAGTTCCGATGATCGCAAGAGGGGGCGGTATGGATGCATGGCAGGAATTCAGTTTTTTGCATTTCCAACGCAGAAGAATGCCCCAAATGTAAAAAAAGTGGGTTGAATTGTTCCGTCGAGAAAATGTTAATCCTGACAGGAAAGCCAGGGTTTGTTCCAGACACTTCGTCGATGTGAAACCATCTAAAGAGCACCCTTATCCTGAGCTGTTTGATTAAAACAACTTCAACGAGAGTAAACAGGTAAAGTGATATTGATTATTTCCAAATTCAGTGGTTGCATGTACACAAATTAGATATATACCCAGTAAATGACATTATGAATTTGTTTTGATTTTCAGTCAGTAATCTTATTTTCACAAACTGGTTAATAAGTAAATAACAATATAATTTAGGAACATAAAACTGTACATCAATACGGTATATACAATTATATTCATTGTTCATTGTAGCCTCATCCAATCACTTCCATCCAGAAGCGTATGGAAAATCCTTGCAATCAGCAGAACATGGAATGTATGGATCTTGACTCGACAGCCAATTTTGGACAGTGCACAGAAACGACAGCAAACTCTAATTTACAGTGTGAGGTCCCTGATATCATAATGGTATTTATATCTTATTAAGATCATATACTTGCATCGTTTGCAATTAGTACTGCAAACTTAATATTTTGAAGGCTGTTCATATAAGCCAACACTCCTTATTAATCATATTTAAATTTTTTAAGCAAAGCTATAAGTCCTCCCTCCTTCTTGAAAAAAATGGAATTGTTGTTCCCATTACATGTTATTTGAAATGGGTTAAGCATTAAAGTATGACTCCTAACATCACAGTAACATGTCTATTTCATAAAGTTAACAATATACGTCATTGCATTCAGTATATATAAGCCTAATACAAGTACTTGTATATTTTGTTTCTAGGTTGAAGACAGTCCTGTCAGTCCACATGAGCCAAATGGGTGCTGGCCTGTTATGAATGAAGTTTTCATCACTGATATGGATACAACTGTACCCCAGGTTCCAGGTTAGATAATTTTGGATATAATTTAACATTATCGTGTCTTTTTAAATTTCATATAAATTTATTAAGTGTATGTGAATTCATACCATTAAATCAAACATTGATTCATTGAGTATGCTGTTAAGAGGTTCATATCAGTCATATGGTGAAATACACATATAGTGTTATGTTTATGTCTTCATGTATTTTTGAGGGCTTATAGTAACTTCAGATTTGATACATTATTTGTGTATACTATTGGTTTAATAGTAGAGAAAACATTTCTTGTGAGATGAACTGAAATTTATAGTCATTAGACTTAGAATTATCTATAACTTATTACAAATCGTTTTACCTTATCCAGAAACAATCGCACAAGACCATTGTTACTATGGGGAAAATATTGGTTTGGGCACCTGCACAGCAGAGATTTCAACACAAACAGACATGACTGTCAATGACCTTGAAGTATTGGAGCAGGGGAAAAAAGACTTGATGATCCGGATAAACTGCTACGGGACTTGTTTTTGGAGAAAGTCACAAATAATTATTCAAGTGTGCAGCAGTATTTGGGAGTACCATCAAAGAAAATTCTTGATAGAACATTTGGTTATTTAATGGTTATTGACTCACAACTCTTATTTTTTATAAAACTATACTCATCAATGATTCCTTTTACAAGTACAATAGTAATTCAATCTTGAAACAGATTCAAAGTCTGATCTTTGACCAACTTTTTAAAATAATTTATTTTTACCACATCAAACTTTAAAGGATATATTATCTTAATATCTGACATGTATATTCTTTGTGATCAGAGCTTGGTACAGGGCTTTTTGCTCTCATGACCTTGCCAAGCAGCTTGCAATCCAGTCATAATGTCCATAGTACTTAATATACATAATAATATACATATTTACTTTTCTGCAGATATTATGGACAGATCATCCCCAGATTTGAAATACTGGTCGGGACAGAGCAGCTCAACCAAAAAGAAGTACCAGGCGAATCCTAACCAGCACAATACAGGGCCAAAAAGAAAACTCAGTCGTTATCAGGAGTTCATCATGACATTGATTAGAATTAGATTAGCATTGATGAAATCTTGCTTGGCTGATTTGTTTGGAATTTTGTCTGCAAGAGTCTCACAAGTAATTGCAACTTGGCTAAACTACATGGCTGTTATATTTCAACCACTTCTTAAATGGCCATCCCAGAAAGTAATCAAGAAGTTTAGACCAAGATCATTTAGACTTAAATATCCGAATGTAACAGGCATTATCGACTACACCGAATTTTTCATTAGGAAACCTAGAAATCCTACGGCCCAGTCACAGACTTTTAGTGTATATAAAAAACACAATACCTACAAATCTCTTGTCTGTATTTCTCCCTCTGGTGCTATAACTTTCATTTCAAAATTGTAGGGAGGAAAATGTATCTGATAGACACATAACAAAAGAATGTGGTTTCCTTGACCTTGTCAGATCTGGAGATGAAATCATAGCTGACAGAGGCTTTGTTGTTAGGGATCTCCTGCTTAAAAAGAAAGCCAAACTGATCATTCCTCTATTTACAAAGAAATGCAACTGGGGGAAAGGCAAGCATTTATCAGCCTCCGACATACAGAAAACTAAGAGTATTGCCCATTTCCGAATACATGTGGAGAGAGCAATTGGTCGCTTAAAGACCTTTCGTATATTATCAAATACTATGCCACTGAATATGAAACCGTTGGTAAACCAAATACTTGTTGTGAGTGCTTTCCTTAGCAATCTTCAGAAGCCGCTTGTCAAAAAGTAAACAATGATTTCTCAATTATTATATAGTGTATTACATGTATATGATAATGTGTACCAATGACAAGAAATGTATGAAAACAATCAAATCATTTTAGCAAATATCAAACAGTGTAAATTATCAGATAAAATATCAATGCAAATTCCATGATATAAATAAGAATCTTCAAAATTTAGGCAAATAAATATTCAATTGTCAATTAAATAGCCTACATACATTTGTCTGTTTATAAATCTCATATTATAGAGACATTTCTATTGTTATGGTAATAAATACTTGTTTTATCATTTATCACATATATATCTTTTATCTTTTGTTAAACAGATTGGAGCAAACAAGGAGTACACAATGTATTGGTCAATTTTAATTCTTCTCACAAACTAAGCCACATCTTTCAAAGCTGGTATGATGTTCCGCTCAAAGAACTTGCTAGCTTTTTCAACAACTCCTTTGAATATTTCTTCATCAAAATAAATGCGATCTACAATAAATCCTTTCTTGGTTAAAAAAAAAAACAAAGTCATACCAAGGTATTTTGCAGACACCCAACCGACCCTGTATTTGAATATACCATGGTGAATCAACTTTTAAACGAACATTCTCATTTTCATCTAAAGTAACGTGGTTATGATCATCATAACATGCATCCTTTGGATCTTTTTTCTGATGTAGGAATGAACATTTGATCTCCGGCAGGCCTTGTCCACAACATTTACATTTCACGAGTCCATCTGGAGATGCACCTAAGTAAGGATCAATAAATAAGCCACATGTCCTCAACTCAGCTTGTTTATGATGTTGTTTGTAGCTTTCAAAGTATTGTTGTCTAGCAATAGGTTCATTTAATGTACCAAAAGACATTGCAGGAGTACTTCTTGGTGTTGTTTTCCCCATAATTTGTTTCGAAATGTAATTTTCAGGACATTCTGTGAACCGAAAATTCTTCACAGTTGAGAATGCTGAAGCCGTAATTCGCCCTTTCCTGTGATCAAACCACCCAGGATTTATATTCTGACCTTCAGTAGCTTCTTCAATTTTACTTATTACCTCAGGGGTGAAAATCTGTTGCAAGTTCTTATTAACAGAATGAAGGTCCTGTGTGCTATTCATTGTCTTGAATGCATCAGTCATGGTTGGAAGAATATTGGTTTCTTCATCATCACTTGCAAAGTCATCATTATACAAGGTCTGCAAGAGTAATGCATCTGTACCTTTACAAAGGTTATAAAAACCATGCTCAATGAACGCTGTCTGTACTGTAGATGGAACTTCAACTCTTGGATCATAATTACTGACTGTAGGTGGTGCATTTGATTGGTCAATCCGCATGTCAATTTTCATTATTTCACTAGGCATTGACTTCCTCCTGGGCTTGTCCCATTTACATATTATGTCTGTGCATACTTCTGTACTCCTATCCCGGTGTCTGTCACAGAAGCTTGACAAGGAGAAGAGTAATGCGATGCAGTGTTTACAGGCCCCATTATCCCTGCAATTATCAAAAGTAAAATTAAATTATTATAAGCAAAGTTATATAATACATTTGTTAAAGAGTTCAAACAAGAATATTTAATTTTACATGCAAGCAAAATTGCAATTATTGGTAAAAATGTTACAAGGTAAGGCTAATAAGGAAAAACATGCATGTATGTGTATATCATAACAGTCAATGTATAGGACTGAAGCTAATTTTCCTGTCAAAAATTTAATTTTATAATACTCTCTAGCTTACCAGTGTTTTAGTAAATGATCTAGTTTGTAAAAATATTGGACTTAATTTTCTTATTATTTTTCCATGAATTTGTTTAAATTATCAAAGTATATACATACGCCACACAAGTACATCCACCAGATATGATTTCCCCTGATGAGATCCGAACCAAAAGCCATGTATCATAAGGCTGTGCAGACTGTCTGGTTTCTGGCATGCAGGTGCACTTTATATACATGAAATCTGGGTGCAATCCATATGCCGCCTTAACTTCATCTATATGGCATGCCATGTGGAGTCTGTATCCGTTGTCCTGCTTGTAGTTTGAAAGACGATCAGCGCTCCATCCAAAGCTATGCATAAGGTATACGAGGACATCGAACGATTCTATGTCTGGTACCTTTGACAAGTTGTCTGTCCTATTAAAAATCATATCACAATGTATCAAGATATGTACTTTAAAATTTCCGTAAAAAAGTTTGCTGTGTTCTGATGTATAAATTAGCTCCAGATTTTTGTATATTAGATTGATTTAAAATGCTCTACATGTATAAAATTAATCATAAGCTTTCTCAGTTGATACAAATGTGCAGTTTGTGGTTTCAGTTTGAAAATTTATATATGTACATCTGTCCACAGACACATGTTATTTGAGAAGTTATTCCCTTTCTACTATGACTCCTATATCCCCTATATAATATGGAAGGGTACAAAACAATATAGGGGAATTTAGGAGAGTAGATAGACGGACTAATTTCTCACGTAACAATTGCCTGTGATACCGGTATGTCTTTATAATATGCAGTGCACTCTCACTAATCATAGGTTTTGAATACAATTTCTGGATGCTACACATTTTATCAGACTATGTCTAAATATTGCAGACCTAGCTATTTGCTTATAAGGACTGTTAAATTATACCGGTATAATCTAAATCAAAAACTTATAACCAGAACCCTTACTAGTGGTCAACTTTATCCACTTGGTCCAAAATAATCTTCTCGGATCCAATGGTAACACATCTACATATACGTTTCAAGTCAAACGCTTTGTATTCATTTTCAATGTCTGTTGTCAACACCTGGAAATACTGAATAAAAAACATGATCAGTCTGTACTATTTACCTGCATATATGATGTATGTATAACTATTTACCTGTATATATACCATATGTGTATATGTTTCTCATAATTAAGTAGTTTTAGACATATAGTGAAAAATCACAGAGTAGAGTTCATGAAAAGCATAAGGTTTGGTCCGATAAAAGCTCATGATTTTACTATTAATTGGACCAACATAAACATACCAAGACGTCCTATTTCAAAGAACTCTGGCAGAGGATCATGGCCATGGTTAAAATTTCACTTGCAGTGGTTCAGCACTACAGCAGACAGCAATGTACGTCACATACTTTTCAAAGCTTTCACCCACATTATTAACTATAATTATTGACTCATGTGAATAATGTGATAAAAACGTCTAACCTCTAAATCCAACTCGTGTGCAAGTTCACACAATCGAACAAGGTCCAGCTTTCGCCCTAGACTGCACTGGATGCCTCTTTCTTGGAGGTATTTCTTCAACTCTGGGACGTGCCAGCTAAAGAAATGTATCTCGGTGCCAATTTCATCCATTTCACGAGGATTAAATGTTATGTAACTGTATAAAAATGCGGATAAAAGATTAAATCTAGATCGTAAGTTGCTTGTTGTTATGTACGCCGCGCTACCGGAAGTACCCCTGCGGAACAAAATTGACATGGCGAGACTAATCCCGGACTCGTAACTAGGCTATTCAATCATTGCTTCACAATGAAAAAACATTACACTGGCTGGAAAGGTGTTAATTACCGTCTACAATGAAGACCTAATTCAATGAAAGCAGAACTGATTTCATTTTTTTTCTTGTCGGACATTGAATCAGTTCTGATCGGTCGTACTCCCTTACGGTGTAGTATCGTCTTCGTTTTTTTTTATTTGCGGACGAAATAAAACTACTTAAAGTACTTTGGTGGAAGATTCTTTGGCACGGTTATGTTCAAAATTACTCTGGCTCTTACTTTGCATGGATAATTTATCCCAAATCAGTCTAAAAATTCTAATTTAGACTTCTTTCACTTTGGAATCCTTTTTTCTGTTTTCAGATTCTGCCATACTGAAGAGCGAATGTTCCGAATGAAAGAAAAACAATACTTTAAGACAACTCGAACGAAGGACTTGGCCATTCCATATGTGATACAGAAAAACGATGAACAGAGATGAAAACACTAATATTTACTCATTACATCGACATATCGAATACGCTCCAATTTTTTAGTTGATATCATATTAAAATCAATTGAAAAACATATACTTTCTGTTATATTTGTAAAGAAAATGTGTGTAAATTATTGTATGATAGATTTGAGGGGCTGTATAAAAAATCAAAGTAACGTAGGATTCAGCACATTGACCTGTGTTTATTTTGAGAACACCCCTCACAACAGAAATTCCTGAGTTAGAGGGATGTATACACTATTTAAAGGGTTGATGAAATGTTATTTTTTATAAATTAAAATATACAAATGTTTAATACATTTATTTCTTTATTTCAATCTTTTATTTGAAACACAAAAGAGACGAAACAAAGTGAATAGGAGATATGGAACGACTGAGTCCTTTGTTCGAGTTGTCTTAAAGTATCGTTTTCTTCCACTCGGAACATCTAGCTCTTCAGTGTTGAAACAGAAAAAGGAGTCTGAAAGTAAAAGAAAGTCTAAATTAGATTTTTTAAGACTTATTTAGGATAAATTATCCATGCACAGTAAGAGGCAACGTCTTATTGAATCCAGAACTGTTCATAGAACAATTAAGAACCTTTAGAACCCGCTTAGAAACTTCGTTTTTTTCCACGCCAAGATGGCGGCTTCCACTGCACTTTGAAATCATGGAGTCGCTCAGGACTCTTACATATTTTGTTTAGAGTCCTGATCGTCCGGACTAATGAAGACCGTGCAACAATTTGAAAGTAATGTCCATTCAATGCAGTTTATACGCCATATACATGCAAGGAAGTTAAAACGTATAATATAAGGGAGGGAAATCCAACAGGACTCATTTACAGCATTCACAGCAAAACACCTCAACACCACTAATAGAACGCACATAGTAATACAAGCTTAACCAGAGGCAGAAAGGGACAAGGTGCACAAAACATCAAAGAAAACAAAGATAAGAGGGAAGCTCCGACAAGAATCGGTCTCGGCACCAACAGCAAAAAACGAAACACACTTACACCAAAATACAGATTAGACATGCACATAAGGAGGCGCAAAAGGCTCAAGAAACACCAAATACGATATAAAAACACAAAAGGCTACACAGAAAACGACCACATTAGTAGGAAATGGTGTAGGCATCCGGATTACACATGCACAATCTTCCCACACTATGTGGTCTCGAAGAACGCACAATTGACTATATAAACAAGAGAGCAAATCTCAGGGTCCCAAGAGACAAACAGATTTTAACGTAAATGTATATATAAACAGAGAACTTGTGCAAAACAGTTCGAATTCTACCGGCTAGACCGCGCATATACATGCAATCAAATGAGGAGTCCAAGCGACAATCTCACAGCACATGTGCTACAAAAATGTATATAGGTTTGGATAGGGCCCGTCCTTGAGTGCTATTGTCAAATCAAAACAATATACACAAAATACTACAAACAAGCCATCCAGACAAATGGACAATTGGTGCGGACTTAAGATGGTTATCTGCAACATCATGTCATCCTGCGCACAATCTACCCACTCGCACGCAACATTGGGTATTGTTGTTCTGAGTTCATATATCCTTAAACACCGCGTGGGATCATAACGTATGGTGTTGTGATTTCTTACAGATTTTTTGGGGTATTTTTTAAATTTTCTAAATGAACTTTTACAAAACTGATCTGTCGTTGCAGTAGGGCACTGCCTAATAAATCTATCCATATCGCCCCGGTAAATGAAAAGTTCATAGGTTTTGCAAACAATTCAATAGTTTGTCGACGACAGAAAATCTTTCCTTTTGACGAACTCTTGAAGTGTTTGCAAAAACTATATACTTTTTAGATATATAAACGATATGGACATACTTATTAGCCATTGCCCTACTGCAACGTCTCATCAATTTTGTGAATTGGTGATGAGAAGTCTTTTGATTTTGACTTCGATAACCTCATATCACATCGTTTGATGGATAAAATTAAAAGTCACTTTTATACACAACTTTTTTCTGACTCATTTGGTTTGAATTCAAAATTCTCAGATATAACTACAAAATTCTCAGATATAACTTCAAAATTCTCAGATATAACTTCAAAATTCTCAGATATAACTTCAAAATTCTCTGATATGACTTCAAAATTCTCAGATATAACTTCAAAATTCTCAGATATAACTTCAAAATTATCAGATATAACTTCAAAATTATCAGATATAACTTCAAATTTATCAGATATAACTTCCTATATTCTCACACAAATATTGCATTATATGGATAATCAATCGTGTGTCTATGGAGCTGCGTTGTTGTCTCTGTAATTCTATACAATTCTTTACATTTTATATACATTTTTTTAAGAATGAATAAGTCTTTAGATTATGAGTTTTAAAAATTTTATTTCTGTTTGACTTTAATTTTCTTTAACTCTTTAATATACTGATTGAACTTAATCCACTTATCAATATCTTATTTCGCACGCTTGTTATCTTCTTTCCAAAAAAAAAAAAAATAAATAAATAAAATAAAATGAAATGAAATTAGTACTTGTTAAATATGAAAATGAAATGAAATAAAGAAAAATACACCATCCTTAAACATTTCAATTATCTCTTTTTTTCGCCTAATTAAATGATTATTTATTTTTATTTTATCTTCTTGAAACACAGTAGAATTACTATCGGCATCTTAAAATCTGTTACACTGAGTGACAGTAGCGTCCATGGTAACGTTTTAAAAAACCAAGTGCTGCATGTAAAATCCTTCATCTTATGATTTTGATAATATTATGTACGTACATGTGTCTGTAGACATTTTGTCCCGTTCGGTGGATATAAAGAACTGCCGATAAGAAGAGGAGGGGAATGAAATATTCTGCGGATTTATTATTTTTCATGTCATCTTGTTGCTTATCTTTTCTTATGATATTATGTGTATGACAAACGGGATGATTTTGGATTTAACATAGTGAATTTTCCCTGGCTTGACGATGATATTTTTAGATTATCTTCAAACAGCATCTACATTTCGCAGCTCATTTGGTATTCTAGATAATGTACTGATGTTTAAGAAACATATATGTCAAGGTTTTCGCTTTCACAAACTAGTAAAGACTTTCTGGAAATTTTACAAAAATTACTGTCAACTGTGTTAAAATTATAAAATGCCTTTTGTACCGTGGATATAGTCTCTCTGTCACTAGACGGACACTTGGAAGTTGATCAAACATGTAGCCAAGTTCGATCAACTTCGGTTGATTGTCTGTCCCTAAACGTTGGTCCTGTAGCATCATATCCCACCCATCATGCTACACCTTTCGGTACATTTTTTGACATAATAATTTTCACGCTCTTTAATTTGGTCATGATATATTGCTTGGATTAAGGATCATCACTGACGAGGGTTGAGTACCCGAAACGTGCATGTCTGGTCCATGCTGCAAATTTATCCGTTTATAAATGATGCTATTGAATTTGAAGACGTTTAACATTGGAACAATCTACAGCCTTGTACCAACTCTTTCTTTAGAATTGTACTCCGATTGACTGTGACGACGGGACTCCACGCCGGGCCCTGTCCAAACATCTTTGGAGAAGACAGAGTCCAGACCACCTGTCCTGGGTTTTGCTGTGGGTACTGCAGCCGAGTGTTGTTGGAGATCCCCTCCTTTCTTTTATTAATAATAAGAAAAAATTGACAAACACGATTTTCAGCTGGGTGCTTCTTTATTTATCTAATGAAGGAAACATACTTTTTTGGCGACTGCTATATCAATCATAATTCATTGTTGATGTCACTAACCTATGCTGCGGCCACGGACATAATACAACGAAAAAGATGGTATTGGGTATAAGAATTCTTTGAACATTTAGAGAGTTACCGTTCTTTTTATGTACAAAACTTGCCAAAATCCATCATGACTGACAACATTATAACTAAATATCCGAGACAGGCAGCTTTCGCGCACTCATTTTCACATCTCAACAGAATTGCGTCTTTTTACAGTGACGTAAAAATGAAAAACAACGGCAAAAAATGTTGACTCGGACATTTTGAAGTTTTAATTAAAAAAAAGTCTGTTGACGGGATCTGACTGTCGTGAGATATTCTATAGATTGCGCATGAGGATAAAAAAAAAAAAAAAAAAAAAAAAAAAAAGAAAAAAATCACGAAATGCACAAATCTGCTGACCGAGGACAGCCTTGTAGACAGGAGTTTCTAAACGATATATCTGTATTCTTTTAAAGTATTTGATTAAGGAGTTTGGTCTTTGAAGGGGGGGGGGGGGTGGGTGGGTGTTGCGATAAAATGTAATCATATGAGAAAAAGTGTTTGGTGAAATGAAAGTAGGATGCATATATACCGTGGAATTCAGAATTCATTTATTAAATTTCCTTGCAACATGTATCTAACATCCAAATTTCAAATACCAATAGCTTAAAATGACAAAAGGACGTATGCCAGGCTCACTTTCAATCGAAAACTTAATACAATGTCGCATGGGGAAATAAACACTTATGCAGGAAATGAAAAGATGTATATTTAACATTTCAATTTTCCTTCACTCCTTCCGCGAAATTGTTTATTATTTCCTAATCGCAGTTTAGTTGAAGGGTTTGTCCTCAATACACACGCCATTGGAAAGTACAGTTATATGATTATCACGAAGAGCACCATACGTGCGTATTGTTTTGCCATGTATCTCTTGGTCTCAGTATTGAACCCGGATACGGATTTTGAAAGGTTCAACCTGACCGTACAAGGATGACAAGTCACGCTAATTGACAATAGTCAATGTGCTAAATATAAGGAATTATAATTGCGAAAGAAACACAATTAAACAAACAAACAAACCTAGAGCCAAATGCTTCTGACCAGAATATATTGAAACAAATGAAAGAAAGACATACTTAATTAATGAGGAAAATCATCCTACTTCCTCTTTTCTGACCTCATTCACTGTCCATGCAAGTGCAGATGGAACTGGATATAAATATTTATTTACTACATAAGAAATGGGCAGATCCAGAATGTTTTCAAAAGGATGAGCCGTAAGAAAGGGGGGACTCAAGCCATTTGTTTGAAAGGAATTAAACGTACAAACGAGAAAATCAGTATATTACGTAAATTTTGCGGGGGGGGGGGGGGGTTGTTCCGACCTTCATATCCGACATTAGATGTACGGTTGCAATGATTTTGATCCTACCGATGCGACCCTGGAATATGAAGGAAAGTGCAGCAAGACGCTGTTTTTAATTTATTCAATGTCCATCTTAACCTCCATTCATTGTATGTTGCCCATTTATGATGTTTCATTCGTGTACCCGGAGAAAAACATCCTACCGAGGCCTTGGTGGGGGACCACCTACCCGCCTTAATAAGACCCTTCGCCGAATCTGGGATTCGAACCCGGGACCTTAGAGGTGAGAAGCGAGCGCGCTACCACCGCGCTAACACGGCTGTTAAGACCCCGTCCAGAGGTATAATTTCTTGAGTAAGAATATTAATAATAATTTTTCCAAAAGATTACACATCAACCCTCAAGGCTATAGGGCAAACGTTAGGACTAATCAAATACATGTAGTGCGGTTAACCTGATTATTTTCATTCAACCCTCCTCGTTGTCCGGTTACCATGCAGTCTCGAAGAATGCACCATTGTTATGTATAATAGTCTCTTTACTGTAAGATAACGACACATATTGGAGGAGAGCTTCCTAAAGCCTTAGTCACAACTTTATGTACATTGTACGTGCTTCTACTGGCGATCTGCGTGCAGAATTTGGTGAAAATCTTGCGGGACGAGCTTTATGAACGTACGAATTTTTGAGGACTGCATGTAGACACGTACGGTGGCTGTTTGACACGCTCAACAATCGCCACGATTCACTTATCAAATCGGAAATTGTACGGGTCACGTGCTGTTCACTTATACGTGGGATAAGGTAACCACACATGGGGTCGTGTCAGAGAAAATTGTCACCTTAATCGTACGTGTGACGTGCGGAGATCTTCATATGATCTGTGCATTGTGACAACTACGTACGATTCTATAAAAAGCTTAAGATTCATTTTTATGAGATTTGTAAATGCATGCAGCCTCCAAACGGAAAAGGAGGAGGAAAGTCTGCAAGAAAAATTAAAACAACACGTGCGAATAGAAGAGGAAGAAAATTGGAAGATGAAAAAGAAAGATAGAACTGAAGCACGAGGAGAATTAGAAACTGGAGAAAAGACAAATAATTGCTAAAAGGACCTGGTTGATATTTCGTCTTCTACTGAAAATGCCCCCCCCCCCCCCCCAGGCGTAATTTTTTTCGCCAGAATCTGAGGAGAACCTTGTTGGTTTTTTTTCAGCATTCACAATTGTTTCATTAACAAGATTTCTCCTCAATATTGTAATGCAAATTTTTGGAGACAAAAGCAAATGAACTTGGAACAAAATGTTAGAAAAATCCAATACAGTTGTCATTGATTATAACATTTACAATCAACAGATATCATATATAATGTCATATTATTAATAGGAGAGGATGGAAAAAATAAAACTCGGCCTTTCGTAAATAAAAATAAGTATTGTCTAAATTCATACAGAAGGAGAGGCCTTATAAATATATACATGATCATGTTAAGTGGTAGACTCAAAGTGGAAGGAGGAGGAGGGGGGGGGGGGTTCCTCTAAAAATGTAAAATGGTGAACCCTGAAATGTCAGGAGATCATAAGATCCCCGAGTCCCCTTTCTTTGTTAAAGATTAGAAATTTGTATCGATCGAGAGAGAGAGGGGGGGGGGGACGATCTAATATACCCAGATTGTATTTCAAACTATTTTCACGGCAAAAGGTATATGAAAAATAAAACTGCTTCACACGTAGCACACATACGATCGCCAAACACGAACGGTCAGTTGTGACTAAGGCTTATCATAAGTCACAACAGTTTATCTAGGATCAATCTACTAATATTTGACCGCTTGTTCTGTAAAAGATACCGAACAATTTTTGTTTTCTCTTTGTTATAACTCGGTTCCGTTCAAATTAAATAATATTGTTATAGTATTCTGTCTGTCGTCCGCCCTCGCCGTAAAAATTCTAAATTTTCGATTTCTTTTACATTTTTCGATGAAATATCATAATTAGGTGTCTTAAGAGATGTTGTTATATTACTTAGTCCCACAAGCTTTTGATGTCTTTTGAAACTTAATCAAATAGGTTTATTTTCGATTTTTTTGGTTTATTTAATATATGTATTGTTTGGTGTACATGTACTCAATTATTGTTGATAAGGTTGATAAGTAACACATTAGTTATGTTTTTATTGCTTTTGTCAATCAATCATGCAATCAATCAATCAATCACTGAATGAATGAATGAATGAATGAATCAATCAATCAATCAATCAATTAATCAATTTTTTTTGGTATTGATTTTTGCATTTATTTATCTATTTTGTTGTCTATGTTGACGCCTCTTATACTGGCTATGTTCTATAGAAGACATTGTAAGATTACAAAATCGAAGGATTAATCGTTGTCATCGTCTAAATGTTGGCGTGGCTGTGTCACATTCAAATTTTGATTTGACTTAGCCTTCTAGACCCTCATTTATTCAACCGTGTATATATGTATATATTCAGCGCGTATAGAGCCTCAGTGCAATTCACCGTGAAGACTGACTTGTTATACTGGACATGTGGTCACTTTAGATTAATACTTCGGTGTGGACGCACGCTTTAGTTATATAGATATCTTGACCACGCCGTTTTAAATATGTAAAATTTCAATATATTCCTTATATGTTTGGTGTAAACAAGTGAGCGATACAGCCATCACTTCTGAGGTAAGAATTTACTATATTTTGTATATTGATTTGTACGAAAGTTCATACTTTGATGTTGTATCTAAAATTGAGAAATAAGTGAAATTTATTCACTTCATATTTTGTTAAAAACAGTATTAAATGCTATCAGGTCTCGTATTCCATACGGAGTAAAATGTGTGTATTATTGTAATGTAGAAATGTGTATTACAGTTATGTAGTTCGATTTCGTAGTGTGTATAACATTGCATATAATGCGTACGTAAAATTAGTGAATATAATTCACGGTGTAATTTAAACTACGGTGTGCAGTAAGTGTGTAAACATAATCATGTATGAAATCTTGATTCTGAACATCTATTGTATAACTTAACTTAAAATGGTTTAGGCCTTTATGATGTGTGCTTAGAGTACCTGCCTCCATGGTGTAAACCACGACGAGCGCCTTACATTGTGGACATGATTGTGACAGTGGCTATGCGCTGGTGTTGTGACGTACTGTGATGTGATGTAGACTGTGAGCTGTGGGACTGTGAAGTCATCTCATCATCATCATTTGTATTTGTATCGTCGTTATATGTATTTGTATAGTAAATGTAATGAATGTAGACATTTGAACTTCTTATATTTCAATATTTATATCACTTGTCCGTCACCAATATGCGATGCCCGTCTGTCCGTGACAAAAATGGTGTCAGAAGTGGGATGCACGAGCAATTGGTGACGTAAAATACTGTGAAAAGACTTTAAATTGAAATTTTGAACTTTGAAATTTTTTTGAAATTTTGTTCAATGTAAATTTTTCAATTTTTGATTGTGAGCATTGTATTTTTGATATACCTGAGAATTCACTGTTTGTACCTGTTTTAGGGTTGAACTGTTTGTGTGTGAAAGAAGAAAGGCCCCAGAAGCTGTGCTATTTGTGCCTCGGTGGTGTGGTGAGTGTTGCTCACTGTTTCAAAAGTAAGTAGTTTTCTTTCTATTTATTTGGTGTATGACCTGTCTGTCGGTCACGGTGGGTTTCACTGAGGCATACATAGCGTGTTATCTTTCATTAATCAGTCATGGATGGCTTAGAACAGTTGAAAACTTTAGGTGAATCTCTCGGTTACAAAGATGAAGACCTTCAAAAGTTTGTTTGTTAAAGAGCAGCAAGCGATTATGCGCGAAGATCGTAGAGCAGCGCGAGCGAAAGAAAAAGAAGATAAAGAATTTCAAATGAGTATTGAAAAGGCAAAGTTAGAAAAAGAGCGTTTAGATCAAGAACTTAAGTTGAAACAAATGTCTCATGAACATGAATTAGAACTTATAGAGAAGAAGTCGAAGTTAAAAGAGTCTGGTATTTTAAAAGACGAAGTTGAACTTGTAAAACCACGCGCTCCGAAAATTCCGGCATTTGAAGACGGAAAAGATGATATGGATAGTTATTTGAGAAGGTTTGAACGCTACGCTGAGTCTCAAAAATGGAATAAATCTTTATGGACAACTCATCTCAGTGCGTTATTGAAAGGTCGGGCTTTGGATGTTTATGCTCTCATGCCCCCTGATCAGTCGCTTGATTATTTAGCATTGAAAACTGCGTTGTTAAAACGCTATGACCTTACAGAAGATGGTTTCAAGCGCAAATTCCGTGCATGTAGACAGGAAGCAGGTGAGATATTCGCTCAATTTTCAGTCAGGCTAGGTCGTTATTTTCAACGTTGGCTTGAAATGTCAAAAACGGAGAAAAGATTTGATGACCTTTATGACCTTATGTTACGGGATCAATTTTTAGCTCACCTCGACGAAGTTGAGATGAGCTTATGCTATAACCCCGGCGTCCGCGTCCCCGTCCGCGTCCGCGTCCGGTTAAAGTTTTTGGGGTAACTCAGTATCTGACAAAGTACTGATCCTACAGAAACCAAACTTGCACAAGTGATTCATCTTGGGATGCTGAGGTGAACCCATGCATCAGATGCAGCATCTGACCTACATTTTCCGGTTGAATGACTTTGTTAGTGTCTGGTTAAAGTTTTTGGGGTAGTTCAGTATCTGACAAAGTACTGATTCTACAGTGACCAAACTTGCACAAGTGATTCATCTTGGGATGCTTAGGTGAACCCATGCATCGGATGCAGCATCTGACCTACATTTTCCGGTTGAATGACTTTGTCAATGTCTGGTTAAAGTTTTTGGGGTAGTTCAGTATCTGACAAAATACTGATGCTACAGTAACCAAACTTGAACAAGGGATTCATCTTGGGATGCTGAGGTGAACCCATGCATTGGATGCAGCATCTGACCTACTTTTTCCGCTGGAGTGATTTTGCCTTTAAAAGCCAATATTGAGCAAAATATAAGTGCTACATGTACCAAACTTGCATATTGGATGTATCTTTGATCAAACTTTCATAAAATGACCTTGACCTACTTTTTCCGCTTGAGTGATTTTGCCTTTAAAGGCTAATATTGAGCAAAGTATAAGTGCTACATGTACCAAACTTGCATATTGGATGTATCTTTGATCAAATTTTCATAAAATGACCTTGACCTACTTTTTCCACTTGAGTGATATTGCCTTTAAAGGCCAATATTGAGCAAAGTATAAGTGCAACATGTACCACACTTGCATATTGGATGTATCTTTGATCAAACTTTCATAAAATGACCTTGACCTACTTTTTCCGCTTGAGTGATTTTGCCTTTAAAGGCCAATATTGAGCAGAGTATAAGTGCTACATGTACCAAACTTGCATATTAGATGTATCGTTGATCAAACTTTTATTTAATGACCTTGACATACTTTTTTTCCACTCGAGTGATTTTCTTAATATACATGTACTTAGAGATATGTTTAAATTGAACTTTGCTGCCACGAGGTGAGCTTCGTAATCTTTGATTACACTATGTTTACATGTTTGTAACAAAGATTTGCACTTGTTTTTTAAAGAGCGTACTCCAAAATCGCTTGTAGAAATGACAACTCTCGCGGACCAATTTCGAGAAGCCAGATTTACTAGTGCATTATCTTTGGTTAATAAACCACATTATCAAGAAAATTAGTCTGTCAAACAGCAAATGCAGTCAAATGTTACGCAACCAATGTCTGATAGTAACAAACCACAGGAAAAGATTTCCAATTTTGTACCAAAGTCCGAAAGACGCTGTTATAAATGCGGAAGAATAGGTCATATAGCGTCTGAATGTCATCCAAAGGGCAAGGTCGAAAGTGTGTTAAGTAATAAAAGCGATGACGATGTTACAAAGGTGAAAGAAATTCAAGTCGAGGGCTGTAGTGCTTTCATAGGACCGTTATCAGATCCTATTATGTCACAAGCTGCCGGATCCAACGGAAATGTTCTATCTTCAAAGTGATACTTTTAATGGGTGTCAATACTTGTAAATATTGCGTCATTTTGTCTCCGTCACTAGTCAACTAGTAAAATTTGAATATGTATCTCAAAAGTACTGCGTATTTTTTTTTATGGCGGGAAGGTTTGTCACATTCAAATTTTGATTTGACTTAGCCTTCTAGACCCTCATTTATTCAACCGTGTATATATGTATATATTCAGCGCGTATAGAGCCTCAGTGCAATTCACCGTGAAGACTGACTTGTTATACTGGACATGTGGTCACTTTAGATTAATACTTCGGTGTGGACGCACGCTTTAGTTATATAGATATCTTGACCACGCCGTTTTAGATTTGTAAAATTTCAATATATGCCTTATATGTTTGGTGTAAACCAGTGAGCGATACAGCCATCACTTCTGAGTTAAGAATTTACTATATTTTGTATATTTATTTGTACGAAAGTTCATACTTTGATGTTGTATCTAAAATTGAGAAATAAGTGAAATTTATTCACTTCATATTTTGTTAAAAACAGTATTAAATGCTATCAGGTCTCGTATTCCATACGGAGTAAAATGTGTGTATTATTGTAATGTAGAAATGTGTATTACAGTTATGTAGTTCGATTTCGTAGTGTGTATAACATTGCATATAATGCGTACTTAAAATTAGTGAATATAATTCACGGTGTAGTTTAAACTACGGTGTGCAGTAAGTGTGTAAACATAATCATGTATGAAATCTTGATTCTGAACATCTATTGTATAACTTAACTTAAAATGGTTTAGGCCTTTATGATGTGTGCTTAGAGTACCTGCCTCCATGGTGTAAACCACGACGAGCGCCTTACATCGTGGACATGATTGTGACAGTGGCTATGCGCTGGTGTTGTGACGTACTGTGATGTGATGTAGACTGTGAGCTGTGGGACTGTGAAGTCATCTCATCATCATCATTTGTATTTGTATCGTCGTTATATGTATTTGTATAGTAAATGTAATGAATGTAGACATTTGAACTTCTTATATTTCAATATTTATATCACTTGTCCGTCACCAATATGCGATGCCCGTCTGTCCGTGACAGGCTGCTTTCGAATAATACATGTACCACCGGTTTTTCTCCGTTCAAGCGTTTTAGTTTATTATGACGGTGTCTTGTTAGAAAAAAAGGAGGGATTCTCCTACAATACTAGGCTGTAGCACCCACAACAAAACTCCCAAAACACCCAATGCATAAAAACAGAACAGACATCCACAGAAAGAGACACAAAAGGGACAAGGAATACCAACTCACATCATAGAAACATTAAAAAAAATGTTTTTCAGAAAAAAACCAGATGTATAACCCATCCATCTAAGTTACTTCGACCTTAGGTCAAGATGATGTGAAACCTTTGAGTCATGGGCAACATCAATTAATGCGGCGGGTGTTGCATGCAAGCAGGAGATGCTTACTCTAAATAGGTACCTGGTCTCACTCTCATATCGGTAGTCCGCTTCTTTTCATGTGGTGGAGGTTTTTGTTTGTTTGCTTTGGTTTCTGTTTTATCCTGATTTTGTATGTCTTTGGTTTCTGATTTTCTGAATTATCGATTTTGTGCTGTATTTTTGTGCTGCATGAAAGTGATTCATTATATTGCTTGAGGTAAAGCCAAAATATGATTAGCATCTATATACAATTCCATTATAAGATATTAAGTGAAATTGACTTTGGTCACATGACCTTGGATATAGGTGATCTGAATTCTACATTGTATGGATCATGAGCATTAAAACTGAATTAGTGATTGGATACACGGTTCAAAATATAAAGCCTAAACATAAGCATAGAAAAATTTCAGCCTGGACATGATTAGCATATACAATTTCATTACCAAAGTAAGACGTGACCTTGATCATGTGACCCTGGGACAATGTGAGAAACAACATACTAAAACATGAAGACAATCATAAGAAGGGTTCAGGAGTATCAGAGTGATCCAGTATACGATTCCACAGATATAACCCAGACTCAATAGCATTTACAATTTCATTAAAAAATGTAATACTTGACCTTGACCTTAGTCATATGACCTTGGATAAAGGTGGTGTGAAACCTTTGGGTCATCAGCACCTTAATACTTAAATATGAAGTGATCCGATCACGGTTCAAAAGATTAAGCCTGGGCATAATACACGTAACAAATACAATTTCATTTCAAAGATACTGATTGAACTTGACCTTGGTCACATGACCTTGAGTCAACATGATTTGAATCCTTTAGATGATAAGCAACAACATACTAAAATATGACAGTGATCTGAAAAATAGTTCAAAGAGATACAAACATGCACAATTTCATCAAAATGTTCTAAGTAACTTTGACCTTGATCAAATGACCATGAGTAAAGGGGAAACCTTTTAGACATGAGCAAATGGAACAACATACTAAAATTTGAAAGTAATCAGGTTAACGGATCAAGAATTATAGCCCAGACAGGAATGCATGTACAATTTCATTAAAAATGTACTAAGTGACATTGACCCTTTTCACATGACCTTGGGTCAAGATAATGTGAAACCTTCGGGCCTTAAGGAAAAACATACTAAAATAAGAGATTGATCGGGTAAACGGTTCAAGAGATATACATGTAGCCTTGATAGGAATGTATGCATTATTTCATTTAAAATTGGCCTTGGTCACATAACCTTGGGTCAAGGTGATGTGAAACCTTCAGGTCATAAGCAACAACATACTAAAATATAAATGTGATCCGGCAAACAGTTTAAAAGATAAAGCCCGGACAGGAATGTATTCATAATTTCATTAAAGATGCACTAAGTGACCTTGACCTTGGTCACATGACCTTGGGTCAAGGTGATGTGAAACCTTCGGGTCATAAGCAACAAAATACTAAAATATGAAAGTTATCCGGCAAACGGTTTAAGAGATCTAGCCCGGACAGGAATGTATGCATAATTTCATTAAAAATGCACTAAGTGACCTTGACCTTGGTCACATGACCTTGGGTCAAGGTGATATGAAAACTTCGGGTCAAAAGCAACAACGTGATCAACAAAATGATCGGAGAAACGGTTCTGAAAATATAGCCCGGACACGATGTGTGACAGACGGACAGACAGACGGACGAACGACGAAGGCAAGACCAATATGTCTCCTCCCCGTTTGGGGGGGGGGGCGGATATCATAAAGAACAAATGACTACATAAAACAACGGAGATTGGAAGATTTTCTCCCTTTTCTTTTAAACAAGAATTGATTTTGAAACAATGATATATGTAAACTATTTTCGTCCTGTTTAGAAATAATCCATCAACATGACCCTGCATTTCCTGTTTTTCACAACAAAATTGACATAACAATTAGAGGAAGTAATTGGAGTCGTTATCGCAAAATTTCATTTATTTGATTTCATTGTATGGAGTGAAATTGAAACAGACATCAGAAATGACAGATACACTTTACGTGTAAGTATATTTTTCAGTCTATACTTTTAAGATTTTTAATCATCTTACGTATAAATCATATCTTATTTAATTAATTTCTTGAGATGAAGATCAAAATGAAGGATGATATCGATACTTTTGAAAAATATTTAACGAATTTATATTGAGGTATGGCCAGACTAATGCCGACTGTGGCAGAAAAATCCACACAATTTCCCATGTATAATCCAAATCCAATCTGAATAACGATGTCACTATCGAGATAGAGATAGGCTCATTCTGAAACATTATGAAATGTCAAATTGAACTGAATCATATAGATTCCATTCCCCTCATTATAACAAGGAAAAAGAAGAGCTGATAGAATTGAGCAATTTAATGAAGTTAAACTTTTCTTTTATTTTTAGGATGATTGCCATTGGAATTGTTGCCGGAATCATCGTAATAGCTTTAATAGTATTGAACGTTATTTTGCTGATATGGTAAGAATTATTCTCAATACTCAAATCCTTAAAAATCCCCTACAAATGACGACAATTATTTTAGGTAATCTGAACTGTAGAAAAGTCTTATTGCGACTTCACAATACAAAGAATACCATCGTTTGTAGCAGGCTTTGTCGGACTTTGTTGAAGGGTGAATTTTCTTTAAAACAAAGTGACGGATGTATACTTGTCAAAATTTCTAACTTACCATTCTACGGGTATGGATTTTCGTTAATGTGGAATTCAAATTATTTTAATGATAATTTGATTTGATATACAACATTTCTCTCTTTACTTTAAAATCAAGAAAAACGAAATTTCTTTCAATGGAAACAGACCGTGACGAAATTTGAATTTTGAACACTTTTCATGAATTTCGCGTATTTTATCGGAAAATTACAATCAAACCACTTTTAAATGATTGTTTTTACCACGTTTTATCAGAAAAACATGAATGAAACGGAATGCATTTGTTACAAAAGCGATAATAAGGAAATAAAACTTAAAGAATTTTCCATAAAATGGATGCGTTCGCATAACTCTTGTGAGTGGTGCGTCAAATGAGCTTCCATTAACCAAACATCTTTTTCTAGGCGTACTTTTCAAGAAAAGGGGCTTAGCACAAGAAAAAATTAAAAATCGCATTCGCAGGAAATGTTTCAACACAAAAATCCTTACCCGGTATATCAATGATACCGGAAGTGTTTATGACTCGTAACGCATCAGAAAATGTGTAAGCATATCTCCACGAAATAACAGTTTCAATCGCCGATATTTCAAAATCCGAAAAACGAATCGTATGATAACCGTAAGAACTTCTCTATTGTAGCCTTTTTCAGTCAAGCGACAAAGTTTTCTTACAAACCGGAAGCGGATGATTCTTTGATAAAATGCTGTAGAATTGAAAGATACACATCGCAGGATGATCATTTACGCTTAAAAAACTTTCGTTGTTATTAAAAATATAGATATTAAATAATTGATTTCTACCAATCAAGATATTGAAGTAACTGGGAATATGTAAGTTAGAAATTGTGATTAGTAAATTACTCTGCTGTATTACTCTTCCAGAGCACCGCCTCACGCAGAAGTGTAGAATTCACAACGTCTCACATAGAAGACTGTTAGAATTTGTTTGCTTTATTTCCTGTTATTACCTGTTAATGTATACTCTAGCGATTATTTTATTACTTATTTATCTCATGTTCCTTTCTATAATTTAAAGGATGTGTAAAAGGAACAAAAATCCTTTTGCGAATGCAAAGTATAAGTTGGTGCCACCTCGTTCACTGAAACCTCATACCGGAAATACGGAACCCCTCCTGAATAGACAAGGTAGTTATGTCAACAGTGGAGACAAACCTTCGTCGAAACGAAAAAGAAGTTCAAAGAAGAGGAAGGACAATGGTGAAGGGGGCGAAAAGGAACCATACGAAATAGTTGAAAACCGTAAGAACATCGGCGCTTCCTTAAGACCCTATAGTGACACATCTTTTGATAAGCTAAGAAGACATAACAGTGTGAACAGAACGCAGGATGATCTAAATGACTACGGAACAGTACGGCCAATGGTTGAACCTGCGCAGTATGATACCACTTTCTCCTTAAAACAGGGCTTGAATAACCCTGATGAACCGTATGATTCAATGATTTCTGGTAAAATTGTCATTGCGGTGAATGAATATGAAACAACTTTTGGTTTGCATGAAAAATCATCAACAATACAAAATTCCCCACAAGCAAAACCTCTACACGATACTGGTGCGATCCCATCAGTCTCAGATTGCAAAGAGAATTTTCAGGAACATGACGTTGAAATGAAGAAATCGTCAAATGACGGAAGAGCAGAAGCAGAAGAAGAAAGAAATGCAGTTCCGTCAGATACAAAGAAAAATGTAAACTACGCCAACGTATCGTCAGAAAATCCGGACAATTTTCAAACAAAAATTTCCGAGGACTATGCAGATCAGCAGTGTAGAGTAACGTCTAGCAATGAATCAAGTCTAGCCCAGGAAGAATTAGACATTCCTATAGAAAACGAAACGTTCTCTGAAATTGAGTCTGAATCAAGTAAAAGTCAAGAAGGCAACTTGGACAACGAAGTTTTCATTGAGAACACAAACGAAGACCATGAAATGAAGGTAAATCTCGAGAATTATAAAGATACAAAAGAAATTCAAACTGAAGATTCTTACCTTCTAATGAAGATCAAAGAAAAGGAAAGGCGTGAAAGACAATCCGCATGCACGCAAGTCGATGACATTGATTTTGAAGAGGACTAATTGACGCAAACGAAAAATACCATATCTCGATCATTTTATTGATTTAAAAATGCCCGTGTTGACATCTTTTGGCGTTGTTTCTCATTATGACGTCACCTTTTTTCGTCATTTTTATCCTACATTATACATTTCGGCAAGTGGCATCTTATGAAATATTCTGCTCTAATTAAGATCGACCCACTCGAAATCATATGTAAAATTTTATTGTATAAAATATATACGTATCATTTGTGTCTATGATGTCATTTCATATAAGTTCACCCTTTCATGCTAATACCAATTCAGTCATCTTCTCGAGACAATTATACATGATATCTTACTTCCACTTTTCGGATTACAAATAAGAAAATTATGATTCGATGGTTTGTAATTCGGTTTTGATATGAAATCAAATACCTGGCATACATGTATCTGATTAAACATAACAAAGGTATTCGCTGAAAATTGTACGCCTTTCCTCTTATTAATATCGCACTCTGTCTGGTATATTAGACTGATTCAATGGGTGCGGCCATATTGTTGTCAAAAATTCGCTTCGTATGTTAATAAGGACAATTTGGGTCGATTCTCATTGGTCCGATGGACCTCACTACGGAGCTAATGAAATTGGTGAATTTACAGTTGCGGGTAATACTTTGATATCCGATAAGGGAAAGTAAGATATTACGTACACTTGTCTAGAGAAGATGCATTCAGTTCATTTTTGTATCTTCGTAGGACGATTTTGCCCACCAGAACAATCAAATAACTTTATTCTACTATGTGGAGCGCAGTGACAGTATTGGATCGTTCTTGTGGGGAGACTCGTCCTAGGAAGAGACAAAAGGGAATCGACCGAACATAAGCGTGAAATTGTGTACATCGTTTATAGGTGGCATTATCTAAAAAGGAAGAAAAGCCTACGAAAGTCGATCCTACTTACTTACTAATAGATACTCTTACTTACATTATATGTTACATGATTCGTGTGGTGTTTGAATACGTGTGGACATTACTACATATAATCAAAACAGGGCGTTATTTGACAGCACGAGTCCACCTTCAAGCAATTCTGTGCATGAACTGGTCTCTTATTTTGTTACAAATGTAGCTTTTTTTGTGATTTAAGGATGATCAACTACAAAAACTTGCAGAAAATGGAACATGCTTATCAATCAGTCGTCTGCTATATGAAAAATGTTACGATTTGAGTACGTGTCCACGTAAGGATCAGGCAGTTGAAAAAACCTTCAAATTTTTGCAGAACTTTCTTCTCTTGAAATGTGTACAAATCAGCATCTATATGAATGTTCTAAAGGAATTTTCCTCACACTTGAATGGTGAGGAAAGTAACAGGGGTAGCAAATTTGGTTGATTCTATAGAGAAATTCTTCCCGCCATTTTTTTCCTTCATAATCCTTTATAAATTATGAGGTGAACATCTCGCTTCACCATCGCTACCTTGAGAAATGACTATCATATATTTGATTTGTACCACATAATTATATGTCGCAAAACAGAAATAAAAAGTTTTGCAAAATATTTTGATGTATCTCCCCTGTCTGTTTATTACGCGGACCTATTCTTAAGGTTGAATATTAAGAAGGTTCGTTTATGTTTTCTGAAGAAAGTTTTTCAGAGATTAATACAAAATCTTACATTTTTTGCGGAAAGGAAATAAAAAAACTCAATATGTCTACCCATGGTAATTGATATCGATGGTTCGGCAAGACTCGTCCTTGGCACTTCAGGTTTTTGTTCTCCCTGTACAGAATGCGTTGTTGGATCCTTTAACTCACAGTTCACTTGCTGATTCTATATAATTGTAACTACACAGAACCGGTATTGTATAGAAAATCTCCCACAAAAGACTTTCTTCCTATTACCACTTAGACATGCATTTTAGACACGCCAAGACCCGACATAACTACTTTTGTAATTATTTTAAATTGTGACGTCATAAATCAGCTACGACGTCACAGTTAAAAGTTACGTCATATCTTGTGATGTCGAGACTTAGGATGTGTAAAATGTATGTCAGCTGCGGTAATGTGAAAATCGTCTATTGACAGCCTTCCATCAGGTTTTGCATGATAGGGAAGGATTATTCTACAGAAAACAATCGTAGGCAAGATTCATAGAATATATCCCAAAATGTGATCCAGGACAGGGAAATTCAACCCGAGTGTCCAGGATTTGCTTGTACCACGACGAAAGTCCTCAAAAATGGGATTTTATGTACTCTTTTTCATATTTTGATCGGTTAAGGCAGCAACCATGTATGACTACACAATTGACGTTACAGTCAAAAGGCACGTAAAAATGTTATCTTATCCCATAGGGATATCCCAGTCCACAGTGGAAAAAAATCATCCTCTAGGAGATTGCTTTCTATAGACAAATTCTTCCATACCATGGAAAACCATCCCCAAAATTCTGAAATCAAATCATTCTTTGAGCATCGATCAGTTTTATTCAAGACTGAATCGTACATGATATTCTTACATTACGTCTCTCATGACTAATCAGTGTAATAATTATCCATCTATGCCACCTGGGCGTGGCACGAGTAATCAATTTTCATGTGTGCACCGTCCGCTGTCCGCTCATAGGCGTCAATGTCTCATCTAAATATCAAATGTGTTGACAAATATTTTTTTTCTTCAAACAACAGTATCCAAGATATAAATTATGTCTAACACACTGGATTTTGTAAACAGTCTAGCCCATCGATCAAGTTCCATGAAAGAAGATCATTATTTACAGATCTTATATGCAGGCTTAGTGCATGGTTCGCACCTTTACACAATAGATAATTGCTGGTCAGAAATGACTTGGTGCGTACCAAGTAAGATCTCAATGCTTCATTGCTTCAATACGATATTTTGATAGTAAAGGGAGCTCTCATTTTATTTCTAAGAGAGGGAAGAAAAACGTGGAAAAAAAACTCCGGATGGACCTTTCTTAGATATAATATTTACCCAAACAACCGAAAAAAAAAAGATTATCATGCAGTCGCTATATGACTGAATAAGGACGAACAAAAAGTTAGTTCGGGGTGCGTTCCCGCCCCAATTAAATCAAATGGCTCCCGCAGCAGCGAAGATTTAATCATAAAAAAGTCGGTAACTTTAGGCTCTACGTGGAATCCAACATCCTGAAATGTTTACCATAATACATAAACGAATGAATGGTAGAAAAAACCCAAACAAACAAAACAAAACAATCAAAAAAAAAAAAAAAAAAAGAAAATAGATACAGGATAGAATATTAGGTAAATGAATCAATATATACATGTAAATACAGAACGATATGATCATAATTCTATTCAGTTTATGTGCAGTAGCTGATATTTTTCTTTCATTCGTATTATTGGATAAGGTGCACTTTTTTTAAACTTTGACATGTTCATAAATACGTACGTATCTGTCAAGTGTTTGTATGGTCTAGAAGATGATGAAATTAGCATTTTCAACGTCTAAGAACGAAATTCCACATCTTGTTAAGCAGATATAATCAATATCATGATTGTTTGAAGGGTTAAAAACCTGTTTGTCACCAATTTTCAATGAAAGGACGAAGTTGATTTCTATTTTCTCTTTCGTTTTCACAGCTTCGTAAAATTTTAAAATCCGATCTCGACATTAGAGCCTGCGGAATTTTTTTTTTAGAAAAAAATGTTGATCAGAGAAAAAACGATGGGGTAAATCCGACGAACGAAAGATCCATTTGGTGTTGCTTGAGCTTTGTTTTCTTTTTTTATATATAATTTATCATCTTTTAATCATTTATAAAATCTTTTTCAAATAGACCATAGATTGTAGGGATATATCTATTGTCTATAAATTCGAATGACCACATCTTTAACATAACACCCTATAGCAATTCCAAAACATCATAATTATTTTCTAACAACTTTGAAAACTGTATAAGCTTTACCCAATGTGCAATAATATGACCAGAAAATATGGGGTACTCATGGATAATATTCCCCGATTTTGGACCAGAGGTACAATCTACCTTGAATAATAGCGAAACTCATCAAATGTCAGATATCTTTGCAAGAGATTTATATCAGAATCAACATTTTCATGATAATGTACTTAAGGTAGAGGATCCCACAGGTTTTAAGTTTGAAAAAGTTCAGTGGAGGTGAATATGACGTATTACTTTGTTTTTTCTTTTCAATGAATCAATGATAAGGTTATGTGTATCCACCAAAATTGCATTCTGGCCTATGCAAATCGTATGAAAAATGCTATATTTCATCGGAAAAGGTAGCGTCAATATTTTGATTGGTTTTCCTGCTTTGTAAATGGAAACGACATACAGAAATGTGGGGGTATCCACGCTTGTTTTGGATAAAGATTGTTATTTACAGAAAAAAATAGAAATGATAACCATCACAATTAAAGTTATCTTTCCTGACTCTTAGTGCACTCGAGAGGATTGTATGGTGATTGGGATTTTTGTAATTGACAATTGAACAAGCCACCCTCTGACAGAAAGTCCTTTATTTGTAGGTTTATTTTTTTTTATGCAAGTTCTTCAATGCCAAAGGTGCTTCTTAAATAATTTATGATTCATATATAATAGTATAAAATTATCTATCGAGGTTTTATTCAGAACCGATGTATACCAAAATATGGTCACAAGAACTTTCTTGATTTTCTAGCTCATCACGATAAACGGAGGGGGGTTCTTTTAAGGTATTCAATGAGTAATGAGGAGTAATTGGGGCACCCATTTATACAATCCTGACCTTAAATCATAGCATAATCATAAAATAAGAATTGATTAAATATTTTTGATCAATTTGGATATTTGAAAAAAGGTTACTTTATGAGTTATAGGCCTTACACTTTACATTGAACTTAAAATTTTCAACAAAAATGAAAACTTTCCTAGAATACTTTATGAAAAGGAAGAACTTAGGAGTACTTGAGCTGTATATTTTTCTAAGACATCTTGAAAATCTGTATATCCTTTTCCTGCACAAAACATAAATAAATTATTCAAAGTCACGATTTTAACTAATTGTAAATCGACGGAAGTGACACAAGGATATTGAAGTGATATTGTTACATATCAAAATGTCTTTTGCAAGATTACATGTATTTCATAACGATTTTATTTTGATATTGATTTCAATAGTGAAATACGAGGGCTGATTGATATGTTGTGAGCTCCCTTTTCTGGGTTGCAGAAGGTAATCTGCTGATAGATTATCTCCAAAAAGGACCAAAAATCAATGGCACATACTATGCTTCACTTTTGACACAGTTACGTAAAATATTAAACTTTAGCACCGCGCGCGGAACGTTCACTAGTTAAAGGTGTGTTGTTCCATTAGGACAATGCTCCTATTCACTAGTCTGTCACTGCCATGACTGCCATTCATGATGGCTTTAATTCTACTGTGCATTCGCCTTATTCACCTGATCTTGCTCCATCAGATCTTAATCTAATCCAAAACTGAAAGCAGCTATTCTGGCACCCACTTTCAGTCTGATGATGGCTTCATACTTGCATTGGATGGCTGTCTGACCAGGTAAGATAAGGAGTTCTTTAAACGTTGGTACTGAGGCCCTCAAAAATCGGAGACAAAAGTGTATAGATACTTAAGAGGATTATGTAGAAAAATAATGCAAAATGCCTGATAAAATTCAAATCCTTAACTACGAGGTTAACATATCAATCAGACATCGTATTAATCAAGTTTGCATCTGTTAAGTTTATGCTACAGAATGTATCAACATTTTCGATTATTTTTTTTTGTTTATTATGATACCCTTCATTTTATTTATGGTTAATTCTTTGTACAATACATGAATGTATATATAAATGTATCATAAGTAGATCTTCGATGGCTCAATTTACAATTGAGAATGAAACAAAAACAGTTTGACGGATCTGTCAAGTATGACATATATACATGTATGTTGGTTTGCTTTAAAACAACTGATTGAGATATAATTCCATACCTTATACTAATAACTATTGAACTCAGTTTAGCAATATCTGACAAGACTATGCTCTAAGACTCTTTAATCTATTTTCAAATGAGGGATAATTCTTACGTATTTTTGTTTGTTTTTACTTTGACGTTGTATTCATTAAACCTCCTAAAAACATCATATATGTAAGAAAAGCGAAGAATTATGAATAATATACATTAGCCTTACGCTTTTTTATTTTTTCACATGGGATATACTTGTTAAAAATGAACCATTCGGAAGCAATCCAGGTATATGTCCAAACATAGTTCAAAATGAAAGCTAAAGGTCACAATGCACAAATTTTGAGTATCAACAGAGACCTTCAACGCACAAGTAAAAAGGTATGTCCAATAGCACAATATTAACAAAAATAGCCTTAAGTCAAGGTGAAAAGTTTAAGTCTCAATGTAAAAGTAATGTCACAGGAAACATGGTCATGTGTGAAAATGAAAACTATATCCCAAAGCATTAAAATATATGTTCAATGTTGAATATGTGAAAGAAAGGAGGGGATCTCCAACAACACCTAGTTGCAGCATCAACAGCAACCTCCCAAAACACCCACTGTAAAGCACAAAAATGACACGCACAGAAAGAGACGCAGTAGTACAATGAACGTCAAATCACAGAAAAACATAAAACACAAATGACTACACATAAACCAACGAGACCAATGGGCAAACGGTGCCGACTTAGGACGGCCATCTGCCTCGTCAGTAGCAGACGGTGTGGTTATCCTGGATTACGTGCGCACAACCCTCCCACTATTCCGATTACCCAGAGGTCTCGAAGAACGTACAATTGTGGTGTAAAACAACCTCCTCACTGTCAGATGACCACACACAAACAAGACCGCAAGACGCAGGGGCCCAAGCAACACAGATGAATATGTAAATTGATATAAAAAGAGGGCATGCGTAATATGACCTGTGCTCTGCCGGCTGTAGCGAGCTAATGTATGTTATCATCCGAGGAGTCCGACTGACATTCAGAGAGGACAGGTGGTCGGGGCCCTGTCTTCTCTAAAGAGGTTTGGGCAGGGCCCGTCATGGAGTCCCGTCGTCCGAAAGATGGGCGGGCGAAAAGATAGAAAGAAGAGAAGACGAAAGAACTCCATCGAAATCATGTAGCCTATAGATATCGATCTTAAGAACTGGGGATATTAATACAAAATAAAAGTTAGAATCATAACATCGTCACTGAGGAAATTCTACGGTCGATATGGGGAACTCGTCTTACACTATGATGTCCCAGTCTCCAGAATGGTGGATGATATTCTGTCATAGACCATCTGAACCATCCAACCAAAGATTGTACTCTATGTCTTCCGAAATGGAAGTAACCGGATGTGACAGTTCTATCGAATTGAAGCGGCGGGTGTTGCATGCAAGCAGGAGATGCTTACTCTTCCTGGGCACCTGGTCTCACTCCCATATCGGGAATCCGCTTCTTTTCATATGGTGGAGTTTTTTGTTTGTTTGCTTTGGTTCCTGTTTTACCCTGATTTTGTATGCCTTCAGTTTCTGATTTTCTGAATTATCGATTTTGTGCTGTATACAGGGATATGGTCATTATCAATATTTGTCATTACGACGCACCGGATATGCATGACATTGTTTTGGATAATGAACCATCATCATATGGAACTTGCAAAAATAAATAAGCAAGTGTGGTGTTCTTTCGTTGAATCTAAGAATAGTCCAACACATTAAGCGGCTTTAATTGTCCTTCATGATTTATTCAGAGGTTTTGTGGCCAAAATCCTTATTGTTTGTTTGTATGGTACAACGGTGTTATCCTCCTATATCTTGACGATCTTGGAGAATGACGCGATAAACCACAGTACATAACATTACCAAAAATACATAACATTCTTTATCCGACAAGCAGACTTGTCAAATACAAATGAATTGGAAAAAGAAACAAACACATTGTTTGCAAAAGATGAAAGATCAACTGAAACCTGGAGACGAGTACCGTAAATGAATGAACGAATGAATAATGGTTTATGCAAATTTTGTCCTACATATCATAACAAGAGATAAAAGAGACAACAAAGAGAGATGATGAGACTAAGGGGTATCCCAAATAGGTAAAGAATTTTCAGAAACATATTTCCAACAACTCAAAATATTTACATTGCAAGAAAATTTTCTATGTTTAACAACTATTCGACTTTCCTTTCACGATGAAGGCAGGTTGAACCTAATCACCGCATGTACGCGGGTTGATGTCATAGAGGGCGGAGCATATTTATACAAAATTTCAGGTAAGAAAGAGCTTTCAACATGACGATGTTACAGTGATGAAAAAGACGGAGGCAACGTGAAAAATGCAATCATATCACTGGAAAATCAAGGACCACACTACATATGTATACTCGAATAATATTTGTAAAGCAAAGTAGTAAAAACGTTAACGGATTTCATTGGAGGTTCAATATCTGAATGTCTTTGATGTGAAGATATGAAATTGGTATCACAGTTTCTTTTTTTCATTTGCATGGCTTTTACATTCATATTTGATGTAAGTAAATCATTCGAGAATCGCTCTAAAGATGACGAGATGTGCATTTGATGAACCAGAGGAGTGTTGAAGACTGAATCGCACCCCCCCCCAAAAAAAACAAACTCTTATATCTAATTGATTCCTGTTCATAGAGGTTCCGCCGTGTGTTTGTTCCTTTTCCCCTGTGTGGTCCACTATATGATCACTGCAAAGTTGTCGTGTCAGGAATCCTTTGGAGCCGCGCACTCTGTCAAATAAAACATCCATACTACCCTCCAAGACATAATAATAGGAACAGAAATTTTACTTTATTATTTCATATTGTAAATACATAGTCAATATCATCTAAATATGTATTAAGCTTGTGGATTGTAACAGTCTATTTCAAGATTTTCAGATGTATGCTCACATTTTGTATGGACTATTTTGTCATGACGTTACTGATTCTGCGCTTTTTTTTTGTATTTTGCAGATATTTTCTTCAATACCAGGATATAAGATTTCGCCAGGGCTTTATTAGATTCGACTGAAATGTTATAGCTGAATGTGTGACATTAAATTGTGAAATCGTGCATCAACTTTCCATTTAAGTTAGGTATAAACATCTCCCTGGCTTTAGGTACCTATAACTGTTTCCCATGACCCTTGCTTTGAGGATGTCTATGGACGTGAATTACCGTATAACCAGATATTTTCGCGAGGTACTAATTTTTTCTAGATTCGCGATTGATTTGGAATCGCGAAAAATTATTCTCGCGAAAAATTTTGTTGATAAGGAATGTCAGAAATTGTTATATCCGTTACATTTGTTCATTGCACATGTGTCATTCATCACTTTTCTCGTAATGAGGAGTGAATTGAGTGTACTCTTATGATAGAACTTACTAAAACTTCAATAATGCAAGGTACAAAACAGTAACATCATATGAAAACATTTGTTTGTAATTTAGGAATAGCGAAAAATCGTATTCTCGAAAATAAAGACACCCTAATGTCACCATAAAATCGCGAAATTTGATACTCGCTAAAATTTCTGGTTATACGGTATTCAGGGTCCATTCTCCTTGTTTATTTTTGACATTTGTCACTTAAGCTTGCTGATCGTTAAAGATGTTTGAATTTAACATAAAGCCACGTCAAGAATATACAAAATGATAATAGAATTTGAATTTCTATATTTGCGTTGTCTTTGATGATTTTTCCATTGAAATAAAACAGACAGGAACAAAAACTAGGAAAGAATAATATCCTAAAATGCTACTACATGTATTTTCGGTACATTTTGGACATAATAACTTTCTCAATATCTGGACGTATTACATTGTTTAGATTGAGGATCACTGACGAGGGTTAAGTACCCGAAACGTCTATGTCTGGTCTTTGCTGCAAAGTTTATCTGTTCTTAAATGATGCTACTGAATTTGAAGACGTTTAACGATAATATTATGCTTATTAGGCAGAACAATCAAGAAGCTAAACTTAAAAAAAAGGTTAATTTTTTTAAAAAGCAATATAATGATATCATACACATGTACATAGGACTCTCAAGAATATAGGAAGAGGAAGTGTACAAAAAGTGTGAGAAGGGTCGACGTTTGTTATTTTCAGTCATTTACTTCCTTAAGTCTGGATTTTCAATTTTATTGTAAATGTAACAAGGAAACATTGTGATCATTAAAACATTATTTTGAACGAAGTATATAAAAAAAAAATCAAAATATCAGTATATTCATGTTCTCCAAAGTATTAGTCAGTAGGCTTGGATCAAAATGGGCTATCAGTAAGTTTTGATTTTTGATAATCTTTTATGATAATCTCGCAAATACTTTTTGTTTACTTTTGATGTAAGAAATAATCATCAACAAATGATAACTTTACTGATGCAGGAACTTCCAAGTAGGAACTAATACCTGCATATACTGTAGGTCAATGTTGGATCACATGGGCTATGAACAGAAGGAAATTAAATTTTTACTCTTGATAAAAGGGATAATTCATATATCATGAGATTTCAATTTTAGGAAATGTAATATTTGTTTTAGGTGTAAAATTGAGTTATCATGAAAATTGTATCTTCATTAAATTCTGATTGGTCTCTCTATCTCACGGAATTGCCATCAACGAATGTAAATTATTTCTCAATGTTTTGCCCCGGAAACATTCATTCACTTCCCTTACAAGCTTACTTTGACCACCCTGGAACATTCTCAATCCACATTTGAGGTTGTATCATTGTTGATCAAGAAATGCATGAGAAATATTAAGACTGCATGAGAATTTAAAATGACAATTTATGTAAACAGACAAAAGATTTCTGCTGAAATAGCAAAAATAAATGCTCATTTGAATAGTTTGTTAGGATAGGAGGCATCTCCTACTCACTATCAATAACCGTCATTTAGTATTAGGGGTATAAACCAATACCGTCGAAAAGCTAGGAATTATGAACGTCCATATCAAATGTATTTTATTTGGATATTTGAAAATATTTCATTCATCCATGCTCCCGAACATTTCCGAAGTCATGCTTTTCGGCAAGCTTCGTGGTATATAATTTTTCTGTTATCTTAACAACCGGAAGTGGAGTATTATACCCTTAATCACTTACGCCATGTAGAAAAGGTCACCATTGCATCAAATGTGGTGTTTTTGAATAGAAAATAAGCCCTTCAAAAATATGGATAAAGAGATGTTATTGTACTTTATACTTTCATTGAATCGTCATAATATTTGCTTATTTATGTAATTTATTTAGCCCTTGTTGAGTAGTATACTCATCCCAAGAGCGAAGTCTCGTAGTAAGAAATCAATCTAGATTAATTTTCTCTCAATTGTTGTGTTGCATTTCCATTTCTAGTATATTGTTGATTGGAGTGGCAGCCGGGTTGCTGATTATTGGTTTGATTGCGGTCAATCTATTATTAATCAGATGGTAAGTTCATATAAGAATCAATATTAAAGTCATTGCAACTGAAAAAGTAAGTATCTGAAAAAAATCTAGCAAATAAGAAATCTAGCAGATAATTTCAATGATAGACCAGAAATAACTTTAAGCCAAACCATTACCGTCAAATTATTACTCTACCTTGTTTTTGGTCGATCTAGGTACTAGTACACAATGGGAAAAACTTAATGAAAGCCCAATGCGCAATACTGCATGTTTCCGTTAGTGGAAAAACTCCACCTCATAAGAAAATTAAGAGGTTGAAGATGGCATTGGTCGTGCTAATAAGTGCTTCTTATAATCAAGCAACTACACTATTCAAGAACAGGCATATAGACCGTCACAGAAGGTGCAACCTCATGCAGGTGGGGGTTCGGGCTGCCGAGAACATTTTCAAAAATTCAACCCAAATCCTTGCTTTGTACATTACATCTATACAAAATTGAGACTATTTTTTTTCATAAGAAATTACTCTCAATATTAAGGATCCGCAAAAATTCAACTTGTGACTAGAATCTATCTTTCAATGTTAGGGACAATTTGATTTTTATGGGGGGGGGGGGGGGGGGGTGGCAGGAAGACTTTACAAAAAAAAACTTTCCGGATCGAAATTTTAGGGGGAAAATGTTTTTCCCGAAAGGACGGCAAAAAAAAAAAAAAAAAAAAAAAAAAAAAATTTCGGATCATGAAATTGCCCCTCCCCCCTCTCTTCCGACCTTTCCACATGCCAATTTAACACTTTTTTGTGAGCCATAAACTAAGTACAAATAAAAAAGGAACAAATTTTATGCAATTTTGAGTGAATTAATGAAATTAAAGTCAATATCGACATGTAGCCTGTCTCAGTTGAGTATCATTTAAGTGAATTAGTGGCGGATCCAGCTTTTGAGTTAGAGCCCTGGTAGCTAGGGGGACAGGGGGGGGGGGGGGGGCGAACCCTCCGGAAGGTAACGATTTACAGCCTTTTCGGACCCATTATCATGACTGAAATTGATTAATAAATGGAAATTGATGCATTTGACAGTTACATTGTATATTAAATAACAGGCAGTTAATATTTACAAATATTTACTCTTTTTTTATGTAGAAAATGATCGTTTTACCTATGATTTGCAAATTATAGGGGGGGGGGTTTACGCCCCCTTGAATCCGCCACTGTGAATAGATTATAGGTATCATATGCCATTCAAGAAATTAAAATGAAGTGATATGCTGGCAAGAGATGAACTCATTCTGTGTTTGATGTTTAATATGACCGAAAAATCATGCTGAATTATTTAAACTTTAGAGTAATTTTCAACATTGGAAAAAAAAAATCCGGCTCTTAAAATGGCCGAAAAAAAAAATCCGGCAGGAAAAAGTCTTTCTGCCCCCTATTTAAATCAAATGGTTGCGCCCTTTAAATCGTCTCATTGATAGACGTGGTAAAAAGTCAAATGCACAAACACTAAACAGGTCAATTAAAAAAAGCTGTCTCATCATTCTGAATTTTATTGGAGGTAAGTTGGCCACAATTTTTGATTGAAAACGCCTCGGTGCTACTAAAAATTTGAAGCCGCTCACTTTTGACGAAAGAATTGTCTGATTTCATGTGGGCGCTATACTTTTTAACTATTTTGTCATCTTTGAATCATAATTACTTGAAGTACCACTGATGAGGATTCTTTTCCGAAACATGCATGTCAAAAAGACTTACCAAAAGGAATAGGTATTTTTGCTACAAAAAGCAATTTTAGACAAGATTGCGATATTTGATGTGTAAATTGTATGGCGGGAGACAATCTTCTTATGGGCTGTTTTCCATAAATTTCACAGAAACTCTCTCTCTCTGAAAATTTCGTGCACATTATTTTCTAACTCCGCGATGTGCACGCCATGGCGTGCTGGCGTATAGACAGCTACACCCCTGCAAATAGGGGATACTTACTCATCCCGGGCACCTGGTCCCAACATAAGTTTGCTAGAGTCTCCGTTTATGATCAATTCGGTGCTCTATTGTGAGTGCTGTTGAGATTGTCTTCAGGATCATCTTTCTCTCATTGACCATAATTGTACGTTGAGCCTTGTTTCATCGATCCCTGCAAGTTTCTACGAAAAAAAAGAAGAAAAATCTACATGGACATTATGATGTACAAGAAATATTTCAATCTACATGATGAGTTATTTTGTGTTACCCTCCATATTTTCATATCATAAAGTCTTATTTGTTGTTCCTTTCTATATACATGGCTTTTTATCTCGTCATTTCCACCACCTGATTTTTGAGGTGACGACTCTGTATGCTGTCTGCTTCTTGTACCATGTGTATGTTTTGTTGTGTGTCTCTACACTTGTTGCAAATCTACTTCTTATCATCCTCATAAAAGAAAATGATAATATATTAGAGTCGTTCATCTAACAGATAGAATGTGGAAAAGTTAAAGGTAGATTATATTCTGCATTATTTTGACTTCTGCATTTTCATTTGTTTTTTAGGGGGGGGGGGGGGGTTCAAATTAACCAATTTTGATGCGTCAGACAAGAATATACTCATCAGTATAACTAATTTTCTGGCACTGTCAAATGTATTTAAGTAGCACCCTCCTGTGCTATTCTTTTTTTCAAATTTAGATTCTTGCATTTACTTTGCAAAGGGTGCGCGGCTCCAAATTTGCTGTAGTGTCGATTCAGTAGCATAGTTAGTTGGAATCTATGACCAAAATTATTATTGCATAGGAGGGATGGTTCTAAGATGTTAACCTCCCTTAATTGCGATGATTTTTTTTTATCAAATGACAAATTTTGAAAAAGCGAAATAACATTATGATGTCAAATTGATATAAAGGGCCAAAACAATTCAGGTGACAAAGTTGAAAGGAAGTAATTATTACTGTAACACTAAAAACACACAATTCATGAAACACAGATATTTTGAATCTGATTTTTTAGATTAATTTCCCTTTTTTTGTGTATTGGTTCCCGATTGAAATGTATATGTATATTTCTACATAAACTTGTTCTGTATAAATGCCAATTGAAATAGGAAAAATGAAATTTTACCGGCAAAATGGCAAATAGAAGAATACTTATCACATTGAACGCATAAGACCGAAGATAAAATTTCTATGCCTTCTCGAACTTATTCCCTTCAACATTGATGAAGTACTGATTTTGTAGATTAAATTAAACTTGATTTTGTTAAACTCTGAGGATCACTGACGAGGGTTAAGTACCCGAAACGTGCATGTCTGGTCCACGTTGCCAATTTATCTGTTCTTAAATGATGCTATTCAATTTGAAGACGTTTATACTAAGACTGACTTAACTCGATTAATTTTAGGGTCTGCAAGCGAAAGAGAGAAAAACGCATGCAAAGATTGCGTAATGCAGAACGTTCGAATCAGCCACCAGCTAATCTGGTTAACAACACTAGAAGGGGTGCCACATCAAACAATGAGGTCAAGTATGTAACGCAGGCCACCATGAATAAAGGTAAAGCTGCAAAGAAGGGTAAGCATAAAAAGAAGGTAAACTATGAAAATAGCGATAGCGATGTGTTTGGACGATGCGGTGACATCCCAGCATTACCTGTGGAGTACACATTTGATAATCTGCAACGAGACCATCGTCCAAGAAAATTTGATGACGATGAACCTTCGAACGAATACGGTCATATCCATCTTGGAATTGATGACGAAAATAATGAGTATGATTCAGCTAGATTTATAGTTAAGAAGGAGTTGTGTGAAGTAGATAGTACGTATGCTTCCGTAGATAAAAGCACAAGGGGAAAAAGAGATAGTACATACAATCATGCGTCTTATCATAAGGATGTGGATACTGATGATACTTCCTTTATAGAGTTACCAAAGAGAGGTTACTTAAGCAAGCCTAGCGATTATTCCGAAGAAACAGGATACGAGTTGAGTAAAAATATCTCCAGTGAAAAGCCACTTTGTGCGCAAGCTGCAACAGAGGGTGATGATAATATCCTTGTGGAAAGGTCCGAAGAAGAAAATGGTTCAGAAGCGACACAAAACAGCAAAATGGGAACCGAAGAAGGATGTAAACCATCAGATTATTCCTGTACAAATGGCTTGACGTCTGGAAATGAGGACTTATCCGTGAAATCCAGGAAATCTGCAGGCACACAAGTAGAAAGTATGGACTTCTCTTGTACGCCTAGTGCAGATACGTTTTGAACAATTACAAAAAACTGATGAAACTTTAATCTGACTATTTTTCTTAATGTCTCTTTTCTCACAAAGGACTCCTACTTCGCATATCTTAATTGTATATCTTAGATTTATTTATGATGCTATTTCTAAAAATAAAGTACATGAATTAAAGAAGATCCTGACGATGATCTCCACAGCACTCACAATAGAGCACAAAACTGAGCATCGACGGACCCCTAGCAAACTAGAGGTGGGACCATGTGCCCGGAAGGAGAAAGCATCCCCTGTTTGACTTGTCGCATCCGCCGTCGACATACACACACGTAAATGAAAACAATATAAAAAGTACATGAACTGTCTGATTTTACATGAATCACTTAATTACAGGAGAGTCGTTTGTAATTGCATCAAGACAATTTGTACAAATAAGGGGCAGATAACTGTACATGTATTTGTAATGTGCCAAATAGAAATACAAAAACAGTGGAAACAAAACGTTAATTGAAAAGACCAATGAATAAACAAAAGCTTTTATTTATCAATCTTTGAATTTTACAGACATTGACACAAATTCATAATGTCTCCAAAGAAACCGTCTTTCCTTAGAAAAAAACCCGTAATATTATGAGACAACACAATTCTTATCCTTCCTTCATTCAAATCCAAAGCTACAATTCTAATTATGGATATATGTCATAGAACCTCATATGGCTGCCTCTGATAGAGTATTTGACCAAATTTGTTTTCTGTATTTTGTTTGATACAAGTCTATCTTATCATTATTTGGCATATAAAGAAATACCAAATCTATGTTCGCTAGCAACAGCTGTACAAGTCATGTCTTATAGTAACATTCCGACTGCGTTTCCGTTATATGAAGACCAAACCAACTGCACTACAATTTTCGATAAATGCAAGAAACTTCAACACATGAAATTAGAACATACGTGGATTCTATTCTATTCTATGCCCATTCTAATGATTGCATGCTTTTAAACAGATTCAAAATTCCTTTATCAATCGACGCTACCGTCTACCCCCCCCCCCCCCCCCCCCCAGTGATTAATGTGTCAAAATCTAGGTCACCCACATGTACACTTCCAAGAAGTCTGACGAAGTAAGTCGATCACGCGTCACTCCAGACGAAGTTCAAGGACGACCTGCACTGAAACTTACAGAAAGATGTCATGTATGAATGAGTGAATTCAGACATTAAAGGATCAAATGTTCAATATTTAGGAGGGGGATTTGATCCACTTGTGTTCTTCGCATGTATCAACGAGAATCTTTTTGTGCTTCTTATGGAATTATACATAATTATAAGAAATATTTCGAGTATCAGCGAATCCAAAGTCGGTGCCGTGTGCACATTGGTCTCCTTTAATGTATTGTCATTAGTCATGCTAATGTTGGATGTTTCTGCACGTCTGTTTCGATTGCTTGTTATGTTCTTATTTCGTCTTTTTGCGGTTTGTAGTTTTGTCTGATGTCATTTATTTGTCACTTTCTTGTGGATATGTGTCGCTGGGTATGTGCAGGGTGGTCATGCTGGAGATCCTACTCTGCTCTTTGTGCCATGTTGAGGTAGGTCATGAAAATATGGATCATGTTTTCGTGTAATAGCTCACGGCTGTACTCGAATTTTGCATTATTCTTATTATTTCAAAAAGAAATAGGGTAATTTTACAGAAGCCTTTACGATGGTGCCGAATGATTTCATTTAAGCAAGTTTAACAATGTGAGTTTTTAAATGTTTCCCTTCCAACTTCTGTGACATTTCCACAGTTCAACCATCCGCTTGATCTTAATTATGATGGAGAAAAAAAAATTTCAGTTTCAATTGAAATGTTCAAAATACAACAATTCTTTTTCTCATTTTTCTACAATGTTTCTAGACAGAAGGTACTACTTCGAAGCTAGCAAATAAAGTCGAACGTTCGTTTGCTGTTACGTCAAGTGACCTTCATCCCACGCAGTGATAATTCAAGTATAACGAAACGGGATGAGAAAGGACAGAAACAACTTTATAAACACGTTGAACGTAAATTTTATAGATTATTTTTCAGATTTTGCACTTTAAATCGGTGTGTATCGGCAATAGGGAAAGGATAACAATTCACGAAAAGCACTTCGTGCTTATATATTTTCTTTTCCATTTTTTCCATTCCCTATTGGCGAGAAAGCGCAAAAGCTGGAAAACAACCCTTAATTATTTTTTCTATCATCATTTGTTCATTTCTATTAGCTTTAACATAACATATATGGGCTCGCTACAGCCGGCAGAGCACGGACTGTATTACGCACGTCCTCTTTTTATATCCATTTACGTATTCATCTTTGTTGCTTGGGCCTCTGCGTTTTACGGTCTTGATTGTGTGTAGTCATCTAACAGTGAGGAGGTTGTTTTACACCATAATTGCACGTTCTTCGAGACCTCTGGGTAATCGGAAAAAAGCGCATGTAATCCAGGATAACCACACCGTCTGCTACTTACGTAGTAGCTATATAGATGACCGTCTTAAGTTGGCATCGGTTGCCAATTGGTCTCGTTGGTTTATGTGTGGTCTTTTATGTTTTTATGTGTGTGTCGGTGTTCCTTGTCTTTTTTGCGTCTCTTTCTGTGGATGTCTGTTCTGTGTTTTTTTGCATTGAGTGTTTTGAAGTTTTGCTGTGGGTACTGCAACTGAGTATTGTTAGAGGTTCCCACCTTTCTTAAGCATGTCTAGTGATACTCTATAAAACACATATAGATTGAATGTACTACTGATAGTAACAAAAATGAAAGAGTTTTAATAAAGCACAACTGTTTCCTTTTTTAAACACATATCGTTTGACATACAAAGCACTGACGCACCTATTTTGAAAACTGAAAAAAAGATAATAATTATAATCAAATAAATTTATGATATAGGTCCGCTACCGGCATTTAATCATGTCCTGAAACTTATCCTTGACCTGTACTTACACCAAAAGATGAATGCCTACATGAAAATTAGTTCAATATGTGAATGAGAAAAAGTCTGGAAAACAGAGAAAAATCATGAAATTTGCTGAGGGGCGATAACTTTTGTAGAAACAGGTCAATCAAAATCCAACTTCAAGTTAATCTTTATCACAGCATAATGTATCTACATACCAAATCAGTGCAGCATCTACACAACAACACCAAAACTGGGAATTTCTTGATATAAGTCCAGGAGCGATAACTCCTGTAGTAATTTGTCAATCAATACCAAAGTCGAACTTGATCTGTATAACACTAAGATATATTCACATACAAAAAATACCTTTAACATCTGCAATACCATGGAAGAAAAGTCTGGAAAACTTAGAATTTCGAGAAATTTGTTAAGTCCAAGGACAATAACTCTAGTAAAAAGAGTTCAATTGGAACCAAACTCAAGCTTGATCTGTATCACATTGAGATATATTCACATACCAAAAATGAGTTCAATATATGCAACAACAACGAAACAAAGTCTGTAAAACTAAAGTATGACAGACAGACGGGCAGGCGGACAAACAAACGGGTTGGAATTTTCCGTATATATTGAAATATATGATCTATAGTACCAATTTTGTTGTCCTAGACACGTGTTTCGGATATACTATAAGTCTCCTCCGGCGAGCCGGTAGGGGACTAACAATTGTAGCACTTTAATTCGTTCGATACATGGAATTATAGACCTAAATAAATTATATTGTCGCCGAATTTCGTCAATGGGATCAGGTGCCCGGAAGGAGTAACCATCCCTTGTTTGGCTAGCCACACCCGTCATCGATGTTCACGCACGAAAAGGAAAAAAATATCTAAAATACTGTCTGAGGCTGTCTATATAGAAAGTGCTGTGGCGGCAATGTCAGGGAAAATATTCAAAACACGTACTGTCAAACCCCTCGCGGGGATTTTTTTTAAGAGCTCCACACTACAAAGGGCATAAGTATGACACAAATAAGCTAAAGAAGATCCTGACGATAATCTCAACAACACTCACAATATAGCATCAAAGTGAGCATCGACTGATCCCTAGCAAGCAAGAGGTGGGACAAGCTTAGTAACAGGGCCGCAAATACGGGTAAAAGTGACTTGAATATATTTTCCTGACATTGTCGCCATAGCACTTTCTATATAGACATAACGTCAGAGAGTGCATGAATTTTAGATATTGTTTTCATTTTCGTGCTTAAACATCGACGGCGGGTGCGGCTAGCCAACAGGGGATGCTTACTCCTCCCGGGCACCTGGTCCCACCTCTAGCTTGCAGGATCTTCTTTAACTCATTGATTTCCTTAAACGACAGAACCGGAGAACATACCTTGACAAATTCGCATTGTATGGAATAAAAAAATGTGAAACACACCGTTTGAAATCAGAAATTCAGCAGAAACCAATCTTTATCACTAATGACGACAAAACGGTACATAACTCAGCAGTATATTTGGCGTCATAATTCCTAAATATGAGACGTCATGGTAACAGTGCGCCTATTTTCACGTGCAATTATGGTACGTGTATGTAGTAATGCAAGAAGTAAAACGCAAGACGCTGCGATTATCAAATGCATCAAACAGATAGATTGTAATTTGTTTCTTTGTAATGAAAATGTATCTAAAAGCTTAATGGAAGAGTGCTCTTCTTCAATAAAACCAAAGAACGATAGAGTTTTGTTCTATCTCGTACAAAATTTTATGAAATCCTTGTAACTTGAAAGCAAGAAATGTTCTATATAGCTTCATATTTAGCCATCTCGATTGAAGAAGGGAACAAAGGTTTAATGACTATGAATTTGTGTTTCATTCTTTGTTTAACGTCTTCAAATTCATAAGCATCATTTTAGAGCAGATAAATTTATAGCATGGACCAGACATGCACGTTTCGGGTATATAACCATCGTCAGTGATTTTCAATCTAAACAATGTAATATGGCAAAAATCTGTGACAATTTTGTCCTTAATATACCGATGTAGCAAGATGGCTGGGATATGATGCTTCATATTACAAAATATTGCTTTCTTCAGATTTTCATGGTTGTACGATAAGTATACATTATATCACTTCCTGGCACCTAAAACTTTAATTGAAAGTCGATTTTCAAAGTCGAAGTGTCAAGTTGTAGTTAGAACAATATAAGACTGAGTGCCGAAATAACAAATACATGAAAAGCATGGCACCTTATTTATGCCAGAGAACAATCTATGAACAGAGTAATGCATTGAATGGGAGTACTCATAATTTCAAAATAATGTATAAATCAAGTAAGGGACAATTATAAACAAGTGTATGTCAAATGATTTGCCGAAATGAGCCAGAGGACTACCAGCTTAAGGCTTTACCACTATTTTAATTAACAGTGAAATTATGTTATGTACAGTACACCCTATATCACATGAAGTACGTGTATCAACTAATGTCATTTTGATACATATATAACATTTCTAGGACCAATATCAAGAAACAATAAAAAATAGCATGATATTTTAGTTTAGTTAAAAAAAAACTATTTGACCAATATAAAAAACTGATCAGTGAATTTTTATCAAGATAATCCGAATAATTGTACTACTACACTCTTTAAAGACTTTTTTGTACCGGCCTCTCTCTCTCTCTCTCTCTCTCTCTGAAATATTGCGCAGAATAATATGTTTCCGGACGTGACAAAACGTTCCTGGATAAATATAAAACAATTCTATAGAAGAATATTATGGGCGTGTACTTCAAAATTTCGCATGAATTTCTTTCCCTCGCATTTCCTCTTTAAAAGTACTGTAAAACATTTTACGAGTTTATTTTTCCGGATTTAGCTAGTTCGGCATCGATCCTTTCAAATATTTTGTTATTTGTTTGGTACATGTATCACCGACGATTCCTAGCAACCATCACTTCATCTCACTGGCGGATCTAGCGTCCTATTTGCTGAAAAATGAGGGGCGAAATTTACCGATTTCGACATAAAATGCTCCAAACATAGATTTTTGGAGGAAAATATATGGTCGCTGCCGAATGAGAGGAGGGAGGGGGGGGGGGGGTGCCCCTCCGAAACCCCTGATTCCGTCACTTCATCTACTGAAATAAATTCAAACATTGTTCGTACGGTATCAACATTCCAATTTAGAAGTGTTATTGCTATTAAATTCGACAAGCGGGTAATACACCATTTGAAACATTTTTTTTCTATTTGAGATTGGAATAAAGATGAAAGAAGTAACAATTTGTACATTCACCGCTTTTTATAATGAACCCGGAAGGTAGAAAAGTTGAATTACGAAGTTTGATGTACTTGCTAAAGTATCCTATAATTTTAAGATTTATTTTGTATTATTTGTTCCTTTTTCCCTGCCTCGAACATCACTGATTGTACATAACTTGTTGAAATGGGCATAGGTTACCCTGAAATTCTACAATAGAACATATATTTCAATTGTTAAACGTCTTCAAAATCAATAGCATTATTTGAGAACAGATACATTTGCAGCATGGACAAGGCATGCACGTTTCGGGTGTTTATCCTCGTCAGTGATCCTCGATCTAAAAATGTAATATGGCCAAAGAGTGTGAAACTTATCATGTCCAAAAATTTACCGACTGACGTAGCAGGATGAATGAGATATTATGCTTCAAGACCCACATTTCAGAAATTTCTAGAAAATGTGAAGACAAAAATTTTCGAATGCGTTGAAGAAACGATCAACCGAAATGATCGAACTTGGCTACAAGTGCCCTTGGGGACTCCTGGTACCCGAAGGCATTATTGACAATTTCAACAACTAGGTTTTCAGTGGATTGTTCAGACCCGTAGGATATCGTCAACGTAGTTTTACAATAACTCCTTTGACTTGAAATGCGCATGACGTGAAATATATATGTAAGTTTTTAATTTCAAAATTCAATGATAATATTTAATTCTATAAAACTAAGGGATTTCTTCCTGATGGCATAACTCAAGATCTGTGCTTGACAGGTTCTTTGGCAAAAAGTTTAGGTCCAGTTTCAACTTTTGCTTTTCATAATTTCAAATATTTTTTTCGACCTCGAGTGTCACTGATGAGATAGAACTTGTTGAAATCGCATATGGTGCACTGAAATTCCATATATTTCAATATTTGACGTTCGTCTGCTTTGTGTATTTAAAATTAGAATACTTAGGTCAAGTATATAATGTTAAACGTCTTCAAATTCAATTGTGGTGGAATAATTCCGGATATGGCATTTTTTTAAAAGTACGCCGGGCTTTTTTCCGGTTTCAAATTACATTATGAGAGAAAAAAGCGAAATTTTCAAATTTTGTAAGTATTTGTAATATGATTTCGATCTTATTCACAATTTAGCTGGAAAAGAGAATCATTTATAATACTTTTACGGGAACAAATAAAATATCCCTATACAGCTTCACTACACAGAAAAAAAAGCATAGCAAAACAATACATTTTTGGCTGTTTTAATCCTTTTTCCCGTATGTCTTGTGTTTATCATGTCTTAAATTTTAAGCATGATCTTTAGACTAAATTTTCCGATGGAATCTCTCGATTTAACAAACACATATATATAGTATAATAGAATTAGAAAATTTAAGATGACGTAAAGCAGTGTATAATTACCCAATATTCATGAGAGTCGAAAATAATCAGAATTTGACACCAATGGTGAAGTCATAACCTTGGATAATACCTGAATTTAATACGTTTGTCCTCAGTTACACGTTTGCGATATTTCGGAAATAGTTTTGAACGTTGCATTCATAGATGAGAAATACTTTGATAGCCTATTAGGACATTGAACCCTTATTCAAATTGAAATTTTGAAAAATTCAATGATATCTTATCGAGGTAAAATAATTTGATTGTTTTACATGTATCTATAATAAAAGTTTTCAAAAAAGAGGATAAGAAAGTAAGAAGGATATACGTTAGATGTGGTTTCCTGTCAATGTGTTTATACATCGTTGGACTATCCCAAAAGATGGAGCACTTCATTTCTCTTCCGTAGATGTAGAAAAGAAAAAAAAAGATCTGTGAGAGGAAGTTTCTCTTTGACAGATTTAATAGATCAACATGCCAAATTTTGAACTGAATTGATGAAATGAAGATATTATCTTTGTCGTGAGTATATCTGTCTAATTGACCCTTCCGATTGCGGAAAAAATGCAAAATTACGTGACGTCACAATGCTTTTACCTCGGACAAACAAACTTCGAACCACGGTCAAACATCGAAATTGCATTGTGACGTCATGGAATTTCTCAATTTTTTCCCGCGTTCGGAAGGGACAATTATTAAGTTGCATAATAGAATATTGAAAAAAAAGGGGTGGGGAGGAGGATCTCTCTGAAGTCTTGAATGGAAAAGTTTCGTGGATCAAGGTTTGAAAAAAAAAGAATGCTAAAGACATGCTTCCGGATGCACGTTGAAATACCTACAACTCCTTTTGATTCCGTCGACATTCCTGCCACGTACCACAGGGTATACTAGTACACAAGTATGATGAGAAGCAATGAGCAAGAGCGTCCACTACCGCAGCCATTCGATATGTAATAGAGAATTTATTCATACAATTTACCTGAATAACCTGTGCACAACGCTCTAATGTTGAAGGATGGACATAAATTTTTATACTTGCCTATACTACTTTCTTTAGATTTTATTTCAGCGAAGGGGTATTTTTATTCAAATATTAAATCAAAAAGAAATTCCCCTATTTTAAGAATTCGAATTAGGCTAGGGTCTTTATCTTTACTGTTACAAGCGCGATTGTCTTATATTGTGGTGTGTTATGGAAATTTAGACATTATACTTCTCATAGTTCAGAGTCAATATAAATGTATTCATTTGCAAATGCTAGATCAAATTAATTTTGCTTTGTTCTTTGTTTACCATGAGAATTTTGCAAAATGTGTCGGTTTTTGATACTTAAGCAACAATAAAATCAAAGGACTGAAGGTCCTGAACGATAATTCTATTCAAAATTTATAGTCAGCAGATGAATTTTAAATAATTATTTTGCTTATGTAATGATGAATCGATGATTTTTTTATAGGATGCATATGCATGTGAAGCTAATAATTCTCATTTCTATGAGCTCATTGTGTTCTATAAACTGTTTATATTTACTATAAGTGGTGTATACTTTAAATTACATTTTATTGTCACGACTTTAACCCGGAGCAGTGTTTTCAATTTTAAAATGAACCCATTTCGAAACTAGGAAGACCTTGCATGCATGTTTAATATTACTTACAATCTAATATATTTGATAAAAGAGCGATTACATGTAGTTCGAGAGTAACTTTACGTTAATTATCACTTGTAATTTCCAAAAAATTCTCATTTTAATCACCAGAATTTCCTATTTCTTTCAACAAGATCATGCTTCGTTTCTATTTTCGTTTCTCACCGTTTTGCCCTATACATAGGGAAGACAACTCTTACATTGTAAAAGTTTTAGAAGTAATATATTATTACGCCATCGACGAGCAGTGGTAGCAAGAAATAAATATTTGATTTTTTTGTGATACATTTACTTTATATGAAATTGAAACTTTTTTCAAGAAGGAGGATAATCTTGTTCTTGCATTTTGCATGTGTCAGACAGCAAATTCCTAAGAAAGAGAAAGCACTGTATTTTGAGGTGTATGGATACATTACAAAATACTTTGCAAAGCGGCAATATCTTAACTGTTACGATAAAATTAGGAGACTTCCTGAAAGGAAGTATCCTAAAAATCAAAAAAGAAAATCTAGATCATTATGGAGCAGATACAGGTAATAAAAACACTTTTTAAATGAAAAGCGGCCTAATTCTTTCAACTGCCAAAAAAGGGTTAAAATTAAAAATTAGGAGGACTTTTTTATATAGAAAATTACTGTTTACGAATCTTCCGTGGTTTCGGGGAGGGTATAGGTTAATAGAAAAGAAAGGGGATATCTAAGCGGGTTACATTACAAACTGCAAAAACCCTGAAAATCTAAATGGATATACTTAGTGTGAGCAAGCACAGCAAGAGGCACCGGGGAAAAGGAGGAAGACCAAACATAAAAGACGCATCAAAATAGGCCATTTTCCGATCTTGTAAGAAAGCACAAAATGTCCGAGTCAACATCTTTTGGTGTTGTTTTATATTATAACGTCAATGTTGAAGGACACAATTTCCATTGTGACCTAACAATGAAAAAGCGCGCAAAAATTGCCTACCTCGCACATTTTCGTCATTTTGTAAGCCATTATGGATTTCGGCAAGTGGCCTATTGCAACATAAAATGACCGAGACAGATCGGCAGCCAGTATCGACTTAAAACGATTATCTGTAACTTTAGAAGCAATCTACTAGCATATGGTGTGGCTATACAGCTTTCATGTTCACTACTCTCCCGTTGTCAGGTTACATGTACCTAGTAGCATAATTGCTGTATCAAATGGCCTCTTCACTGCAACATGAGGAAAACAGACAGGGTATCTTATTAAAAAATGGCAAACGAAAAACAGTCTGTTCTCGGCTGGAGCGAAGAAATGGCAGATAGATTCATGTGTGGATTTGTTTTCTCTACTATGCAAGATTTGGACAATTATAAATCCATCTTTGCTTTCTTAAAATGATGCTATTTGGCTAAACGTTACAGGGGAATATCAATATAATTGTGATTCTAGTTCTTTGATCAATATATATTATCCGTGAGATGCATGTTGTAATGTTAAATTTCTTCAAATTCATTAGCATCATTTAAAAGCAGATGAATTTACAGCATGGACCAGACATGCACGTTTCGGGTACTTAACCCTTGTCAGTGATCCTCAATCTAAACAATGTTATATTGCCAAAGAGTGTGAAAGTTATGTCCAAAAATGTACCGAAAGTCGTTGCAGGATAGGTGGGAAATGATGCTACAGGACCCACGTTTTAGAAATTTCAAGAAACTTTGATCACGGAAAGTTTCGAATACGTTGAAGAGACAGACGATCAACCGAAGTTGATCGAACTTGGCTACATGCGTCCTCGGGGACCACCAGCAGTGACACTCACCAAGTGGTACAAGTATTAAACGTCTTCAAATTCATTAGAATCATTAAAAAGCAGATAAATTTACAGCGTGGACCAGAGATGCACGTTTCGGGTACTTAACCCTCGTCAGTGATCCTTAATCTAAACAAAGTAATATGACAAGGGAGTCCTCCCTTCTTTTTATGTCCACAATTGTACCGAAATAATTTGCAGGATAGGTGGGAAATGATGCTACAGGACCCACGTTTTAGAAATTTCAAGAAACTTTGATAATATAAATTTTCGAATGCGATGAAGAGAAAGACGATCAACTGAAGTTGATCGAACTTGTCTACATGCGCCCTCGTAGACTCCTGGGCCACCAGCAGTTACACTCATCAAATGGTACAAATGTTAAACGTCTTCAAATTCTTTAAGATAGGGAAATCATTATATTTGTATTATATTAGATGTAGGACATAATTTAGGTAAAATGATCTAACATGTATCTCATTAAATACTTTATCAATGAAATATTATCAATGAGTAAAGGAATAAAAAAAAAAAGAATCAAGCAAAAGAAACTAAATGCATGCAGAACGGAAATATACAACGGATCTTAAACTTTCTGCACAAATGATTAAATGAATCCTGTGCGAGGATAACATCCAGGGATAGTAAGCACTTCATGTCTTGAATATCCGTCACAATATCGGTGAAGAAACACCAGTAACCGTATCACATTTTGTCATTTTGAAATGTTGTTAAATATCTTTAAGTATTGTGCATAATTAAATTCAATAGTGCTTTACATTTGAATAGAATAGAGTGATATATTGGCAAGGTGTTAGAATGTCAATTGTATTTTTTGTTTTATATTTTCTTTCATTTAGAATCATTATTGTCATTGCGGTGCTGACATGCATTCTTGTGATCGGTCTTGTGGTGTTGAATATTGTACTAATTATAAGGTAAGTCGGCATAAGATTTGGATGCTAGTATTAATTTTGTATTCTAATTCATTCTGTTTGTTTAACGCATTCTGATTGGTCCATAGCATTTCCGTTAGCACGTATAACGTCGATGTACATGCCGCAAACCGATTCACTTGAAATACTTTAAAATGTATTCCTACGTAAAGGAAAGGAGGAAATCTCCAACAACACTCGATCGCAGCACCAACAGAAAAATCCCAAATCACCCATTGCAAAATCAAAAACTTTCACGTTACAAGCTTTCGCGCAATTTTACTTATGACGTCATCATTCTCTGTGATCATCTGATCCATTGACGTCATGGCGTGACGTATAGCTATGGTAATAGGCTTGTAAACTGTGAGCGTTCTACACTTATAAACACCATCAGAAGAAGGTTATTTTAAAACGCTCTAATCTTATTATTGTTCAAAATTTGATTTGCCAGCATTAGGATACACATTAGGTGGTTTATGCAATTTAGATTTTTGAGCGCAGTTATTTCTGTTGGTCGTAGTTCGTCCTCCTTAGCAACGTCACTTCTAAAGTGACAACTGAGGCCCTAAGATGGGTATTTAATTATGTTGAAATATGTTAAATAGATTAGAATAGGGATAAACGTACTGTATTCTGTTGTTCCGACAGGTAAATGGCGGAAAACAAAGGAGGGGATCTCCAACAACACCAGGCTGCAACACCCACAGCAAAACACCAAAACAAAATGCAAAAACACAAAGCAGCACAGAAAGAGACGCAGGGACAAGGAACGTCAACGCACAACACAGAAACATAAACACAAAGGACTACACATAAACCAACGAGACCAATGGGCAACCGGTGCCGACTTAATACGGCCATCTGCCACGGAAAGGTGTGGTTATCCTGGATTACGTGCGCACAACCCTCCCACTTTTCCGATTACCCAGAGGTCTCGAAGAACGTACAATTGTGGTGTGACATACGGTTGGAAACATACGCTTTACCGTCGAGAGGAAGCCCCGATGGTATAACTACGTTTTTAACAGTATAAATCCTCCATATCCTCCGGTATACCTGTCGAAACAACGAAACATCGTACGTTTATCCCTTAATTATAATTGACCAAACGCCATTTATGCTGCAATGACATCAAAACAAGGATATGGAATTGCATACTGACAGAATTCCCCATACACCAAGTTAACCTGGAAATTGCAAGGCAAACATGTATCTTACGAGTTAAGATTCATTTCTGTTATCCAGAATTCAGTGATCTACAATGTGAAAACTGTTTTCCGTTATTTCCTATTCATTATCACGAGACAAGCTCATCTATGGACTTATGATAATAAGCTTGTTTGCGCAATGTCGTTACATTTGGCAAGGTTTGGAAATCCGATAATTTAAAGGTTTACGTTAGGAATCGGGCAGGTGACACACTGAAAGATATGGTCAACAGATTCCTTCATATCAAAGTGATGCGATGCATATTTGGTACAGGCACACAGTTAACAATTCAGTTCTCCTGAAGTTCATGGAGAAACGAGATACAGACAGAGAAAACTAACATCGAGAAATCGTTCTCATTAAAATGCTACTATTATCCACAAATATTGTCTGCACAATGCAAATGTAAGAACATTCTATATACATTAGTGTAAACGTATCTCAAAAGGATGATATTTCTTCAAATGCTTTAGGTATATACACTTCTTGGAGATCGTTAATTCACCTATAATTAAGAAAGAATAATTCAACAGAGTATATCATTCTGAAATTGTCAATATTTATGTTTTTAAATGCTATAATTTGAATATACGAAAAGAATAATGACGAAGGGTTCCAATTCTATACCTTTTTGAAGAAAATTCCAAACCAATTTTCATGAGGAAATGAAAAGAAAAAAAGTTAGCTAAACATTTAACGAATAAACTAAAAAGATTCGAGATTTTGTAAAGATTCTTTTTTCATACATAGAGTTTGTAGGAGAAGAAACCAACAAGGCAAGGACCGCATCGCGGCAATACAAACTGTTCCAAGACCTCTCGATCGAAGACGTCAAACGAGGACATTTGTGAATGATGCATATGATAGTTCAAACCGATTATATTCATGTAATGGACTATCTGGTATTGCAAAGGCAGGAACTACCAGTGTCAAGAAACCAGATGCAGCACAGTTAGATCAAACAACCGACGTTGAATATAATTTCAATATTTTGGTTAGAGGTAGAAGAGCATCCAATGATGCTTCCAATATTTGGAACGAGTACAGCCATATTGGATCTTGCAGCGCTTCACATAGTGTGTATGCTTCAACATCATCAACAACAAAAAATAAAATACATGAAGAAATTAACGTTTATGCAACAACTGATATGGCAAAACCAGATAGAAGGGTCCCTCACGACAAAGGACATGATGATTCAAAATTGAAAAAAGTCGAAAAATCTAAAAAAGGCAAACCGAAACCTACGCCTAGAGGCGGAAAGAAAGGAATCAGAAAACCAAAACCAGGCGCAAATCATATGCAAACTTGTGAAAGTCCGGAATTGAGCAGTGTATTTGAATCAAGAAAAGAAATCAGTACTTCGGATTCCGTGGAGATATATGAAAACACCGGGAATGCAGAGGCCAATTCTTTTGTACAGAATAAGTTGACAAGGAAGAAAAGAAATACAACGGTGGAACAAGTATATACGCATGGAGGCGGAAAGGAAGAAACCAATACATCAAAACCAGCTATGGGAGGCGCAAATCATATGCAAACTTGTGAAAGTCCTGAACTGAGCAGTGTATTTGAATCAAGAGAAGAAATCGGTACTTCGGATTCCGTGGAGTTTTATGAAAACACCGGGAATCTAGAGGCCAATTCTTTTGTCCAAAATGAGTTGACAGGAAAGAAAAGAAATACAACGGTAGATCACGTATATCACAATCCGTTGCGTACTATATGCACAAGATCTACAAGATCTGAATGCGATGTTTCGATGCAAAAATTCTTGGATAAAGAAGAGAGTGTGATATATGGAAACATTAACGATACTCTTATTCGACAATAACTAAAGATAAATAAAAAAAAATAATCCAGATTATCAGAAAATAACGTATGTTTGTGTGCTATTAGAGCTGTTCGAATACGCGACGTATAACTACCAACGAACTTCGTACTACGTTTTGGTACGTAAGGAAACAAAATAAGGGGTGGTTTCAAAAGAACATTATTAAACATGCTAAAGAATATATCTCGCTTCAATGCATTGATAGAATAAATCAAGCTGTATTCGTTGATAGAGTTGTGATGAACCAAAGACGAACTGACAGACAAAAATAAACAAAATTCCCTAAACCTTTGATTGCGGGGTATTTCTCTGCTTCTTTACTGCAAAAAAATTAAATTGTTCTTTATTATATGACAGGTGCATAGCTAGAGTGGTTTCGACGTTGTTGTGAAGGGGGATTGTGAAAGCCGGTGGATTCTACTGTTGAACGCTATTTTTCAGCATTATTTCTTCCTAATTTTAAGCTACTTGTACTATGATATGTTTTGATTTCCTAAACGAACGTGTTCATTTATCAGTCAGAAAACTGAAATATCTGAACAGAAAACTAAAATATCTGAACAGAAAATTGATAAATTTATTGTGTGCAGTTTTGAGTCGATAATGTAAGAAAAGGTCAGCAAAATATTTCTAGACTATTCATATTCATCATGAGATAATGACGCCTCTGTCATAACTTTTCTTCTTTCAAAACACCCCCTTATATAGACAAGTTCTCTAAATTTTCCTTTTTCGGTCTGATCAAAAGGAAAGGAACTCAAGAACGATCTGATATTTTGTAACATCAAGAAAAAATATCTATAGGATTTGATTGGGGGGTTGGTATCAAAAAAGGAAAGGGGTCTGGGGGCCTCATCAAAGTGGGACTTGGATAGGGGTTTCTGGGGGACGCCCCTCCCTCCCAAACAGAAATTATCTTATTTTGACAGCAGAAAATACTGAAATAGAATTTTAGCCTTTTAAACGAAAGCTTGGAATATCAGTAGTTGAGAAACTAATCTAGGACAGAAACTTATCCTTCCGATAGATTAAAGTAAGATCTGAAATTTTGTAACAGATCAAGGGCGAATATATGATGATTTCACTTAGAGGAGGGGGCTTCTAGGAACATCAAAGTGGACATAGGATGGGGGTTTCTGAGGTAAGTCTCCTTGCTAAACAGAAATAATCTTGCGGAGAATGACAGAAAGTACTGAAAAAAATGCTGGTATTCTTCATCAAAAGCTTGGAATATCAGTAGTTGATAATCTAGGACAGAAAATTTTACGCCAAGTTCGCTAATAATGCTGCTAGATTTACCCTTTTGATGAATTATAGTACGATATTTTGTAACATTAGTTTATAATGTGTTTTTGAGACCACCCCTTATTTTATTCCTTTACGTACCTATACGTAGTACGAAGTTCGTTGGTAGGTTTACGTCGCTTATTCGAACAGCTCTAATAGCAAAAATACAAATCTATGTTAAGTGCTTGATGAAATTTTGAATGATCATGATAAATTATCGAATGAATCAAGTATGTGACATGAAAATAATAGCATCTAAAAAAAATTCAACTAATTGATGTTTTACTTCTTTAAGAATCTCTGAGAAAAGTCTTCCATTAAGATGTTATCGTATTGGAGATATTTAATCAAAGTCTAGGATAACGATTCATACTGCACGCCGAAAATATAGGATACTTTTCAGAATAAAATCTGATTATTCCTTCAAATTAGTCTTTTTATAAAAACTATTTTATTTACCGATATTCAAACTTTGTGTTAACTGTGTTTGATTAAATTCGGCTGCATTTTTGTGAATTGGATTTCAATATTAGGCCATTTCTTTGTTATTTTATGTTTTGCGTCCTCGTGCTGGTAGGTTTTGATCCCAAAGTCATAAAACAAAATAAAAGTTAAATATAAGATGTTTTGCAAATTAAATGTGTGTTTTTACAAAAATTTACACAAATTGTATATTTCTTTATTTATGTTTATATTTCATGTAAAATTGTAAAATTACTACAATAAATTATTGTCTATCATTCTTTTGTACACTAAATATGTCAAGATGATCAAATGAAACAAGCACACATATGAAATTGCACTTCGTTTCATATTCTTGTTTGTTTTTCTCCCTGGCTGGCTGGTAGATTTCTCAATTTTAGAGTCAAGGAGAAGAATAAGATAAAGAAGATCCTGATGACAATCTCAACAGCACATACGATAGAGCACTAAATTGAGCATCGATGGACCTCTAGCAAGATAGAGGTGGACCTTGTGCCCGGGAGGAGTAAACATATCCTGTTTGAGTGAACATCAAAGAAGTACCCATCTCTTATTCAGTCTCAAAGTCAAGAAGACTAGGCAAAACCATTAGAATTTCAATTGGAAGTTCATTTAAACAGTATGATTGAACCTTCCAGATTATACAGGCCAAGTTTAGACATCAGGTTGGAACGAAAAATGGTTTTAAGTAACGGAGAAAGATTGACAAATGGTCAACATTCATACGAAAGAACAAGACAAGGCGCGTTTACACAGATCGTTGATTTCTTCTGTAAGTATTGCGTCGTTTAAAGGACTTCCCCAACTTGAAACAGGACTCGATTAATCAATCAAAGAATCATAGACAGAAAATAAACAAATCATTGATCTGTACCTGTCAACTTAATATTTATATGTAACACGACACTTAAGAGTTAAAGAAGATCATGACGATAATCTCAACAGCACTCACAATAGACCACCAAATTGAGCATCGACGGACCCCTAGCAAGCTAGAGGTTGGGTCAGGTGCCCGGGAGGAGTAAGCATCCCCTGTTGGCTAGCCGCACCCGCCGTCGATAATCATGCACGAAAATGAAAACAATATATGAAATGCATACACTGTCTGAGGTTATGTCTATATAGAAAATGCTATGGCGACCATGTCAGGTAAAATTATTCAAAACACTTACTGTTAAACCCCTCGCGGGGAACTTTTTTTACGAGCTCCACCTGGCAAAGGGCATAAGTGTGACACAAATGAGTTTAAGAAGATCCTGAATATAATCTCAACAGCACTCACAATAGACCACCAAATTGAGCATCGACGGACCCCTAGCAAGCTAGAGGTGGGACCAGGTGCCCGGGAGGAGTAAGCATCCCCTGTTGGCTAACCGCACCTACCGCCGATGTTCACGCACGAAGATGAAAATATATTAAATTTATGCACTGTCTGTGGTTTTATTTATATAGAAAGTGCTATGGCGACAATGTCAGGGAAAATATTCAAAACACTTACTGTCAAACCCCTTGCGGGGGACTTTTTTACGAGCTCCAAGTAACATTCTGCATTGCCATATAATGGCTGTAATCATCACCAAACAAGAAATGTTTACCTCATATTTACATCAATGTGTTCAAGAAATGTTTACCTGATATGTTCATCAGGATGTACATAGAGACAATCATCGAATTTGACAGGTTTCCATGGAGTTGTTACGACGGATGTTGCATGCAATCACGAGACGCTGACTCTCCCTGGGCACCTGGTCTCCCTCCGGAATGTTATTTATTCCGAGGTTCGCAACTGTTCCAATGAAAATTCTAATGATTTTGCCTTACCTTCTCGACTTTGAGACTGAATAACTGATAGGTACTTCTTTGATGTTTATTTAAGACATAAAAAATGACAAGCCGGGCTCTATTGTCTCATAAGGCCCGAGCGTCCTCGACCAATCACATTTATGACCGAGCCGCATCAGCGGCGAAGTGATAAATGTGATTGGCTGAGAACGCGAGGGCATTATGAGACAATAGAGCCGGCTTGTCATTTTTTATTTCTATTCTAATGATGACCAAACTTAGACCTTTCGATTCTTGGTAAAAACCAATTCCTGCCGGTTTATCAGCTTTCAGAAAATGGGTAGGCGTGGCTTATCGCTATAGGGCCTTTATTGGAGAATAGAGCCTTGCTCGAGTCTGTTGTCTTAATAGGGAAAAAGAATCAAGTCATATCAGAATAGAATATATAGTCTGGGATGTATCACTGGGTTTGGTGCATTGGACGATTATATGCAATATTGAGGAGCTAAGAAGGAGGAATAAGTTAAAATTCCCTCAAATTTCTGTGAATTTTGGCAAAAATTCGACTTTTACTCAAAAAAGACATCGTAGAAATAGGAATGTGAACTTGCAACTTATTGCATCTGAAAGAGCATCGAAAATATTTTATATTCAAACCTCTTCAATTTTAATGTTAACCATATAAAAGTTATAATTTTTTTCGTATTTTCAGTGATTTTTGACTTAAAACTATGTTCCGCCCCCAAAACACCTATTTTGTAATGGAAATTTCCATGAGACAAATTTTTATCCGAAAGAGCGCAAAAAAATACTACAAAGTTAGGCCGATTTTAGAGGATCAAGAGGAGGGGTGCACCCAACCAAGTGATATATCCCAGACTAATATCTTTACACTATTTGTGAAACAAAGTCGACGTTGAATATACATGATATATATCAACAAGAAGTGAGAACTTATGAAAATCAATATAAAGACGCAGATAGCAACGTTATTCCAAAGTTGAAAAAATATTGAAATGGAATTCTATAGAAGTAAGATTCCATTCTAAGGAAATGCATTATCAAAGCAATATAAATGATTTGCGCTGTGTGAAGTCGAATGACTTCTCAATGAACAAACAACTATAGTATAGTATAGTATAGTTTATTGTCATAAGCAATACTACTTACAGACATTTCATATAATACATATAATAAAGTATATATAAACACAATGGTACATGAAAATAACATGACGTGTATAATACAGATTACATTGAAGTTCTTAATTTTAAAGCATTATTGATAAATTTTCCAAGATTACAAAGCTCTTTTACATTTTCGGTACTTAAAAGTTGTATTAATTTAAAGACAGAGGGTCGTTTATAGTAATATTTCTTAATGTGTTTTTCTCTGAATGAAGCATAAAAGGGACATTTCAACAAAAAATGAAACTCATCTTCAATATCAGTTTTACAAAGTTGACATAATCGTAAGTGCAGAGGAATATTTTTGTATCTTCCTGTCTCTACAGATAAACAATGTGCAGATAAGCGTAATTTACAGATGAGTTTTTTGTAATATATAGGAATAGGTTTTGATAAATATGATTGTAAAGTTACTTGATTGACAATATTTTTATAAACGATACATTTAGATGAAGAATTAATCTCTGATAACAAAGTTTGTTTAATATTATCTAATATACGTTGTTTTGCAACATGAAATATGTAATTTGTATTCAAATTCTCTCTATTTTCCCACAAATCAAACATACCGTTTTCCATAAATAATTTTTTAATATCAAAAATCCAATTTTTCTTTCTGTGATTTTCGCATTCTGTAACCAAATAGAAATGTAAACACTTTAGACTTTCGAAATGCGTTTTATTGTTCTTTTCATCGGATTATAGAAGATGTTTAAAATATCTATGTATGAAATAATATAAAAATTATTCTTTGAAAAGGAAGAATTAAGAAATCTGAATTACGTGATACTTCTAATAAAATTAAGTTACTGTAGAAAGAAAAAAGTTTATAAAAATTGTAGATGATTATTAAATGATATACAGTTACGATCGAAGCATATTCATAATTTTGTATCTGAATAGAAATGAGTAAAGTGATGTTGTTTTACAGTTCAATATTTTGAAAAGTCCATTTTTCATTCCAAGAAGAAACACCGATGTCGTTAACAGCTAACGGATCTCCATCGGTCCACTCTATAGCCACATTCTTTGTGACGTCGACTCCTTCTCCAGCAGCGATTCGTCCATCTTTCCAGCTGACCCACAACTGCTTTGAACTGCAATCCAGTATTTGGAAATCAGACCGTTTCACTTGGGCGTCGTTCTTATGTATCGTGTTGAATCCATTTACCCCACGACCAATGCCAATCTTATACATCGAGGAGGTTTCGTACTTGTTAGGCATAAGACCAACGAATAAATTTCGGCATGCATCAGCATTGAAGATTAATGTGGTCCTTCCCTTCCCAGTAATTCCGTATGGCTCCAGGTCAAAATAACTTTGGGTCCAAAGTATCGGAATCTCAATTGCTGAAAATGATAATGTTAAAAATTGGAAAAGGATCTAATAGTTTTATTTTCTTTTTTGCATTGCTTCTCAGTTTGCTTAATGTCTTCATTTGTCTTGATAAAAAATTAGTTATTTCGGGAAATGCTCGAAAATAAAATTCAAACCAGGTGTTTGAACATTTGTTTTCTCTAGGAAAATGAAATATTTTTATTATGGTTGTTGTAAAGATTCGTAAAATTGCATTTCCCGACTGTGGAGAACGAATCGAAAAGCTTTACAATTGTATTTGTTTCGGGAGGGTAAAGTTAGCGGTACCAATTTATAGGGATTTTTAGCAGACAAAATTATCCATACTCGAAAAGTTTCCTCTGAAAGACTTAAATTTATTAACTTCATTTTTATCGTATATTATACTTACGACAATTCTTTTCATCTGATTTGTCCAAGCAGTCATTGAATCCATCGCAACGGTTGCCAGATGGCAAACATCGACCGTAGGAGCATTGGAACTCCGTTTGTGAGTTACATGGATCTGTAAAAAAAATGTGATATGAATATTGTACTATACAGTTGTATTCTGAGTTATACTATGTAGTTATACATTGTACTGACTTTAAAACAAACACAGAAAGTTACAACAACACTTAAATTAGTTCAACGCCAGTAAGACATTTGGAGCTTCGAGAACAGTGCAGGTTATAATGCAAATGCCAGTGTGTTAGATACCCTCAACTTTGTTTTCCACCTTTGAATTTGCTTACCCGCCGACGCTTTATTAAGGACACTTTTGATAAGTTTTTAAATTGGGTTCAATTTAAATCAAGGCCACCCTCTTGTGTGACGTGACAATAAAGGAAACATTAGAAAAACACCAGCGGACGGCGGGTGCGGCTAGCCAACAGGGGATGCTTACTCCTCCAGGTCACCTGGTCCCTCCTCTAGCTTGCTAGGGGGTCCGTCCATGCTCAATTTGGTGCTCTATTGTGAGTGCTGTTGAGATTATTGTCAGGATCTTCTTTAACTCATTCATTCAAATGGAAATGGAAGTAACCGGATGTTATATTTCTGCTGTATTGAGTAGAAAATTGTTGCATGCATGCAGATGATGATGACTGACCCTGGGCATCTGGTCTCACTCAAATATTGGGAGTTCGTTTCTTTTCATGTGGAGAAGGTGTTTTTGTGTTTGCTATGGTTCCTGTTTAATCCTGATTTTGAATAGTTTTCAGAATCATCGATTTCACACTTTGTATCGGGATATGATCATTATCCTTATTTGTCAACTGAGTTCCGATCAAAGGCATAATCAAATATACCATGGATATAAACAACGGGTCAATGTCGTATGTCTTATGTGCACATTCAACCTACTTTTGACTTTTAAAATTAAGTATCGCGATTGATTTCTTGACAGGTGAGAATCTTATTTTTATTTTAATTTTCATGATTCTTTATGTTTCCAGTTTTATAATAAATTGAATTTCAATGGAATGTTGGGTTAATATATTATAAACCACGAAGACCCGGACCCATTCCCGCGTACCTGTTTTTATCACACAGTATGAGAAAAAAAAAATGCAACCATTAACCTCATGGTAGAAGACATAAGATCACATACATTTCAAAATACAAATGTATTAGTATTTTAATGAGACAGCATGCGATTTAATAGTTCTCCTCTTCCTTAAAATGCATTTTGAAATTTTCTTCAAGAAGGTATAGTGTTTGAACACTTCCGTTTTATTGATAAAAACAATTACTTCTTGTTGCAGTGTGAAGCAGTTAAAATCGTACCACGTGACTTAATATTTGTTAACTGTATTAATTACTTCTTTCCAGCTCTGTAGCCTGAAAAAAGCTTTGTTTTGCCCTTTATCAATGTGACATCATATATATTTCTTGCTATTTCGGAAACTTGCCATTTCATCGAAAAAATATCATCGAAATTAAAGGAGGTTAACATCTTAGCATCAACCCTCAAATGCTATTTTGAACATAGATTTTATTTGGATATGCTACTGAATCGACCTTACAGGAAATCGGTGTCGCGCACTCTCTGTAAAGTAAATGCTGCGGTTTAAATGCTAAAAATAAAACCAGAGTGCGCTAGTGAAATGAATTTTGGCTGCTTATGAAAAGCATTTTGGCTGGAAGCATCACTGATGAGAATTAAACATTCGAAACACGTGTCTGGTGCATGAAATTTGGTTTGAAATTTTCTTCAAGAAGGTATAGAGTTGGAACACTTCCATATTTTTAATTGGTAGAAGACCCTTTGATCGGCGCCCAACATTTTCCCTTAAAATCAGATTTAATAGGAAATACTTGATATCTCTCATGAATATTCAGTAATGTTTCCAGATTTTAATTAACATATATCATTATCAGACGAAACGAGGTTGAAAGTGTCATTTTGAAATTTTTGACAAAAATGGCAAAACAATACAGGAAAATTCGTCTATTGTGGAAGAACTTGATTTGGCCGCATGCATTGACTAAGATAATGATAGAAAGAAGGTATAATGATCACCTTTACGAATATAGTTTTTGTGTAAGTTAACGCAAAAATTGCTGATTTTATGGAAAATCAATATACATCTTTTGCAACAATTCCATGGAATATTGCCGATTTTTTTAGTTTTCAGAGGAATATAGCTTATGATATGTTAATGAACACGATGAAGTTGAGATTATTCAATAGAGAACGCATCAAAAATAAATATCCCCCGAAGTAAATTGTTTAAATATAGGGCCAATATCGAGCTTCGTGGTCCTAAACCCTTTACATATAATACATTCGTCGTTGGAGTTATTCATTATTGCCTTTAGAAATGATTAAATTAAGGAATAACCGTAATAAATAGTAAACAAAACAACTTTGCCGTTTTACAAATCAGGTAAACGGACATGTAAATGTTCATGATAACATGTAAATTGCCGCACGCATTCGCCTAACAAATTCCAAGGTTAAAAATATGGAGTGTATGGTAGTGAGTCCTGCTCATTGCATTTGACTGTATGTGTGCGCGTTTTAGTGTCGTAGCAACTTTCATCTTTTTATGCGTGTTCTATTTTTTCAAACAATCGAACAAGACTCTGTCGCAACACCCAAAGTAAAAACACAGCCTTCATTCGGCGATCCTGACATGAACTGAATAGTGAACATGATTGTTTATACCCCTTATGTGTCTTTTCTATTATGAACGTTAAAGAAACAAAGGATAGCTTTTACTTAGTTTTCGAATACATTGTCGTATTTTTCACACTGGGTAAAGGCATATATGTATGATTATGATACAAAAGCACCAGAATAAAAAAAAAGCAACACAAAATGTCGGATGGACTCAGTGGTTAATGAAAGTCACTTGTAAAAAAAGGAAGAAAAAGAATCAGCGGGGAAAAAAACTGGACACGTGCGAATAGGTTTGAAAAGAAAGTGGCATGACATTTTAACTTATTAGAGGAAATTTAAGAATGTTATGTGGACAGTGCAGTGATACTTTGGTCATCTATTTTTATCTAACTTTGCTTATTGACCCTACTGGAAATTTTGGGCCATGCATTCTCTGCAAAGAAATTAATAACAATACAACAAAGATAAAACAGACGGCGCTATAGAAATGATTTTGGCTGTGTCTGAAAATTACTTTGGATAGAAGCATCACTGACGAAGATTTTACAATCCGACACACGTGTCTGGTGCATTAAGATTGGTATAAAAATGTTATGAAGAAGGTAAAGAGTTAACTTTGAACATTTCCGTATTATTAATAAGAGAGAAAAGGGGAATTGTGAGAAACAGAACGAATCGGGTTCTCGTGGGCATCGTCTTCACTTGTTCTATGATTATAATATTCTATTGTGTATATACACTTACGGAAGTGTGATGCAAAAATAATTTGATAAAAATGTGAAAAAGAGGGATGAAAAATTTCTTTTGTCTTAAATGTATATTTTCAATTACATTCTTGAGCATATTTTCAGCATAATTGCATACTTGGCTTGCTAAATATTGTAATTTTTCCGTATGATTTGCTATTATACATGTTTTCATTCTTTCAGTATGTGCGTTACGCGAATTTTCATTCAAATGTTTTCGTCATATTTGTGTAGATCTGAGGTCACAAGTAAATGAATTAAAAAATCACAAGCTAAAGTTTGACAAATTCTAGAAATAATATAAAACTGTTACAGACCTTTCTCACTCAAAAAGAAACTATCGGTTATATCGTTCAATTGACTGTAGAATTTGCAGAAAATTATAATGTCGCACCCACGTACATTCATAGATGAGTTAAAGAAAATCCTGACTATAATCTCCACAGCACTCACAATAGAGCACAAAATTGAGCATTGACGGACCCTAGCAAGCTAAAGGTGGGTCCGGGTGCCCGGGAGGAGTAAGCATCACCTGTTTAGCTAGCCGCACCCGCCGTCGATGTGTCGAATTTCATTGTTTTGAGAATCAAATAGATTTGTGTGCTTGAAAGCACGTTTGAAGAACCATGCAGAATATAGTACTATTATTAAACGAAAATCTAACTACCTTGTTCAAAATACCACTCCCCTTCATTTGCGTAGGATTCTACGATGACTTCATTTACTGTCTCATAATTCTCATCCGACCAGCTCAAGTGAGTATTTTTAAGAGGTTTGAGACCCTTTCCCACTTCAATATCTCCGTTCTGCCAGCTGACCCAGAATGGAAGAAACTCGTCACAGTCTAGAACGTTTCCAGTCTTTTGAACTCGGTTCGTCTTATCCTTTTGTATTGATGACCACGAATCTCCTCCCCGACCAAGCAGAACTCTATATATTACATGTTCATCCTTGGCCAGAAGAATTTGGGCATCTGCACATGTTTTCACCTTGAAATTGACCCATGATTGATCTGGGAATCCTTGATTCGAGACCACATTCGATGTATATGGGGCTGTCCGAATAGCTTAAGGTATAATATAAAAAATTATTAAGTCAATGGCGGCGAGTTTCGTTCAGCAGAGATCGAAAATGATTAGTATTAGTCGGACTTATACTTAGTCCTTTAAGTTAGTACTAATAAGGAAAATGAAAATATTGGTGAATTTTAAAAAATGCTTACTGACTTAATGTAATTTTTGAAATTGGACTATTAGAGGGTCAATATCTTCAATCTAGCATAGTACCTTAGGTAAGAAGCTGATACATTTTTGTAACACAGTTTGGAAATTGTCTACATTGAGTATGTGACCGACGGCGGGGAAATAAATAAACACATGTCTGAATGTATTGAAACGTTTTGTTGTCCTGTATGTTACAGTAACTATACTTGATAGGACTAAACTGTACTTTATATAATTTAGTACCATTTTTTCACATCAAACTAAACTATCTTCTCGAGAGGGAATTAAGTTCAGATGTGAGAATCAAGCATGAAGCAATTCTATTTTCTCATGGCTGTACTTTATGATCTGTTCTACCATGATAGCATCTCGTACATATCTGAAGTCAGTAGAGTCATATACAACCTAACTTCAAATAATGACTACAAAATTAATAACTTTTTTATGTGGTCCTTTCATGTGGTGGGTGTTTTTGTTTGTTTGCTATGGTTCATGTTTTGTCCTGATTTTGTATGCCGTCGGTTTGTGATTTCCTGAATTATCATTTTTTGTACTGTGTATTTGGATATGGTCATTGTCCATATTTGTCGTTTCTATTATCTTTTGTTCATTTCTATCGGCTGATAGCGCGTCACTTCCTGTTAAATCGTATAGATTAAATGTCTATTAATAGTATCAAACAGTTAAAGGACTTTTCATATAACACGACTGTTTCCTTTTTAGAACACATGACGTCGTAATTGAGAATTATAACCGTTAAAATAACCAAAGCGATGGATTTGGAAAGTAGAAAACGAATAAAACAATTGTAATGCTTTGATTTGGTCGATTCCTGAATTTTTTTTAGGATTGAGGATCACTGACGAGGGTTAATTACCCTAGATATGCATGTCTGGTCCATGCTGCAAATATTATCTGTGCTTAAATGATGCTATTGAATTTGAAGACGTTTAACATGATAGACTTTCCAGTCTTCGTCCTCTGTCAGTTTGATTCTTCCAAGGCCTATTTTAATTTAACGACAATTTCCAAAATTTAAAACGACAACTTTTAATATGGTGTTAATCGCAATATATCGTCTCGAGAATTCTCTAAAGACAAAAAAAAAAAAGAATACATAGCAAAAATTGACCTTTCCGAACGCGGGAAAAAACTTGAGAAATTCCATGACGTCACAATGCAATTATGATGTTTGACCCAGGTTCGAAGCTTGTTTGTCCGAGCTAAAAGCATTGTGAGATCACGAAATTTTGGCATTTTTTCCCGAAATCAGAAGGGTCAATTGTTAATAGTAATATTTCACAATGACATAAAGATAGGAGATGAATAAGAATTAGTTTGATACTTACGACATTTCATTTCGTCTGAGTTGTCACGGCAATCATTTACTCCATCACACATTTTCTCGAAAGAAAAACACATGCCATAGCCACATTTCAAATCTCTCTCCGGATCGCACGATGGATAGTCTAAAAAGAAGGAAGAACTTACCGGATCGCACGATGGAACGTCTAAAAAGAAGGAAGAACTTACCGGATCGCACGATGGATAGTCTAAAAAGAAGGAAGAACTTACCGAACCGCACAATGAATAGTCTAAAAAGAAGGGACAACTTAAAAGCGGTGCGTTTTATCCAAGACCCAAATATTAACTCGACCTAGATTTTCATTTGATGTATCTGTATACAAAATTTCATTTCAATATGTGAATCCAGTTTAGAGATTTTGAACGGAAACACTTAAATTTGGGTATTTTTCTAAGTTTAAAACAAAGGAGGGGATCTCCAACAACACCAGGTTGCAGCACCCACAGCAAAACCCCAAAACACTCAATGCAAAAACACAAAGCAGACAAGCACAGAAAGAGACGCATAAGGGACAAGGAACGTCAACTCACAGCACAGAAACATCAAACACAAAGGACTACACATAAACCAACGAGACCAACGGGAAACCGGTGCCGACTTAGGACGGCCATCTGCCATGGAAATAGCAGAAGGTGTGGTTATCCTGGATTACTTGCGCACAACCCTCCCACTTCTCCGATTTCCTAGAGGTCTCGAAGAACGTACAATTGTGGTGTAAAACATCCTCCTCACTGTCAGATGACCACGCACAAACAAGACAGTAAAACGCAGGGGCCCAAGCAACACAGATGAATATGTAAATGAATATAAAAAGAGGACGTACGTTATACAATCCGTGCTCTGCCGCCGCGAGCTCATGTATGTTATCATCCGAGGAGTCCGACTGACATTCAGAGAGGACAGGTGGTCGGGGCCCTGTCTTCTCTAAAGAGGTTTGGACAGGGCCCATCATGGAGTCCCGTCGTCACAGTCAGTAAGAGTGCAATTTTTAAGAATTCGCTTGTACGAGACTGTAGATTGGTCAAGTACCAAGCCTAGTGTCCGTCTGGTTACATTAGGATCATATCCACGGTATAAAAGGCGTTTGATGATTCAGACGCATTTTCATTAGTGTTGTTGTCTATCTTTGATCCTTTTTATCTTGTTAATAATTTCACCATAAAATGCAGATTGTGAAATACCCAAAGTAATATACTCTGTTGCCTGTATTGGTCCGAATTTCAGAAGGAGTTGACAATAATTTTTGTAAAATGTCCAGAGAGTAAGGGCATAACTCGGCAATATTTTTTTAATAGATCGGACCCTTATATGAACTTGACCTAATTTTACTTCAAACATTTGTATATGAAATTTCATTTTAATATGTAAATTCATTCTAAAGATATTGAACAGAAACACTTAGACCTTTTTTTTATTCTTTGTTTAAGGGACATAACTCTGTCAAAAATCTTTCATTTGATGTATCAATAACCCAGATTTCATTTCAATATGTGAATCCATTCCAGAGATAATGAGCAGAAACTGTTTTGGAGGACCGACCTACCGACATCGGCTAAGCAGTATGTCCCTTCTTCTTCGAAGGGAGCATACTATTTTCAATACGGACTTTCTTGGGAAAATGCAAATGCCAGATTTGTATGAATATTACACGTCTTCAAATTCATACGAAAAATTACTCTCACACTGATAATTTGCATAGGGTTAGTAACATCAGGAAAGCTGAATTAAGGGGTATGGACAAAACGTTTATCGAACATATTGGATTTGGCGTGAAGCATACTTGAAAATATGCCTTCCTGCGGAAAAAATGACTCCAATTTTAACCCAATACTAAGTGTACTTTACCTCAAGATCTTCATTTTCCCATCTTTCTGAGTAAAAATTGCATCAATATTGTTCATGACGATCATTTGAACTTAGCACACTGAACTGCGCAGCTACAGTTCTGCAGAATTCATGATTAATACTAAAACCTATTAAAAGTTACTATGATCATATGTCTACAAACATTTGTCCTCCAATTTTGATCGTACTTTCTCAAAATGGCGGGTATCTTCATTTTACACGCAGGGGGCTAGTGTCAATATTCACATAGAGAGGAATCCAGAGGCGGATCCTCGGAATGTTGCACATGTGTAATTTTTCACCAGCAATTCACAAGACTATCCCACTTTTCCAGGATATGTCATGTAAATAATAAATAAATGAATCACTAACAGTCGAAATTATAGTGAATTACCCAAGGATCTTTATAATCTTTTATTTATTTTACCTATGTTGTGGCGGATCGTCACATAAAAATGGTAACTTGTAAAAATTCGTGTTCGAAAGGACCCCGTATTGCGTAAACATGAGATTTATAAGATCTGAGATCATGTTTCCAAAATTGAAGGACAAACGGTTGCAGACATAGAATTAATGTAATGTTTAAGGTAGGTTATTGTTATATTCATGAATTCTTCCAAGGTGCAGCTGTGTAGTTCGGTGCATCAATATAAAAGTATTCTAGTGTTAAAATATAAGACTAAGTGTAATTTTTCGTAAAAAAGATGGGAAAATGTAGTTATTGAGGTAGAGAATACTTGGGATGAAAATATTTAAAGTTGGAGTCCTTCTTCGGTGTAAGGAAAAACAAATCAATAACACCAAGAGATAAAATCCAAAATGGCGAATGACATTTGTCCATACCCCTTAAAGAAGAGTGTACAGTTGCGCAACCGGTGAGCTCTAGTGCACATTTTCTATCCTATCGTATGGGGCAGCTATCCTATCGTATCGGTCAATTTCTAAGGGGTATCGTAACGGTTTCTATCGGGTTTCCTATCCTATCAGGCTCTATGGGTTCCTATCGGGCTATATAGGTTCCTATCTGGCGCTATGGGTTCCTATCGGCTTCTATGAGGCGCTATCGGTTTCTATCGGGCGCTAAGATTTATATCTTATTGTGCTATAAGTAAGGACGTCTGCTTATATATTTTCTTTATTAAATTATCTATATTTCTCGAAAAAGATCAAAAATTATGAATTATAAAAAGAAGAAAATAAATATCATTAGTAAATAAACACTTCCTTCGCTGAGCGGGGCCGTATTGGAATGTTGTTAATTATTTAATTGAGAGGTACGTCGACGGGGAATTTTCATCAAATTAAGATTATATAAGATAAATAATGTGGATTAAAAATACTTCCTATGTTCGGACGTTCTGAATTTAAATACATATTGGATACTATAAGAAAAAGTAATTCGTAGATTCAAAATGTTGAAAAGTAGGACTTTTTTTAATGTTTGAAATTTTAATTCTTTGATGGCGCTGGTAGATTTCAATCATTGAATTACTGAGGTCCACGAAGGGAGAAATTGCGTGAATGATACGTATATAAAAGAAAAACCTATAAAATAAATAAACAAAATTAAAAATAAACCAACCGCATTCTTTAACATTATCAAAGTGACTAAATTAGGGACTTGAAAAAATAGTTGTCACCCGTATTCTCTTTAATTGATTCAATATATCTGTGCAGGTTAGTATTTAAGGTAATTAGTTAGTACATATAAACCCGTTTGATAGCCTCATATTAATCAGTTTGTTATTATAACCGACCTTACTGAAGATGGCGCTGCATGATTTCATTTTGTGTATAATTGAGGTCCACGAAAGGATTTTTTTAGTGAACTCATTAACGTATCGGATTAATAAAAAAAATGCATTATTATGTATAGAAAAATAATAAAAATGAATGAGTAAATAAATAAACAAATTTACCAGATATTTTACAATTTAAGTATGACTAAGCGATCTGAAATACATGTAGCAATTATATCATTTATGCGCATTCTTTCCTAGTTAAAAAGATAAATGCTCAGGTAAGTAACTGTAAGGTAAATAATGCGTAAATATGAACCCTTTCAATGGCCTCATGACTTATAAATAAACTTAGTATTATTAATCGAGTTTGTGTTTAGATAATAAGTATGAATTAATCAATCACTCATCATTAAATTATTTATATGATTTGCTATTTGATTATCCCATAGAACCGATAGGAACCCATAGAACCGATAGAAGCCTATAGGATCTCATAGAAGCCGATAGGATCCCATAGAAACCGATAGGATCCCATAGAAACCGATAGATTCCAATACAAACCGAAAGAAGCCGATAGGATAGGAAACGATAGGATAGAGTGTCCTATCGGGTCTATCGTATGGGGCAATTTCTATCGGTTACCCTATCCTAAGGGGCACGTATCCTATCGTATCGGTAAACTGCGTGCACTTACCGGTTTCGCAACTGTACCTGCTGACTTAAAACGGGACTACATGTATGATAATACGTCTACAAACAATTTTGTTTCGATTTTCGCAATAATTTTTTTCAAAGGGTTGATGAATATCAATCTATATTTTCAGTCTTTTCAGTCTATATGTCTGGGAAAGTGGCCGACTCACGTTTAAAGTGGTGGTCATTTTCTGATGAAAAGAGATGCGCCAGAAAATCCACTTTAATCCTAATACGGAAATGGCCAATTCCACTTTAGACATGATATGAACATATTTCATAAACATATCTATAGTGGTCAAACCTAGAATTTTTGAAATTTATTTGATTTATGTCATATAGCCATAAAGAGGCGGATTGTTATAAATACCAATAGATGAGAAGGAAAATGACACTTAGCCATCATTTAATTACACGAAAGTATCATCTTCGTAAGACAGCGCATCGAAAACAAAGGAAATATTTCTAGATAATATATAATATAATCAAGGAATCGATTGAGACATATATGTAATACATCTAGCATAATTCATAAAATCAGCGACTATGTACCTGTGCAGTTTGTTGCTCAATTTTCAAAAATGTTTTAGGAAAATTTGTAAGAAAGTTTAGCTAAAAATCAAGTAGATTTTCTGAATTACATAAAATCAATAAAGAACCATATTTGATTTTTGCTTTTTCAAAAAAGAGATAAGATAATAAAAAAAAAAATCAGTTGCCACTCACTACAATTTTGTTCATCTGAGCCACCGGAAGCTGCGCAGTCAGACATCTGGTCACACTTCAGATATGATGAAATGCACTGGTCGTTCTCAGAACATTTAAAAAAACCATCAAAACAGTTTCCTGAAATAAATTTTAAAGTTTTCATTTTAAACTTCGATAAAGATACTGATATACAATTGATTACGCAGTGGAACGTAAAAAACCCCAAAGATTGTGGAATCCTCAGAGTCCGCTATCTATACTACGAAAGGAACGAATTAGCCGATTCTCCGTCGAAACAAAGAGGACAGAGATAAATTATGTGATATGAAGGTATAGCAAATGTTATGACAATGTGAATTTGATAATTCTTGAGAAGCAATTATTTCTTATTAACGTGTAATAATTAATTATGTCACACCGTTTTCCTAAAACAAATCTTAGAAAATCTAGCTCAAAATAAAGTTCAAAACCGGCGACGGACTCTAATCATTAACTTCATATTTTCTACTGCTTTATGCTCCCATATTTATCCCCGTCTTCTTAAGTATGATTAGATAAGTAGGACGATTCTTGCAAGACGTTTCTAATGTTAGTAGAAAACTATATTTCGTTCCAGTTCAATATTCGTTTTCTGAAACATACGACGTACAATTTCACAATTTTAATTTGCATATAGAACATTTGAGAAAAGCCCTTGATAAGTCACATGGCTGTATATATAAGCCAATCAAATTTGTAACAAAATCAGGTCACTGAAATGATTTCAGATCTACCACGTGTTTACTATGAAATGTAAAGCCCCTATCACACTTTTTCGTATCAGCTACGTAAGAGGAGTATTTTTGCCAAAATTCTTTACGCAAGAGAAACGAAAAGGTCTGCCACGTATTTCGTCCTTCTCAGAAGTTCAAGGCGTAAGCGCGACGTTTGTACGGCGTAAGAGGCGTTTCTATCACGTATGAGCTGCGTACCAATGCGTCCTACCAACACGTACGTGCGGCGTTCGGCACGTTCGTGTGACGTTCAATGCGTATCTACTGCGTAAGTACGACGTTGGTGCTACGTAGTCTTCTTCTTGGCGACGTTTCTGCTGCGTTGCCGTGGCGTTCACATTCGTATGAAGAAATTCTTTGCTTGCCAAATATTATCTCTCTCGATTTACCACTTAAAATAATATGAACACAAAAAGGGTAAAGGGTACTGTCAAAGTGCCCTTTGAAATTAGCGCATACTTTATTTAGACTCAGTTCGCCATATGAAATAAAGCTGCTTGGTTGATCTAGTGGAAGTTTGTAATTATACGGTATAATTAATCTTGATCCTAGATTTTTATCATGTGTTCATAAAAATATAGCAAATACACCTTTTACGCCGAGGTGGAATGAGCGATACTCCTTTAACGTAGCAGATACTCATACAACGCAACACCAACGTAGCTCTTACGTAGCAGGAACGAAAAGAACGTAGTTCGTACGCCATGCATACGCAGGAGTACACCGAAGAAACAAAAAATGAGAAATTGAAACGTGTATCATACGTAGTAGATAAGAAAAGAACGCCGTGGGTACGAATTAGCAACGCCTTGTACGTAGCACGTACGCCACAGGGGTATTGCTTGCGTTTGTGATTCGTTCGCACTACGTAGTAAGAGTATTAGCGACGTTTCTGCTACGTTGCTACTGCGCTTCTTTCGTTTGCACTGCGTTCGTGCTACGTACACACGGCGTATGGAAGCTGCTACGTATGTACTACGTAATTTTAGGTGCGAACTTAAAAAAAAAAACGCGGCACTCTTTCGTATCCAGGGATCATGCTACGTTTCAAAGAGTACTCGCTACGTAAGCTGGCGTTGCTACTGCGTTGCTGCTGCGTTCCTTTCTTACTGCCACGTATCCTGATACGCCGTACATACGTGGGCCGATACGTAAAAGTGTGATAGGGGTTTAAGCATTATAAATGTATATTTGATATCGTTATAATCTTTGAGGATCGACATAGACATTTCAGCAAATAATTCACAGATATGTGTAAAATAAGTTTTAACTATGTTAAGTTCGGAAAGATTCTGACAAGAGGGGGGGGGGGGTTGTTCATAGCAGGTTGTCATGCACGTATGTGTGTAAAACAAAAGGTAATGCACATCATGTGTAATGAAACACAAGCCGTGACAAGGTATACTTTTTGATGCTAATAAATTAAAGAATCAAGATTAGACTTCAATATTTAATAGGAAGGAAAGGATTTGTAGAAACTAGATATAATTTAAAATATGTCCACAGGTGCTTGAAAATCACAGGAGCTCGGCGCCAACAATCTCGAGGATGCGATTGTAGAATATGGTCGAATATGATTATCCCCTTTTCTTTCTCTGAATCATGACTGTCCGAAAATAGCCGTGAAGTCAAATAAAACAGTGGGGGGGGGGGGGGGGGGGGGGGGGGGGAGGGGGGGGGGGAAGCGAGCATATTTGCAGGCACTTTTCCGCGCTTGCGCGGGTTCTTTTCTAGTACGTTCTATTTGAACCTATATAGATGGCACAGCTTTGCAGATAAAGCAAATGTATCGATAAGAAAAGGTAATGAGTTTTGTTTCAGGACATAAGACATGATTCACATGGTATCTGAGTTTAAAATATGTCACAAAAATAATTCCAATTCAAATATTGCTGTATCCGTGTATAACAAATTCTTAACTTTCATGTCTGCAGCTGAACAATAAGTTGGGTTTCCGATCAGTTTATACAGGTAGTACACAGTAGCCAAGGGCATTGGAAAAAAAGTATTACAGGTACAACTAGGTTATTTGGAGATATAGCTACGCAGAGCAATAACATTGTGGCATATCACGTGATACGCAAATGATATGCTCCATGGGAATCCCCTTTTATTAAACCAAGTTACTTGTCTAAGTCTTCTTTATATGAATTTATTTTAGGTCTATCATACGGCCATAATCATCAATTATATGATGGTAATCTATTCTGGTCAAGAATAGACGTGTATTTGGAGAACACTTTAACATATCTTTTTCAATCCTCACCACGTTATGATATGGTGCACGGACAGATACAAATGAGTTAAAGAAGATCCTGACGATAATCTTTTAAGTGCAAGTCTATGAGAAAACCATGCAGATAGCTATACAAGCAAGGTCTTCAATTTCCATTTCTTTCATCATAAATATTTACTACAATGACTTTTAGAAATTTTTATGATGAAAAAATCAAATTCTTGTAAGTAGTTGGCATGCAGCGCCACCTATTGGTAGAATAGCCTAATACATGTGAAAATCAAGCTGAAATTGTCATATTTTGTCAACAAAAATTCCATTTGCAGTACAGAAAAATTCCAAAGACTATAAGTGAATTGGTTAGTACCATATAAAAGCTTCATGAGCAATATTAAGGAAATTGAAAAATTCGCAATTTTCAAAGAGAGATAACTCTTACAAGTTGGTTAGTTTCTAAAAATAGAAATTTAATGTAATAAATAAACAGTTATAAATACCGATACAACGCCTAAAAAGGAAAAATTGTGTTTTTGATCTAAAGGGCTTATCTAAGAGAATTACCCATGAAATGGAATGTCTCGGCATTCAATGTATGTATGCGGTAGAGGGCAATCAAGAGCATGAAAATTTGACCCCCGTGAAGGCACATTTTTTACACACAACTTTGCTGAAACTAGGTCAAAGTTCAAGGTCATGGTTATTACTTGACCTCAACCTCAAGGTCTTACAACATAGATCATAATTGCCAAATATGAAGTCTCTATCTCATATAAATCAGAAAATATAGAGCTAATTTACAGAAATTAGTAACTTTGCGGACTAATATTTTAGTCCTCAATTTGACATACGACTAATAAAATATAAATACCAAGGTCATATAATTGCCTCAAGGATAGGACCTTTCCATATACATCGTGCATGTATTTTATGAAAGCACCATAGCATAAGAATCCAAAGATATTAATCAAATCAAAGCAGTAAATTAACCATTCTAATCGTATATCATAATGAAGCAACATAAAGATGAAAAAAAAAACAGCAATATTTTAATATTTTAAACAAAGCTTTTAATAAAGACATATACAGATTTCAGATATTGAATCAACCATGTAAACAACTAGAGATTTTTAGGAACATACAAATATATTGCCTGCATACATGTAGTATTTACCTGTACATTCAGGTCAAGGTCATATAGTTAAAAACCATTGATACTCAGTTAAGTCCTTGTCACTCGGAATACTAATTTGAAATATTTTCATGTATATCTTGTCACTATCAGATAAAAAGTAATGCTCAATCTTATATTTCTTGGGCCAGTTCAAGATCACAAGAAAACCTGTAAGACTAAGGAATGTTTCCTGAAATTGATATTGAGTAGCTTTCAGAAATTATCATGAGTAGTGATTCTTTAAATATATTTTTGGCATTAATAAGTTTGACCAATAAACTTACAGTGAACATGTAGACTTTTATGTTGAAAACTGAAAAACCAACATCAGTTAAATTTCTGTTGAAAAGAGGTAACATTTTCAGTATTTTTTGTATCCTAAATCAAATGACTTGACCTTTCAGGAATGACCTTGGGTCACCTTGGTACAACAGCTTTCCTCCTGTAAAGCATGTTGAAGTATTATGATACAAAATGAAGATTATAAGGGGCTAGCTAATAAGTATAGCTAATAATAATAGTATAATTTTTTTCTCCTTTACCATGTTTAAGAGTTATTTCAAAATCCAGTAACAGTTTGACATACATGTAGTAACAAATGAAAATTCAAATTTTCTTTGCTTCCTTTTCATTGTCTGTATAATCACTATCTACTTGTGCTTCAGTATCTAATTTTGATTTAATTATCTCACACCCTTCCTTTGTAAAATTCAATACTAGTACTTGTAAAGACGGTGCAATACATTCATAAATTCTGTTCTTGCTTGACATGTAATACTGATCTTGCGCTGTAAATCTGAATATTTTCAAATGATGCAAGATTCAAGTAGAGCATGTTCGTGTTGTATCATTCATTTCCATAGCTAGGCTGAAGATGTTGTGGTGATCTAAAAATAGATAAATATAAACATACTTTAAGTTTATTACAATACATTTGAGTAGCCTGAATTATGCTACTATCAGAACAGAAGATTCACGTCTATGATTTTGAGAAATTATAAAAGAAATTGAGATTTGCCGATGAGTTTTATTTGTAATAATAAAACCTCGTAAAGTTTTAGTATATGTGTGTGTGTGTGTGTGAATAAATAAAAGTGAAAGTACATGATATGCAAAGGCTTCAATAAATAATTTTGCAGAACCTCTAATCTTGCGGTATTTTGCTCTAGGTGTTTTTTTTTAAGTTGGTAGAGTTAAGCAAAGATCTAAAATTGAAATTGTGTCATATATATACATGTATATACATATATATGAGGTGTCATTAAAATCAGTATGGTATTCTGAAGATTATGGGAATATTCTTCATGTAACATAACTGTTACTGTATAAATACTATGACAGGCTTGTATTATATTGTATGAAGCAAAGTGTGCACATAAAAGGATGACATTATGAAGATTTCTGTTTATTGTCACCAAAAGGCTGATCCTTCATATACATGTCATGCATACATGTATGCCACTCTAGTTTGCAGGCCAATTAACATGATTGTAAATACCTGCTGAATACATACCTTGTGAAATTGGGTATAATTGTTAAATGTCCTCAAATTCTTTCAACCCACTCTTTCAGTAAGCTGTAAGTGCAGAATAGGCTGCTAGTATGCAACTGCAAAGCTGAAAAGAAGACAGATGGGATACTGTAAAATAATTTAATTTTTGTTGGTCTCAAATTTTCAGTGACAGTCATACAATCATGTGCTATCTACATGTATATAGATGTTCAGATAATGTGTTAAATCTGCCCTAAAAATTCAAAATTTCAAAATGCTTAATTTCAGTAAATTCATTTTTATCCCAACCAAATTTATTTAAATAGGTAAGACAATGAACAAGAAATAATCAGGTGATTTCAGGCCTAAATCAATTGAGTCCTTATCTGAACAGTTCCTTACATATAATTTTGACAAGATGTTTCCTTAACACTTCTCTGGCATCAAAACAATCATTATATGCTAGAAGTTTTATAAAAGTGTTATATAAATGTACAAAATGTAATATGCTATTTATATTTTTCTTATTATTGCATTCAACTTGACTTTTATGCTCACTAAGACCTAACATCACAATATCTGACATTACTTCATTCTGTGACAATGGTGAGGACGAAAGAGGGGATGTCTAGTTTTGACATACGTGTTTATAGATATAAAAGCAGGTTTAGCCATATGTAAAATGAGACTGGTCTGTGGGACATGTCCAGAAAAATTTGGACCTGTTTGATGCATGTGTTCATCCTTAACTATTTCTAAATAACTATTAGTTCGCTTTAGCATGTTTAGGGAAAAAATATTCATAGTTTGTGATCGACAAATCAGATCTGTCAACAGATTGACACATTAAACTAAATTTAAAATACATGTAAATGAATATCTATTGAAATTCGGTACATTTTATCAACTATGTCAGAACATAAGCTCGAGTTAAGTTTTTGACCGACTAACTTTAAAAGAACATATATAAGACATTACATGTATTTAAACTATAAACATGTATAAGGCTACCTAGAGAGAAGATGTGCAGTCCACACACATAAGAGATGTGACGATAGCTGCCGACTTTCGATTGGTAAAACCCCTTCAAGTTTTGATAATTGATACTTAAAAATTGACAATAGATTGTCGATCAGAAATAAAAGTAACTACAACATGTACAATCTAAATCATGTAAATTGTTGAAATTAAAAGCTAGCAAAATGACATCATGCTTAGTCGACAAAAATGACCATACTGAATTGTTGCATTTCTGCTCATTTGCAGTACTAGTATACTGTGTGTGTAAAAGTATGTTAAAAAGGCTACAGCTAGGTATTTCACCAGTTCACGGGTCTTGAACAACATTTTCAATTTGGATTCCGATAATAAATCAATAATAAGTTTCAAAAAGTGTCCCGATAATGGATAGTAAAATTAGTCAATTGCTCATTACAAACACATGTACGCGTCATTCCGTACTCACGGTATACTGATGCGGTGATGAATCTTGTACAAATGGAACCCTCCCTTCCCCGAATCGATGCCTAGAAACCCCTTAAATCATAGTCAAATGGCATGCCAAGCATTGATCAATATACTATGACATTATATTAATATAAAATTATGCCGGCAAGTATCACACAATATGACTGTACTGCATATATAAACTGAGTAACCCATTGTAAAGTACAGCAAATTTACAAAGATAAACTGAACCAGACCAAAAAAAAAAAAAATAGAATTTTAAAATAGATAATTTCATTCAAAAGACTGGTTGAATAATTTTACATACCTGCAGCAAAGCTCCATGCTCCATAATGCAAACAAGTACAACAGGTTCTACTTTCTCTTTCAAAATGTAAACATCTGCGGTTCTTTACATGACTCTTCAATGGGGTCCGTGATCTAGACCTTTTGAAACTCCAGAATAATAAATATAATATGTCCTCAAGGGTCTTCAGAATATAATTCAGCTTAAATGACCAGGAAAAACGTAAAAAATGCAGCTGTGACTGTTCTTCGTCTTTGGTGGGAAAATCCCGGATTTATCAAAGCTCGATCCCGATTATTTTTTCGCCATTGAATTGAATGGCAAACTATTTTTCGTCTATGAAACCGGTAATATATATTTGCCAAGAAATTCCAGTTGATGGAATAATCCATGGGAGGTGCTTTATCCATGCAACATAGAAATTAAAGATATTAAGCGTTGTATGGGCTTTTATTTCGGTTTAACTGTTTTAACCCTATTCTCTAAAGACGGGGGTAGACACTAATGAATGGGAAAAATTTGAAAAAATCATATAAAATCTGTTTAGAATCTTGTTATTCTTTAAAGTTTTGGTCGCTTCTACAATGTTTCTTTATATATTTTACTAAAATTCAGGGCTAGATTTTCCGACTCTTTCAGCACTCCAAACCCCTGATCCATAGCTTTTGCCAATATTTCCCGAATGGTCGATTGAATGGAAATTTCCTTTTTACTACATACTATCTTGTCCCTTCCAAGTATTATGAGCGGGTTTTGGAGTTGAAATTTGAAAATAGCTTGTATAGAAAAATAGCGATTCTGCATGGTTTTCTCGTAGACTTGCACTTAAGTGTTCTCCGAATACACGTCTTTTCTTGACCAGAATAGATTACCTTCATATAATTGATAATAATGACCACATGATAGGCCTAGAATAAATTCATATAAAGTAGATTTAGACAGTACTTACTTGATTTAATCAAAGACGATTCCCGTAGAACATATTATTTGCGTATCACGTGATACGCCACAGTGAATAAGCAATTTCAAAATGTATTACACCTGACTAGATATTGACCCATACGTGTACGGGTAGCCTGGATGGAGTTGATTTGTAGGAAATGACATAAAAAAACAACATACGAGGGTTTTCCGTTTCTCCCTTCAGGATGAAGAAAAAATATTGAAATCAGGCATAATACGTATAATTGATGTTAAAAGAAGACTTTCCACCAAAAATCATATTCATTTTATATAAGGAAGCAAGTATATAGGGATAAGAATGAAGGGAGGTAGTGCCGCACGGAGCTACTGTGACTATACAATAACGTAACGGCGTATTTGTTAAAATTAGGGCTCGCACGGTTCGGCCTTTATTCGGTTCATTTGGGTCAGGAAAATGAACTTCGGTTTACGTTTTTTTCAGTTCGGTTTGAGTTTGTGTTATCTAATTCCATAAATAGTGATATAATGGTAAAAATAACAAATCGATTTTTCTTCTTTATCTATTTTTTCACTATGAAAGGATTTTTGTGAGACCTGTTTAACATTCAACAAAATAACAAAACTAGAAAACTTAAAAGACTTCTTAGACGCCATCTGTTAAACGAACAGGTGTACGTTTACAATCAAAAGTGAAACAGTCAATTTTCATTGGATGAAATACGACAAAGTAGCCAATAACAGTATGTGCTTTATACAAAATCGATAAAAACTACTGCTTACTTGATACATGTATAATCAAAAGAAAAAAAGAGAGAGAGAAAGATCCGAACAGAAATACGTAAAGTACGATCCTAATCGAACCGACCAAGCATGAACCGCGGGTAACCGAATTTTCGGTTAACCGTGACAGCCCTAGTTCAGAGATGATGGTTCTATATATGATACATTTCAAGGGTTGTTTGGCTATAAACTTACTTACAAAAGCTTCGGTTATATTCTTTGTAGGTTTAAGATTTGTAATGATTACAGATTGATGCTATACCCCCACCCCCCGCAGTCGGTCGATTAAAGATAACAGAAGAAGAAAAAAAAATATTGCAGTAAAGTCGACAATATCTAGATGTATATAGACAAAATGTCCGCCAGCTGTACTGTAACGCAACATAAGAAAGTCTTTGTCAACTAAGGGGTAAAGTGAAAACTCAAACCTAGGAAAATTTGTAGAACATAATTGTTATGAATGTGGCGCGAAATTTCCGATTAATTTGATATCGGTTCTAACTATAGAGTCCCATAGTTAAATAGAAGTTAAACATGGGTGGTACTACTGAAATGAAACTTTTATTGCGCCGAAAACATCTGCTGATCTTGGTCAGAATCCTTTGAAATTTAAACATCTATATAATGAAATCAGAATAAGAGATTTTGACTTCATTTTTTCTCGTTGATTTCCTATGTATCTTAACATTTATTCTCATATAGTTCTATCATAATTCTTTTGAGATGCAAGATAATTATGTCAAGATGAACTTCACTTCATATATGTCGACTTTCTGATAATCTATGTTATTCATTCCACCTGTAGTATTATATGAAAATTTGTAAAACATTGGAAATGATTTTAAAATAAAAAATAACCTATAATCAATGTCATATCAAGCGTGTCGGGATGGTATATCTGAATGTTATAAAATGTTATTGCCTTCAATACACAGTCTTTCTTGACATTTGTATTTATCATAAAATTCTGACATACTAAATAAAGATATTCAGAAAAACTGTAGACATATCGGTAGAAAAATATTTTCTGTTCCTGAAATGGAAAATAGATGAGAGCAAGATGGCTAGAATCTAACCGAGATTCGAACCGGGTACCTTCGACACAACAGCCCAACGCTTTAAAAGTCTGAGCTATCAGCACCCGCGTATAAAATGCAAACCGCATTCGATCCAACCCGGATTCAAGGAATGAAAAAAAATTATTATTAATCAAACAAATCACAAATGAGGAAGGAAACATAAACTCGTCCTAGCAAACAATAAACACATAGTTATCAAATATAAAAGAAAGATCTACTCTTCGGCGGTGTAGCGAGGAACTGGCTTAAAAAAACTTTCTTTATTTAGTAGTATAGATGTTTGCAAGTACCAAATACATAACATTTATTCAATTGCCGCATTCGCAAAAGGTCACAGAAGGTACGTTACAATCTTTGTCAATCAGAAAGCGTGTGTCTGATTGAGCGAGACTGTACTCCCCCTTTTTTGTTTGCTTGATGAGATCGAGTGCATTTGCCAATTTCAGCGATTGCTACAGTTGAATAGATGTTATGCATTCTTGTACTTTAAGCTCAATATATTTTGATTGAAAAGGACGTTTGTTACCTTGTCTTATCTTGAATATGTTATCGCTGGAGTAAGATCCCAGTTGTACATCATCAATGTTAACAGACGACTCGTTAGGTAGCTCTATCAACACGTTACCTCCCTTGTGCAGTCCTTGCCCGACCTTCAAGTGACCATCATCCCAAGACAACCAAAATTGTTTGAACGTATTACAGTCTAGAACTTGCGAATTATACTTGTGTTTTTTCTTCTCTAATACGTAATCGAAAAGAGAGTTCCAGGTATTGCCTCCTCTTCCGAGCATGACAGCAAACATAGCTTCACCTCTTTGTAAAAGTGTAATAAAAGCATTAGCACAGCTTTGTACCTCAAAGTTTATCCAATTCATGCCAGATATGTTATACTGGTGACTCGATATAATGTCTTTTCCATATTTCGGTACTAGAATGGCTAAAAGGAAACAAACAGATATATACAAATTAGTTATACATCAACTCATCTGATAATTAAGAGCAAGTAGTAAAATCAAATTCAAGGAATTGTGGTCCCCCGCTTTTGGGTGTTTGTCTTTAAAGAAATGCTTGCAGACATCCCCCATTCTTAAGTTTTAATAATATATCTCATATATTATCAACATTCTAAATATGAAAGATTAACTCCAAGAAAAGGTCAAAAGGTCCAAACTTGTGTTTTGTTTCCAAGGGACAGGGCTTATGAAAAGGTATGCACATGTGAAATATTTAAGACATATGATTTAAATTACCATCAAAAACTTATGGTCGAGGTTGAAGTTTTTAAATGTGGGTCAACCTCCATGGACAAGGTCACAAGGTCAGAATGTTATTACCAACAGAGAGATCTCATCACAAGGAATACACATGTGAAATGTGAAAGCCCTATCATTTTCCATTAAAAAGTTATGGACAAGGTTATAGTTTTTTGAAAAGTAGGTCGAACTCAAAGGTCAAGGTGAAAAATTTTGGTATCCATGCAAAGGTCTTGTCACAAGAAATACACATGTGAAATATCAAAGCCCTATCACTTTCCATTCAAAAGTTATGGTCAAGGTTAAAGTTTTTAATAAGTAGATCGAGCTCAAAGGTCAAGGTCACAAGGTCAAAAATTTTGGTATCCATGGAAAGGTCTTGTCACAAGGAATACACATATGAAATATCAAAGCCCTATCACTTACCATTCAAAAGTAATGGTCAATATTAAAGTTTTTAATAAGTAGGTCAAAGTCCAAGGTCAAGGTCACATGGTCAAAAATTTTGGTATCCATGGAAAGGTCTTGTCACAAGGAATACACATGTGAAATATCAAAGCCCTATCACTTTCCATTCAAAAGTTATGGTCAAGGTTAGAGTTTTAAATAAGTAGGTCAAAGTCCAAGGTCAAGGTCACACGGTCAAAAATTTTGGTATCCATGGAAAGGTCTTGTCACAAGGAATACACATGTGAAATATCAAAGCCCTATCACTTTCCATTCAAAAGTTATGGTCAAGGTTAAAGTTTTTAATAAGTAGGTCAAAGTCCAAGGTCAAGGTCACAAGGTCAAAAGTTTTGGTATCCATGGAAAGGTCTTGTCACAAGGAATACACATGTGAAATATCAAAGCCCTATCACTTACCATTCAAAAGTTATGCACAAGGTAAAAGTTTTTGTGACTGACGGACGAACTGGTTTTAATGTCCCCGCGCTTTCGCGAAAGCGGGGGAGAAAAATTCGGAGTAAACGATTACGCGTACGATGTCACTTTATTTAATAACTAAAATACCCGTATAGGTCAAGTTATCTGCTTATATAAAATGTTGAAGACTTTCTAGACATATTTCTCAATTTTCTCTCGACTTCTTAAAAGTTCCAAAGTATGTTATTTTGGGAAATTCACACCTTACTTCTTTTGATGACTTGAAAAAGTTCCCCGCGAGGGGTTTGACATTAAGTGTTTTGAATATTGTCCCTGACATGGTCGCCATAGCACTTTCTATATAGATATTACTGCAGACAGTGCAATGCATGTATTTTATATATTGTTTTTATTTTCGTGCATGAACATCGACGGCGGGTGCGGCTAGCCAACAGGGGATGCTTACTCCTCCCGGGTACCTGGTCCCACCTCTAGCTTGCTAGGGGTCCGTCGATGCTCAATTTGGTACTCTATTGTGAGTGCTGTTGAGATTACCGTCAGGATCTTCTTTAACTCATTTGTGTCACACTCATGCCCTTTGCCGTGTGGAGCTCGTAAAAAAGTTCCCCGCGAGGGGTTTGACAATAAGTGTTTTGAATATTGTCCCTGACATGGTCGCCATAGCACTTTCTATATAGATATTACCGCAGACAGTGCAATGCATGTATTTTATATATTGTTTTTATTTTCGTGCATGAACATCGACGGCGGATGCGGCTAGCCAACAGGGGATGCTTACTCCTCCCGTGCACCTGGTCCCATCTCTAGCTTGCTAGGGGTCCGTCGATGCTCAATTTGGTACTCTATTGTGAGTGCTGTTGAGATTATCGTCAGGATCTTCTTTAACTCATTGATAAAAAAAGAAAGGAGGACCAAAGGTGAAATATCTCATCATTTCATTTTCATCAAAATGTACTGAATTAATTTATCTCCTAATTGTATTCACAAGAAGGGCATTATAAATGGTACTTTTTCCAGATGGCCGTCCTAAGTCAGCAACGGTTGCCCATTGGTATCGTTGGTTTATATGTGGTTTTTTATGTTTAATGTTGCTATGATGTGAGTTGGTGTTCCTTATCCCTTTTGCGTCTCTATCTGCGGGTGTCTGTTCTGTGTTTTGCATTTGGTGTTTTGGGGTTTTGGTGTGGGTGCTGCAACCTAGTGTTGTTGGAGATCCTCTACTTTCTAGTAAGGACTATTTTTCGTATAGATATTTTTTATTAGATACCCAATGTAAAAAACAAGAGCCCCAGGGGGCACAACGCTCACCTGATACCCATGCACGCTCTAATTGACATACTGACATTGAATACTGATAGTGCCAGTACCAGGATTTTAGCCCACAACCTTTCTAACAAGATTTTTGCCGGATGCAGACAAGTTTTTTTTTTCAGACAACCTTTAAAAGTACAAACAAGAGAAAATAGTCACATTTCAAAACAACAACTTTTTTACTGATTTGAAAAGATGGATTATGCGATCCAAAGTCATACGCCCAGCTAGTATAGTTTGATTATGCAACATCAAAAATAAAATCATTTTGTAAAATTCCACATTAATGTGCAATAGAAACAGAATAAAACAATGAAATGATTTCATAAATTAAGTTTATTTAAAATTGAACACCAAACCTTTCATTATTAATAGCTAGTATGCCAGAAAATAATAAAGCCTGTGTTTGTGAAACACGAATGCCCCGCGGTGGCATCTTTGTTGGTATAAACACCATTTTCTGTTAAGTATGTGAGAGGTCAGGGTCAGAGTAATGTTGGTATCAATGGAAAGATCTTGTCACAAAGAATACACATGTACAATATGAAAGCCCTATCACTAACCATTCAAAAGTTATGCCCAATGTTAAAGTTTTTGAAAAGTAGGTCAAAGGTCAAGGTCAAGGTCACGAGGTCAAAAATTTTGGTATCAATGGAAAGGTATTGTCACAAGGAATACACATGTGAAATATGAAAGCTCTATCACCTTCCTATCAAAAGTTATGCCCAATGTAAAGTTTTTCGGACAAACAGACAGACGGACAGGCCAAAAACTATATGCCCCCGTATCTTTGATTCCGGAAGCATAAAAAACAAAGACTTTTCGGTTTTGCCTTTATTCATATTAAATTATACAAAAATCTATGAATGAGAGCTTTTGAATAGTATTGATTTCATCTTAATACATGTAACGTACAGTCAAAATCGTGTTAATCCAATTAACACAGACAAGTTGTTAGCGGACAATATTAATTCAAGTGAGTTGTGCAGAAATTGAGCCAATTTATTTTCCAAACAGCAGTGTACGGTGTATCAAACCTCATTACCCAGTGAAGCCACTTGGACAAATTATTTTCGGTAAATATGCTGAAATGCGGTGCTTGGAAATGTATTTTTAGCATATTGAATCAATAGTCGTGATAAATTTAACTTCGAACTTGATCTTGTCTTTTATGCAATCTACAGATAGGTTTGAAAATATGCAAAATTCGGAACATTTTCGATGAGGACGCAGAGTTCCTGTAAAAAAAGTGAAATTAGCCAATCTTGGTTTTTTTTTTAAAAAGTAGGTCAAGGTCATAAGGTTAAAAAATATAGTATGTGAAAAAAGGGCTTGTCACAAGAAATACAAATGAAATATCAAAGCCCTATCACTTACCAATCAAAAGATATAGCCAATCTTAGATTTTTTGAAAAGTAGGTCAAATATCTAGGTCAAGGTCACGAGGTCAAAAAATATGGTTTGCGTAGAAAGGTCTTGTCACAAAGATTACACATGTGTAATATCAAAGCCCTATCACTTGCCAATCAAGAGATATAGCCAATATTAGATTTTTAGAAAAGTAAGTCAAATATCTAGATCAAGGTCACAAGGTCAAACATTATATGTGTAGAAAGGTCTAATCACAAGGAATACACATGTGAAATATCAAAGCCCTATCACTAATCAATCAAGAGATATAGCCAATATTAGATTTTTAGAAAAGTAGGTCAAATATCTAGGTCAAGGTCAAAAGGTCAAAAATTATGATATGTGTATAAAGGTCTTGTCACAAGGAATACACATGTGAAATATCAAAGCCCTATCACTTACCAATCAAAAGTTATGGGGTGTGACACCCAAGTGTGACAGACAGACGGACAGACGGATGGACGGATGGACGGACAGACGAACAACAGACAAAGTGATCCCTAAGTGTCGCTGTGCTTCGCAGGCGACACAAAAAGTCAAAATCTTAAAAATAAATTCAGCGTATATTTGATAGCGTATGTGGCCAAGTTAATTCGAAGTATGAAAATAAGTACACAAAGCCAAACTAGCTATAGCTTGTCTTATTTAAAAAATCATTAAAAATCTAAAAGTTGATATTTTGACAAAATTTTTTCACAGTTTCATTTCTAGCGATAAATATAAAAATAAAAAGAGAAAAAAAACTGAAAAAGGGAAAAAAAAATTGTTGGGGTCCCGCCGGGGTTTGAAGCTACTCCCCATGGGTCCATTTGGCATGTAAAACATACATTATACCTATGTACAATCTTAAAAAATATTCCTTAAAAATCCAAAAGTGGATATCTTGACAAAATTCTTCCACTTGTAGGGTACCATGCATGAGTACCTCATACCTACAAATTGTCATGACAATCTGAAGAGTGGTTATAGAAAAGAAGCAGAAAATGTATGAAAATCAACCCCCCCCCTTCCTTTTTACATAAGAAAAAAATTCATAAAAAATCAAAAAAATAAATTTTAAGCATAAAATACATATCAAAGCATTAAGTAAGTTAAATATGATAAATATGTAGTAAATGAGTGTGTAAAATCATACACTTATTGAGTTATTTAAAGAAATAGTGCAAAAATGTGCATTTCTGACAAAGTCCGAAAAGACGTCAAAAACGCGTCAAAAATTTGACTTCGAAGTGGAACAAAAAATAACAACACTTCTTAAGACATCTCTCTAGATCATCCTGATGCTTTCGGTTTGTCGATACATGCTTCGGTTCTGAAGAAGAAGTTTGTCAAAGAAGGGTACCCCCCGTGACCTACTTTTGGCTGTGGTGGCGCCACCTGTTGACAGATCCGGACGAAAAACAACAACACTTGTAGGGGACCATGAGTACTTCATACCTACCAAGTTTCATCAAAATCCCTTCAGCCGTTCTGGAGAAGAAGTTTAAAATGTGAAAAGTTTACGACGACGGACGACGGACGACGGACGACGACGACGACGACGACGACGGACGACGGACGACGGACGCAACACTATGACAATAGCTCACTTGAGCCTATGGCTCAGGTGAGCTAAAAAGACCCCAAACAAACAAACAAAGGCGACGTGTCCAATGATCGATCTATCTGAATAAAGAAGTTTCCAATACAAAGCATGACAATAATTATAAGACATTACTTGTTGAAATACGTGTATGATTTACCACAATAATATTTCAACATTAAGGAATTTACTGTTGGGTTTGTTTGGTTACAATCACTTGGTTCGGTTTCTTACGATTCCGTTTGTATTTAACGTTATCAAGAATGTTTATTTCATCATAGAATACAGCTTACGTACTGTGTGCTTATACTCTGTACAATTTTGATAATATAAGATACGACTGAAACCAGCTCTCCTTTTATCTTTACTTGGTTTACTTTTCATTTGGTCAGAGTAAACTCTGATTTAAAAGATCGATCAGCTGTTCACAAAAATACATATCATTGCATTAGTGTACCAGGCATATTTGCGTTTGTGTCCTTACCGATGGTATTTTTGAAGGTTTTATACAACATGCTTTTTAGTTCATACAGAAAACCAGCCATCCAATGTCTTTATCAAATATTTCGTTCAATGATACTGCAACAGCTGACGTAAAAGAGCCCAACAGAAACAAATACCTCTTAAGCCAAATATCAAACTAGGGATTTGAAAGGAATAAAAGCAACGTCAATTCTAAGTGAACGGATTAATTTCTAATGAGATAATAAAGATTCTGACGACAATCTAAACAGCATTTACAATAGAGCAAATTGAGCATCTACCAAAACCTAGCAAGCTAGAAGTGGGATCAGATGCCCAGGAGGAGTAAGCATCCCCTGTTTGGCTAGTCGAACCCGCCGTCGATGTTAACGCACATGAAAGTTAAAGTTAAATGCAAAGAAAACTTACGACAATCTTTTTCATCAGATCCGTCAGTGCAGTGTTTAATACCATCACATCTTGTAGAATCGACAATGCACCGACCATAACCACAACGGAATTCGTTGCTGGCGCATGATGGCAGTGCTGGAAAGGAAAAAAACTTCAAATATCTCTTTAAGATTGACAGATTGTAGGTTCTTCATGGACGTCTTAAATCAACTAGACAATATCATATCGTCTATTTCTATTCCTTCTCTCATCGGCTGAGCTTTGTCACGTGATGAGTCAAAATAAATTCATATTGACCTATGAGGGGCAATTTCATTAGATAACTTTACCGCCAAAACTCTTGCTTCCGGTTAACCATAGACTATCAAAACACACGAAATATATATCTGTAACGTCAATTAAGTCCTTCCGTAAACAGCATCAAGACGCTGAAGCTGAGTTGTAAAGTTCTTGAATTTTGAACAATTATAATAGTAACGACGCAACGGACTTTGACACTGATATCATCTTCAATTGACGCATTGAATAATTACTATTACGTTATGAATAATCCAGCAACAAATAATGCTTTATCAAGTTTTGAAAAAGACATCTTTATAAATAGGATACTTTATAAATAAGTACAGCACTATATGATGAAATTGAAAGTACCATGTAAAAGAGCATATTAAGATCTTAATACAATCTTAAGATTTTTTTGTCGAAAAGTTTACATATGCCTTACTAGATGTCATCAAATTTCAAAATCTTTTCACTCTCATAACTCATAATCTAACCTTACGATTTGAACGAAATTTTTATTTTATTGTCCTTTGTAGAATTTGCAACCTTTTATAATATATAAGCCCCCATTCCACAGCAATTCCAATGTACCGACGCTCATTCACGACTCAAAATTGCAAGGTCAAAAGAGGAGTCCGACGACCCTTAGTCGTATCTTGGTCTGGTAAAGTGTATGTTGGTCCAAAAAAGATTTGTATTGGAGCATGAACACTCTTGAGGTAGAAAACAAAATCCCATAATTTTTCAACCGGTTGAAAAGGTACGGGAAACTTTCTACCTCTCTTTTTGGTCGTGAAATGGTCGTGGTTTTGTCGGGATAGCCGGGGGTATGGCCTAGATTAATCGGGTCCTGATCAGGTAGGAGCGTTGATTGAGCGAGGTCTGATCGGTATCGAACTAGACCCAGTTCTTTTTACGCTTTTTTACGCTCTGTTCCCGATCTTTACCCGTCTAATAGATTCTACGCTCTTACCACGATCTATTCACTTTAGATTTTATGTTCGCTGATCTTACCATAACCTTTTCATGATCATCTTGCGACATATTCATGCTGTATATGGCCAAGTCACGATCAAACGACACTTAAAACATGGTCTGTTCATATTTCATTCATTTTCTCGCACTGATATTGATTTGAAATACTTATGATCGAAATGACGCGGCGACGACAACAAATGTGCCGTTCTTGGCTACCCAGAGCCCTTTTTAAGGAATGAAAAATTTAATTTTGATCGCAACACTTTTTGGTATACACTTCGTCTTGGTCAATACGCTTATACGATGGCAAATAAGATACATTTATGTTGGGACAGGGATGCATCAGAGAAAGCTGGTAATAGGTCGGAATTGTATCGAGAATAGATCGGGGTTTAATCGGGGTTTGGTAGGGAATAGATTGGACTTTAATCGGATAAAACGGAACTTGATCGGTGATATGATCGTGAGTAGAGCGGGCAAAGCATGGGTACGTTTATACATGAATCGGTCATAAATTGATCGGGAATCGGTCTGGAATAGATCGTATTGTTAAAAGAAAATGAAAAAAGTCGGGAATGTTAGACCCGCTCCTGTGAAAATTTCGGAAGGGAATGGGCGTAGATACAGTGGGATTACACTGGAACGGTTGCTATTCGCTTACATGTGTTAAACGCCTTTAAATTCAATAGCATCATTTAAGAAAAGATAAATTTGCAGCATGGGTAAGACATGCTCGATAAAATATTCGCGCTACTTCTCTGGTTGAAAATGGAACTTTAAATTTGCAAGGTGCCATTTTCTACAGTTTTTAAGATTTTGAGTGGAAACTTGGATAGTAGTAATGTCGAAGGGTTCCAACTCTCTACCTTCTTGAAGAAAATTCCAAAACCAATTTACATGCAGCAGACACGTGCTTCGAATATCAAATTCTCATCAGACATGGTTACTTATATGTTTTCATTAAATGTTTACCTATTATCAAAATTAGATGTTGATTCCTAAGGTCACAAATAAATATTGCCTATAGAATATAGCCTATTTGACCTTTAGAGTTCAAACTTCATACATATAACTTTTCAACCAAGCTCTTTCACCTTGACCTTTACACAAGGTCAAATATTCATTCTCATTGTAACGAAATAGCATTTGCCATAAGCACAAATACCTATGACTTTCAGGGTTCAAACTTCTTTCATTTAATCGTTTAACCAAGCTCTTTCATATTGACATTGACCCAAGGTGAAATTCAGGATTCAATCATCATATATATAATTGTTAAGTCAAGCATTATCACCTTGACCTTGACTAAAGGTCAATTTCTAATTCTCAAAGTCACAATAAACATTTTATAAACATTTAATAAAAATTAGAACCATCATTACATTACCGTGTGCATTTTATACGAATTATTCAATGATTAGATACAAGAAATGAGACTGTTATCACGTGGCTTTATACGACAACTGTTAAGCTTACTCAGATTTTGTATCATATTTCTCCAGTCCAAGAGAATACTGAAAACAGTAATATTACAAAAACTAATAGTATTATCTTAATTTGAGTTATCTTTCTTGGAAATTTATCTCTTTATATAATGAAAGCAGTAATACTATATAGATTGTTAGTTCGCTCTTATACCAGTGGATTCGGGGAGAAATGAGGGTGATTAGGAGTTGTATCTCATTCAAATGTATACTGAAAAATTGTTTAAAACATCAGGAATTCTTTTTCCCTCAACAAATGTGAAGAAAATGTGATATCGAAAAGAAGAAAAGGTGAAAAAAAGTTCCAAATGGATATTATTTTCAATTTGCAGTATAAAAAATTGTTCAAATCTAATGAATTCGTTGTTGAATGAAAGATTTATGTGATGAAAGCTCTGCTTGTAGCTTTAAATGTTGCTTTTTCTATATTACAGAAAGATGGCAACATGACTTTTCAATAATATAAGGGATTATTGTTAACAGTAAGATTATAGTTGTAAAAAGAAGGGAGGAGATCTCCAACAAGACCCCGTTGCAGCATCAACAGTAAAACACCAAAACACCCGATGCAAAAACACAAAAGATGAGTACAGCACGAGACGGAAAGAGACACACGACATTTAAACATCAAACACAAAAGACTACACATAAACCGACGAGACCAATGGGTAACCGGTGCCGACTTTGGACGGCCATCTGTCACGCAAGTTTCAAATGGTGTGGTTATCCTGGATTACGTGCGCACAACCCTCTCACTTCTCCAATTACCCAGAGGTCTCGAAGAACGTACAATTGTGGTGTAAAACAACCTCCTCACTGTAAGATGACATCACACAAACAAGACCGCGAAACGTAGAGGCCCCAGAGACACAGATGAATATGTAAATGGATGTAAAAAGAGGGCATGCGTAATACAGTCCGTGCTCTGCCGGCTGTAGCGAGCTCATGTTTGTAATCACCCGAGGATTTCAGAGAGGACAGGTGGTCGGGGCCCTGTCTTCTTTAAAGAGGTTTGGACAGGGCCCGTCATGGAGTCCCGTCGTCACAGTCAGTCAGAGTGCAAGTCTCAAGGATGCGCTTGTACAAGACTGTAGATTGGTCAAGTACCAAGCCTAGTGTCCGTCTGGTGACATTAGCATCATATCCACGGTATAAAAGGCGTTTGATGATTCTGACGCATTTTCGATGGTTATGCTGCCTACCTTTGATCCTTTTTATTTTGTTTATCATATCACCATAAAAGACAGGTTGTGTAATACCCATAGTAATGTACTCTGTTGCATGTATAGATCCGAATTTTAAAAGAAGTTGACTGTATTTTTTGTAAAATTTCCAGAAAGTCTTAACTAGTTTATGAAAGCGGAAACCTTGACCTGAAGTTTTTTGGTAATTTGTAAATTTCTACTGTGAAAATCCAAAATATCAGTACATGCTCTAGCGTACCGGATGAGTTGTGATATGTAAATGCCGTATGACGGTAATCTTGGAACATCACCGTCAAGCCAAGGGAAATGTACTATGTTGAATCCAAAATCATCCGTTTTGTCATATACACTTGTATGAATCTTTCCGTTTACAATTTTGATATTTAGGTCCAAAAACGGTGTTTCTGTATTTGAAAGGTTTGCCTTGTTAAGGGTTAATTCTTGTGGATAAATTTCATTCTTATATAATTCAAAAGCAGGATTGTCAATGGTTAGAATATCATCCAGATACCTAGAAGTATTATTGAAACATTTCAGCTCATCAAATTTTCTTTGCTTGTGAAGATTTTGGATAAATTCTTTCTCATAAGTGTGTAAAAATAAATCTGCAACAAGAGGCGCACAGTTAGTACCCATAGGAATTTCTACAACCTGCTTGTTTAGATCCTCACCAAATCTAACATAAATATTGTCCAAGAGGAAGGACACGGCATTACACAGGTCACTACATGTCCATGATTTGTATGATTTGTAGTCTGTCGAGGAAAAGAAACCCTTCGATTCAGATGTACAAATGTAAGTTTTTCGCTCTCGATCAAAACACCATTTAATGAGATTAGATAATCGATCATTAATTTTGTCATGTCATGAGGAAGTGTGGTGTACATATTAGAGAAATCGTATGAAGAAATCGTATTGGCTTGGAAATTTCCAGATTTCATTTTTTAATCACATCCCCTGAATTCTTAATAGACCAAAAAAAAATTTACATCGTTCCTGTTTAGAACCGTTTCACAATATCTAGTTACGTGTTCTTTAATAGCAGTAAGTGCTGACGTCAGATTTCTAGACAAAATTGTAGTGGAGCAGTTACTAGAATTAGCAAATCGAAATTTGTAAGGAGACTTGTGCAGTTTCGGTATGCAATATAGTGTTGGGAGATCCAATTTAGAAATAGAGATATTGAATGAAGACAGTTCACTGTTATGCTTGCCTAAAATGTTAGATGCGCTTTCATTGCTTTTGATATATGTATTAGTAGACGAAAGTTCCGAAATCAAAGTTGATATGTAGTAACGTTTTCAAATGATAATGGTGTTGTTGGCTGCTTTATCAGCTGGTGCAAAGACATATTTTTCATGTAATTTACTTAGTTTGGATTTGAAATATCTTTCTGATTTGGAATGTGGATTTTGAAAAAGATGAGGGTTTTTATGGAAGTTATCTATTCGAATATTCGTTATATCTAAAATGAGGTTTTTCCAGTCATTCAGAGCATGCGGTTCGACTCCTTCTGATTTACACCATCTTTTCGTATAATTATCTAAGGCTTCAGTAAGCACTTCACGGCATTTGACAAAATCTATCTTGGATGGGATTCTATACTTAGGTCCTTTTTTAAGAAGACCACGGAGCTGTCTGTCTTGGATAATTGAAAAGTCACCTGTAACAACATGGCCAGCTGGTTTGTAGAGATATTTAGAAGTTGCACATTCTCAAGAAGCAGGACACGATTCAAGTATGTCAGGATCCGTTGTAACTTTATTATAGTTAAAAACAAAGCTTCGAATAGGTTTTCTTGTACTTATAACAAATAAGAGGTGGCTCTAAATTTTCAAAATATTGAGGAATGGTACTTTGTACGCGATGATCCCGAAAAATATTAGAGATGTTTAGAAGATCAAAACATTTGTTAATAAACGGGATTTTTATGAATCATCTTTTCGGTGAGGTGTTTTTCACAATAGGATAAAGTTTATACTGTGCGAATGAGACAATGATATTAAGTCTGAATCAGTCAGTGTTTCTTAAGAATGCAACCTCTGCTTCATCCAAGATAGATTTCAAGTGCATAACTGCTATTGACGACAGAGTAATATTACTTACAATTTTGTAAGTAATATTACTATTTATAGTATTCTCCTTGACTGTTCTCATAATTCAGATGTCCTGAATATTATCTATTTATATTGTGCGTAAGATAGTTAAAATTCTTTTTATTATATTCTGATATCCCACAATTTTATTTAAAAAAAGTGAACATTGAAGAAACAGATTATAACTTTTCATTTCGTGCTCGAAAACAAGATGAAAATTTCCGATAAAGGTATATAACCCTAAAAGGTTTTTGATTCTGTGGCTGATTTTAATGGCATTGGAATCAGATATAAAATAACAAAAGCGACTGTGCCTTGCTATGTGGTCGTCGTATAGTGTGATAATATTCTTTTAAAGAAGAATATGACAGTTCTACCGAATTGAAGCGACGGGTGTTGCATGCAAGCAGGAGATGCTTACTATTCCTGGGCACCTGGTCTCACTCCCATATCGGGAGTTCGCTTCTTTTCATGTGGTGGAGGTTTTTGTTTGTTTGCTTTGGTTCCTGTTTTGTCCTGATTTTGCATGCCTTCGGTTTCTGATTTTCTGAATTATCGATTTTGTGCTGTATACAGGGATATGGTCATTATCCATATTTGTCATTGTATGTTTAAGGATGAATGGAAATATCATGGGTAATAAACGTCATGTATTTCGTGTTTCTATCCCATTTACAAGTCCTTTTATGCTTGGATATGCTGTTTCCTCACATATAAGTGGTTCGATGTTTAACTGCGGCGCTGCAACATAATCTTTTTGCTGATTATCTCCTTTCTTTTAAGCCAGATAATAATAGCTATCTACTATTAAATGTTTAACGTCTTCAAATTCATTAGCATAATTTTAGAGCAGTTTAAATTAACAGCATGGACCAGACATGCACGTTTCGGGTATTTCACCCTCGTCAATGATCCTCAATCTGAATAATGAAATATGGCCAAAATCTGTGAAATTATGTTCTAAATATACCGAAAAACAAATATGGACAATGATGCTACAGGACCCAAGTTTAAGAAATTTGAGAAAATATAGTAAACATAAATTCTCAAACGCGTCTGAAGAAACGACCAACCGAAAGTGACTGAACTTGGCTACATGTGCCCTCGGGGACTCCTGGTCCACCAACGGTGACACTCACCAAGTGGCACAAATGTTTAACGTCTTCAGATGCATATGCATCATTTTAGAGCAGATGAATTTACAGCATGGACCAGACATGCACGTTTGGGGTATTTAACCCTTGTCAGTGATCCTCAATCTAAACAATGAAATATGGCCAAAATCTGTGAAAATTATGTGTTTGATATACCGAAAGACGTAGCAAAATGACTGGGATATGATGCTACAGGACCCAGGTTTCAGTAAGTTATTTCACATTCACAAACACCTAGAGCCTTTTATATGACCACGAGAAGTTCAAAAATATCAAATACAAGTTACTGTAATTAATTCTCGGTACAATCACAAACAGGCTTTCATAACGAAAGGGTGAAACTAACTCCTGGAAAAGCATCAACGAAAACTAGATTTTTCTTGAGTACAGGTTACTTAATGTTCAGACTATTAGGTCAGAATATTTATTAATTCGAGTAGATAGTAATAAAAGATACCGTCTTCTATGTTGAAGAACACGTCGTCTGCATAGGCACCAACTTGAATTTCGTCAATCTGGGAGACATGACTGTCTTGAAGCTTAAGAAAAACATCATGGCCTAATTGATGTCCTTTGCCAACCTTTACTATAGAATCAGACCAGCTTATATAAAAAGGAAGGTACTTTCTACAGTCCACTATTGCAGCATTGTGATGAACAGAAGATCCTCCTACTCGTTTCAGTGTTGAATATGTATTACCCCCTTTTCCAAGTTTAACCTTGTATATCTCTGACTTTCCTTTCAACAATGTCACCGAAGCATCCGAGCATGTTTTGACTGTAAACTTGAAGACAGTATCCCGAACAGGATCGAGCCCATGTCCCGAGAGACTTATGCGTGTATGTGGGTCTACATGGATTGCTAAAAATATGAAAAATATAAATAAATTCCTATTCTTCCGAGATAAAAGTTGTGTAATAAGATTACATTTAAGGGAGTCCAGAACAGTATCCAGTAAATAAGCCCATCGGTAAGCTCTAGATCAATTATGACGTCATAGAGAAACTTCGACGTTTGCGCGTTTTTTTCGTAAAAACGTCAGCATTAAGTAACGTAAAAAAATAAGGGGGAGGGGTAACAAAATTACTGTAGCTTAAAAACTGACGGTCAAATTTCAAGGGGAACTTATCTTTGTTTAACTTGACATATGAGGTAACAATATCAAGTTTTTTTTACGGAAAATAAATGATAGGGTTTCTCATAAACGAACGTTATTATTAAAAATACACAACTCAAAGACGTTCTGAAATAGACATTAATTTGTCTCCTTTCAACAATTTCATTTAAAAGTCTTAGTGATCATTTACAATTCTACTCACATCCGATTGCACACTTCATATCTAAATGAAAAATGCAGTACTTGTTAATTTTCTGCCTCCACATAAGATAGTACGTCACATTTACGATCCATTCGGGGAAGTTCAAGGGGCATATACATTTTGTACGTAAAGCCGTAGCTTCAAATCTGACGGTAAAAAATGATGCATTTTGGCATGTCGGAAAACTTTGTTTCAATTATTAACATATATAAGTTTTAGGAAAATAAAATCATAGGATCGTTTTTGAGTCTGGTTTTTCTGAACCTCCTTAAGAATAGATTTTTTTTTTCAAATTTTCACATATAGGAATTTGGGAATTAATAATGAATAACGTAGTAAAACACTCAACGTATTTGAACAATTATACAAAAGTAAAACAGAAAAATAGAAATCATTAAATTTCATATACATGGAGTAATGTTTGAACTGAAGACGAAAATTTCAAAAAAATGCTCTCAACAAAATAGAGAAAAAACACAAAAGGAAAATAATGAAAATGTGTCAAGAATAAATTATTCAAAACTTACGGCAATCAAGTTCGTCACTTTCGTCTGAACAATTCATTTCTCTGTCACATTCTGCTGTGCCAGGATAGCATCTTCCATACGTGCATCGAAATTCGGAAGCATCACACGCTGGGAAAGCTATAATTAGTACCATAAGCAATCAATATAAATTAAACTTATTGCAATTGACACAAATTATCTTACCTCACCTATTTTTCTTCACCCATACTGCAAATAAACACTATACAATACATGGTATAATCATTCATACTAAAGCTTGAAAAATAAGAGGCTGTTGTCATACTAAACAAAGGAGGGGATATCCAACAACACAAGTTTTCAGCAGCCACTGCATAACTCCAAAGCGCCCAATGTAAAATAACAGAGCAGACACGCACAAAAAGAGATGCAAAAGGGACAAGGAAAACAAACTCAGATCATAGAAACATCAAACACAAAAGTAATCCAACGAGACAAATAGGCAAGCAAGTAGCACACGATGTGGTTATCCGGAATACGTGCGCTCAACCCTCCCATTTTCCGATTACCCAGGGGTCTGAAAGAAGTACAATTGTGGTGTAAAATAATCTCATCAAAGTTAAGTGAACATTAAACAGACATCATGACGCAGGGACCCAAGAAACACACAGATTGGTTTATAAATGTATATAAAAACAGAAGACATACGAAATACAGTAGGTGCTCTGCCGATTGTTAATGCAAGCGGTCTCCCGAGGAGTCCGACCGACTGGCATTGGGAGAGGATAAGATCCTAGGATATCGTCAAAGGAAACATATAAACACACCGTTTGCTACTTGACCAAGAGTCACCGAGAGCACATGTAGCCACCTTTGGTTAATAATTTCTTTAACGCGTCCTAAGTCTGCACCGATTGCCCATTGATCTCGATGGTTTCTGAGACGTCATTTGTGTTTGATGTTTCTATGATGTGATTTGCTGTTCCTTGTCCCTTTCGTGTGTCTTACTGTAGGTGTCTGCTCTGTGATTTTGCATTCGACATTTTGACTTTTGCTGATGTCACTTCAGTGTTGTTGGAGATTCTCTCTTTTCTTAAACAAAACCGATAAAATGCTTGGAAATCGTAGCAAAGTGAATGTTCGTCTAGATCGTAATGGTGCGTATACAATAGAAAAATTAAAGATGAATTGTCTTACTTTTGTTAAAAGTAATATCAAAGGATCTTTTACTTTTTAATTGCTGCAATTACTTTTTTTTAGATTTTAAGCAAGGACCAGACATGAAACTTTCGTTAACTCAACCCTCGTCAGTGAACTTAACTCTTAACAATGAAATATGGCCAGAGTGTGTGAAAGTTATTATGTCCAAAATTACCCAAGGAAGTAGCAAGATAAATGGGATATGATGCTACAGGACCCACGTTTGTGAAATTTCAAGATAGAAGATAGACAAACGCATTTTAGAAATATGTTAATTTGACTCACCACACTCATTTTCATCACTTCCGTCAGCACAGTTCTTTACGTTATCACATACCTCCATAGGAATAATACAGTAACCAGTGTCTAAGCACTGTCCAAATCCTGACACACAATTTCCTAGAATAAATATCAAATAAACATCAAAGAAGTACCCATCAATTATTGAATCTCAAAATAAATATTTCCAGTAAAATGATTTCCATAAAATTGTTATTTCCATAAAATAATTTACATTTTTACACAATAAAAGTACATTCCTACCATTTACTCTACCATTGCTATTGATTCAGTGTAAGGTCGGTTGAAATCGGCTACTGATGGGTAATTTTCTCTCTCCTTTCATAATTGAATGATGTTTTGCTGTGTTTGTAGGTTCATTTTGTTTGCATTTATTTGTTTATCTAGTTGTGTAAGACTACTATACAATGATGAACTTTTAATTCGGTGTATATGATGTGGGGTCAATATTACATCATATATACTGAGTTAAAACTCCATAACTGTTTTATTCTATATATTCCCATTTGATTCACAATAAATAACGTCACCTATTGCAGAAGTTAGTGGGAGTAATCCCGGTCTATTAATATACCGTGGTATATGGTGATCTATTCAGGAGCGAGGACGACGTTATCAGCCAACCACAGCGTCACTATTTATAGTTGATGGGATGAATGTATTTATTAACCACCGGTGATTTATATTGATAATTCTGCACTACTGCCCATGGTCTTGCGGAATATCTTAGCTTTATCATCCAACATATGGAAATAAGAGGTAATCCGACTGAACAATTCTGAGATAGCCCCTTGCTTTTCAGAAAGCGTATAGTAAAGGTGGGGGACCATATCGGGATTCTTAATAGACTGAAACGAGCATCAGTCTCGAGTTCGGGACCATTTTTCAATATTCGTTTTATTACTTATTAATATATTGTTGCCATCTGATGCAATACAGTTTAGTGTTAAATAGCTTTGGATGTGAATTTATGAGGGAGCAACGTTAACCCTTTATAAAGGACCGGAAGGACCGGAAGACTTATTAAGAGGGGGGGGGGGGGGTTACACACATTCAGGTATCAAAATATTTCTCATTTAGATTCTATCTACTCGTGAGTAATTACAAGTATTTTCCGGGGAAATGATGTTTTGTATCAATAGTTTTTTTGTTTGCATTGTAAATTATATTTTCGCGGTGTCCGATAGCTTTTTCAACTTTGTAATAGTTTCGGTGCGAATGTTATGTCGTTCTATGTGAAGAATACTCCTTGAGTTTTACTTTTTTTTTCAAAACATGATTTTGATAATATCAAATCTTTGTTGAACCTAGAAATTCCAGAGTGCTTGGTTGAATGACATGGATATGGATGATGACCATATCCTTGTCTACAGTACAAAATCAATAATTCAGAAAATCAGAAACCGAAGGCATATTAAATCAGGATAAAACAGGAACCAAAGCAAACAAAAACAAAAACCTCCACCATATGAAAATAAGCGAACTCCCGATATGAGAGTGAGACCAGGTGCCCAGGAAGAGTAAGCATCTCCTGCTTGCATGCAACACCCGTCGCTTCAATTCGGTAGAACTGTCACATCCGGTTACTTCCATTTTGGAAGATATAGAGTACAATCTTTGGTTAGATGGTTCAAATAGTCTATGACAGAATATCAACCTAGAAATTCCAGAGTGCTTTTCAGTGTGAACGAACAATCGTAGTCCTACACAGACTTCATTTTATAATTTTACAAATGGAAATCATGATTAAAATCCAGTTTCATTTTGGGTGTGATAGGACGATTACATGCTTTTTTAATTTTCAGATTATTGTCATAATTTCATACCTTTATATAAAACCAAGTTTGCTGTTGGGTATGAATATTTTAAAATGATTATCATAATTTCAAACCTTTATAGAATACCCAGTTTGCTGTTGGGTATGATTGCACAATGGTTTTAATTTTCAAATGATAATCATAATTTCCAACCTTTATAGAATACCCAGTTTGCTGTTTGGTATGATTGCACAATGGTTTTAATCTTCAAATGATTTTCATAATTTCCAACCCTCATAGAAAACCCAGTTTGCTGTTGAGTATGATTGAACAATGGTTTTAATTTTCAAATGATTATCATAATTTCCAACCTTTATGGAAAACCCAGTTTGCTTTTGGGTCTGATAGCACAATGGTTTTTATTTTCAAATGATTATCATAATTTCCAACCTTTATAGAAAACCCAGTTTGCTTTTGGGTGTGATAGCACAATGGTTTTTATTTTCAAATGATTATCATAATTTCCAAACCTTTATAGAAAACCCAGTTTGCTTTTGTGCGTGATAGCACAATGACATGCTTGACATCATAGGGGTTGGGATCCGTTCCTGTGATTATTATGTTTTCGCCAAATACAAATCCTCTGCCGAGCTGTAGTTTGTTGTTCTTCCATCCGAACCAAAACGGCTCATAATTGTCACAGTTCATGGTAGGTTGATAAGCGCTAAAAGAAATTTCCTTCTCGCCATTTACGAATTTATGTACATATGCCCAAGTGTTACCATTTTCTCCAAGGAGCAGTATATAGGAGTCATTGCTGTTTTTTGTTTCAGTCTGTAATTCGATTTTCGTGCCATTACATGCATGGACTTCAAAATTGATCCATCCTATTCCATCAAAATTCATATCATAATCAACAAGATCTAGCTTTGAGGGGTTTTCTGTAGTGATGTGGATAGTATCTGTAATTTAAAAGTAAACCACTGATCATCTGACACTTCCATTAGTTTCTATATGTTAATACATGTTGATGGCACATATCTTGCAAATTAAGAAAATACACGTGTTAACTAAATGTAAAAAGACTACAGAAAGCAATGTCTACTCTGCATATCATAATCTCTGGTGTGTTTTGACGACGAATCTAGCCCGAAGTTCATTTTATGATAATAGACCCTCTTTATATCACCGGTAAACTTGCATTTTAGACACCCCAAGACCCAACATCACTACTTTTGCATTATTTCTTACGGTGAATCAGATACGACGTCACAGTTAAAAGTTACGTCAAATCTTGTGATGGCGGGTCTTAGGATATACATTATGGTGTATTCATTTATAAATTGATACGATACTCTAGAGCAAACCAAACGTGCCGATGCAACAATAGCTTCGGTAAGTCTAGAACCTACTAAAGCAAACGTTTATATGAAAATACATGATACTGAAAATATAAAGCGGTTGCGCTATAACATCTTATTGTTATCAATATTTAGGGAATAACTAGCTTCTGATGTTATGTTGGCGGACGGTAAATGTTGATTTTACGGTCGCAAAATGAGTTGTTCTGGCAACGCATTAACGAAGACAGAAAAATGGATATTCGCACCGTAAAATTAGCATTCACCGTCCGCAAACATAATGTCAGTATCTAGTTATTCGCATTCTAATGCAATCTTTATTTTTGTGAATATATAGCGAAATGTGATGTTAGCAACGTCAAAGCCTAGGATGTGCTCGTATAACCAATTCATTCGACAATATAGCGAAGTTGCATTGGAATGAAAGATACCTATGTCAGAACAATCATTTATTTTTAAACATATTAACCATTATCGTCCCTTTTCTGTTAAGCAAAAGTGACATTCGGATCACATCGCCCTTTTAATGAAACGGCATAAAATGACTCGGATGTCCATCGTGGAAGATTTTACATCAAATCGATTTAAAAGTAAAAAGGCACCTTTTCAACATTAAAAATTTTGCAACTTGAGTGAGTAATGTTGTGAGTAACATATTTGTCAGTTTTGATCCAGTATGGGGACGTGTAAGTCATGATGGATTGTAACAAAACTAATAAATCAACGGGGAACTATTTTCAAAATGGTGCCGTCTAATGTCCGAGTCTTTTTTCGAAGGAAAAGGCCGAGGTTGATCCGCATGCCAAAGTGGCATTTGTTGTTACATTGTAGAAAGCCGAGGATGCATACTCTCCTTAGGGACATTACGTCATCTCATTCAATAAAGGATTCACGTTGGCTCCATTACGTCATCACAATCAAATAAAGGATTCACGTTGGCTCCTTCGCCGAATGTTTATGTGATTTTGTTTGGTTTAGTACGTTTCACAATTACTCTTGTCCATTGATTATAATAAAAAACCCAAATAGTCCGAGATCCCACTTTAATGATTCGAATCATAATTATCTTTATAAACTCTGCACCCAGACAGTGCTTTACCTTCTTGACAGATATTTTCAAATGAGTTGTGCCGACATGCGTGTTTCTTTTGTGCTATTCAAAGCCATAAAGGGTTCAAAATGCCAAAATAAACATGATAATACGGGGCCTGGTGTTTTGATTTTGAAATTCTAAAAAACAATGCCGTTTGAACAGCGATATTAAACCTTAATTTACATATTGTGAAGAGGTGTCTTAAACACATCAATGTGCATGAATGACAGTCATTACTTCTTACGAAACTATTTGATCAGATAGGGGATATACAAGATTTATATCAATGAATGATCTATATTATGATATATTTTATATATGGTATAAGAAAAATATCCTTCAAAGGAAAATTCTATGACAAAGAATATGAGTGAAAGAATGCAAGAAAAACAAATAGGAAAGTTGATACATGTAAAAAAAGAAAAATAACAAACCATCGAAGTTTTGAAAATCACAAGGCCCGGGTTTCAGGATTATGTTGTCCAAGGCAATTACACTGGGACCAGACCCTTTCACGGCTTCAAACAGTAACTAAAAGAAAGACATATAGTAAACCTTACGGTCACAACAATTTCACTGTCATAACATTCATAAATATTACAACTGCGGGCGGAGATCGCTGTAAAGATCCGAAAAGCCGCTACGAGCGACACTTGCACTTAATTCTCCAACTAAATGGAAATGACCCGTATTATTCTCAGAAATTCCAGGAAAGTACAACGTCTGTTGTTTGAATTCTTTTGAAATTAGATCGTTGTTTGACAAAAACCAAATACGGCACCATTTTTTTCTGCTTGGAGGTCCCTGTGAATCACAGGCTCCAATGGATCCCTCTCTTTTTTCAGCTGCCAGCCCTGGCCGAAAGAAAAATAAAACTGTTTCCAAAGCTACCTTGTTTTTGTAGTCCTATTTTAAACCGTTCTCGTCTTTATAAGATGCGAGAAAATTTTTATTGAAAGGCAAATTACTCTTTGAATTTTGACGAGAAATGTGTAAGTAGATTAACGTTACGCAATATCAGAAAAATCTAATTCGGAATGGGCTATTACATCGTGACTATGATAAAATTTAACTACAGCGACAAAGGAAGACTCCGGCTTTCAGCAACTAATATCAATTTTGCAGATCGCCGTATTAGAAAAAGTGATTTCCAGTATGGAAGACGTTGCTTTATATGAAAACATATATATTATACATAGTTTTTGAAGGAAAAAAATAGTTCATGGTTTGATCTGATATGTATACTTTAACTTAAATACGGATAACCGTACCATGTGTCATTGACTTATCATTTAGTGGTCCTCCATAGTCAAGTACGTATAGTGTATTATGCATACACGACTACTATTTTTATAAAGGATTTCAGCTATTTCGTCGACATCCTTTCTGTTTTTGCAATGTCTTTTCCTTCTTCTTATCATTTTCCTTTCCATAGACTTTATGGAAATGTCTTTTTACACATAGCCAAAAAAAAAAAAAAAGAAAAAAACAACAACAAACAAAAAACAACAAACAAACAAACAATCAAACAAAAATAGAAAGAAAAAACCCAATATAAATGATAATGAAACCATTAGAAAGCTCATACAATGATCTTCCTGAACCCATTTTGGCTTGTTGATAACTTCATTCATGTCCCCGCTAGAGGTCACTAAATTTCAATCTTCGAACCCTTATAATTTCTAAACTAATCGTTCGATTTAAACGTGTTCGTTATATTGCTATTTCAAGTTGAAATCGGAGCTTCCAATGGACAGCGTGCCAATTTCTACAATTTTTTTTTAGATTTTGAGTTGAAACTTCAATGGAAGGTTACTTTTGTGTAGACATTTAACGTTGACCTAGTTTCAAGGTCATATTTTATTCTCGAGATCACAACAAACTTTTGCCTATAGAGCGAAGAATATTTGACCCTCAGAGTTCAAACTTCATTCATATAATCCTTTAGAAAACTACTCTCACCTTGACCTTGTCCAAAGGTCAAAATCTCATTCTCAAGGTCAGAATACACTTTTGCCTATAGAACAAAGACTGCTTGACTTTGAGACAGTTTACTACACAAATATTCCTTGCATCAAGGATCTTCACCTTGACTTTGACCCAAGGTCATTAATTAGATTTTAAGTTCACAACAGGCTTGTTAATAAATATTGAGCTTTGAAATGATTAATTTACTCAGTATGGATGAAAATAACCTTCAATACTTATCTCCTTTCCGTGACCTTGGTTCATGGTCAAATAATCGTTCTCAAGGTCATAAAAACATTTACTTGTAGAAAACACAGTTTTTATCCTATACTTTTTATTTCACACACATGTGGTGCTTCTTATTTGAACTTAACATGGCATAAAAAGATAACTCTTTCATTCTTATTCTTTGTTTCCTTTTTAGTAGCATGACGTGTCTGTACTTACATGCTGTTGTCACTTCCTATTTATAGAAATTTTCTCATTGGTACATCATTATGCAATTTCTGTTTTTAAATAGTATTTTTAAAGGATTTAAAATTGATCGATCAAGGAGTAAGCATGGAAGGAGTTTATCTTTTCTTACTGTTTTGTCGATTAATAAATGAGGGTCCCAAGTAAGAGATAAGCTCTTTTGACTCATTTGCTAAAGTGAATTAGGTACTTAAGCGGCTATTCCTTAATTTCCCTTTTCTAACTTCTTTTTTCAGATTTTAACATTTCAGTTCCAAGGAAGATCTAACAAAGAAGGAATTCGTCGGTTTCTTGCAACAGTAGCCATTATGTTTATTATATTATTTGTCCATAAATCGATGTTTGCATAGATAAATATATTTTGTTCTTGCTCCTTTAACGTTTGTTTTATTTTCTTAGTATCTGGTTCAATTTTGTTGTCTATTATACGATTATTGACTAGGAATGAGGGCAATATATGCAAGGTAAAATTCATTTTCAAATGAAGATTTTGTCATCATAGTATTTACTATGTAGATATAACGTCAAACAGTGCAGGAATTTAATAATTTGTTTTCATTTTTGTGCTTAAACATCGACGGCGGGTGCGGCTAGCCAGCAGGAGATGCTTATTCCTCCCCGGCACCTGGTCCCAGCTCTTTCTTGGGGTCCATCGATGCTGAATATAGTGTTTTATTGCGTGTATTGTTGAGATAATCGTCAGGATCTTCTTTAACTCATTTATATTGAGATACTGATAAGGGTATAACAAATACATTTTGTATACATATATGCCCGCTTAAATATAATTAATGAGCCCACTTAAGCAAAAGTCCCTTGCTATGTGAATCTTACTGTTTGGGATTTTCCCTTTATCTTAACATATTTGTATACAATATATAACCAGAACGATTTTTTTTGCGAATAACAACTAACACGATTTAAAAAGAAGATAAGAGAATAACTATGCATGTAATAGGTTTTGTATTTTGTATCTTTCGTTATAAACTTCTTGTTATTCTTCTTGGATGTACGATGAAAGGATATGGTTAAATAAGATAATACAGAAGTGTTAAAAATTCAAATCCATCTCAATGAACCAGACACATGTTTCGCATAGTTAATCATCATTCGTAAAGCTTCTAGCCAAAGTGATTTTCAGACACAGCCAAAATCCATTTCAGTAGTGCCCCACATGTTTTATTTTTTTCTTTATTTTATGATATTCTTCAAAAACTTAAAGGATCGGAACACTTCATTATTATGTTATTGTACCATATCATTACTTCATACAACAAAAGACAAGATGTCTATAAAGATTGATACAAAATTCATCTGATTGATTTCTATTAAGATATAAAGACAGTTTGGAATAGTGCATGTTTTTTTTATGTTCAGATAACGACTGAGTGTGTAATTTCGGAAAATTATTGGAGGAACAATTATTTGCAAATACTTACTTTCGCCTATCGAATGAATCGCAGATAATGCGACAATTTGTACCTCGTGACAATAATGCGTGAATTATTCTTATTGTAGCCATTGTCACATACATTGAATCACTATAACTATTGTCAGTTAAAAGTGAAAAAATGTGAAAAATTAAACCTGAGACTCCTGATATTTTGAATTATGAGACTATTTTTTCGCCTATATCTTTTCAAAAATTGTAAATGCCTTTTAAACGCACGGAAAAAAATATCCTTTCTTGTTGTTCTGAGTCTTTACTTTTCTGTTTTTGTGGTCCCTTGCCGAATGTCAACATACTTTCGATTCCCATATATATACATTTTGTTTGTTATCTTATGTCGCAATATCATAAGTACAGGCACATTCAAAGTTTCTCGGTGACTATTTGTTGTAACAGGTATAAAAGGCATCGTAGGCATTAAAGTTTATTTTGATCAGTTGATTGTTGAGGAATACAATTATAAATGTTACCACCGAATATAGAATAATCAGATGATTAACGCTTGTATATTTTATCTAAAAATTACCTTCAGCAATAAAAAATAGCTAGTAGCAACCAATGAAAGTTTTTCCACCGATCTATCAAGATGATGATTTGTCGCATTCGATAAGGGTTTATTGGCCAATGATCAACGCATAAATAAGTTTTTGTTTGTTCTTATATTATTGTTATAGTAGTTTTTGTCTTAAAAGACTGGTTTTAATTAATTGCATAGACGATTTGGCTTATTAGAGAAGACATGTGTTGGAGAGACGAGCTATAGCACAAAGAGGGAGTCATATAAAGTCGAATTAAAAACAGCTATCATATGTACCTCGAGATTATTTTGAGTAGCCAGGAACACTTCTGCATAATGCCATTTAGGACCTTGGTTACCATGTGTTGACCATATTGTACTGAAGTAGGGAGATTGACTGGACTTTGACTTTACATTCAATGTTGATGTATTCTGACCATTCATATTGTAGAAGAAGGAAAGACATCGGTCTTCATCTGAAATAATAATTTCAAACAAGTCTACCAATATTGGATATTATAAATTTCAAACAGTTTCAAACAAAACATTTCTAAAGCATAGACCAATTACAGATTTCACATCAAGCATTTTAAACTAATATTACCTATGAGTGGGAAAGCTGTCTCAAAATGGGCCACGTCATAGAGCGCCCCTTGGTCAACCATATCGGCCATCAAGAATCCATCTCCTATTCTTGCATAGATTGGCCCTTTGTCTTCATAAGCTGTTGCGAACTGAAATATCGTATGCATATTATTAGATGGTAAGGCGTAAATGTCTCAGATATGCTTATTGTTATCAAGAACGGTTCAAATCATGCTCATTTGAGAAAGATGATCAGATATATTGTCGATTTATGTTAACTAAAGATTTCAGTTAAATTCTATGATATTTTTTCCCTTGAGATACTGTGTAAAGATAATTATTCAATGTTTGCGCATCTCATTTTTAGAGAGACGTTACGGACATTTAAAAGGGCGCCTCAGAAAATATGCATTTATCTACGAAAGATTGTAATTAATAAGGAAATTTAATTGAGAAGAAAGCTAGTCGTACATGAATATAGAAAATATTATGCATATGACGAACTAAACATATTTCAATCGCAGAGAACAACAAATAAAGAACACTTATCCATATGGATATATTTTATATCAACGCTTAAATTATCACGTTGTACAAACTAATCCTTTGCCTGAACTTGGCAACAAGAAACGAACATAATATAGGGAAAAACTACATCAAGAAAGAGCCAGAGACGAATGGTCAATCTTGAGAAGAGGTCAAAGAATGATTTATCCGGAAAAAAACGCCTACAGGACTCGTTGTATCATTAACTGCAAATGAGATCAAACGATCCTAACGAAAATCTCAACAGCACTCACAATAGAACATCACACTGAGCGTCGACGGACCCCTAGCAAGCTATAGGTTGGACCAGGTGCCCGAGAGGAGTAAGCATCCCCTGTTGGCTAGCCGCACCCGCTTTCGATCTTCACGCACGAAAATGGGGGAAAATATCTACGAAACATGCACTGTCTAGGGTTATGTCTTTATATAAAGTGCAAAACACCGAAACGAGCAAGCAAAGGCAAAATTGACAAACTTTGTGTATGCTTTGAAAAGATATTTTTAAAGAAAAATAAACACACTAAACTAAATTTCAATATTAAGTCCTCGCGTAAAGTAAAAGGACACAAGCTCACTTGATCTTGATTTTCAGTAAGAGTACAGACCATGAAAGCGTGGCCTATGGAACCTTTTGTCTTATAAAGAAGGGAGGAGATCTCCAACAAGACCCCGTTGCAGCATCAACAGTAAAACACCAAAACACCCGATGCAAAAACACAAAAGACGAGTACAGCATGAGACGGAAAGAGACACACGACATGTAAACATCAAACACAAAAGACTACACATAAACCGACGAGATCAATGGGTAACCGGTGCCGACTTTGGACGGCCATCTGTCACGCAAGTAGCAAATGGTGTGGTTATCCTGGATTACGTGCGCACAACCCTCTCACTTCTCCAATTACCCAGAGGTCTCGAAGAACGTACAATTGTGGTGTAAAACAACAATTAGTAGTATTATCAACATTATCAAGAGGAGGATGGAATAGGATGGAATACACAACATATGTATGTTTTTCGACATTACCGATAACAAAATAAAACCTTGCTCTCTGTGTTGATACAGGGAATGAGTTACCCTGCGTGATCTCGCGTGTTGTTCGATAACTCGTACGGATCTGGTATGAGGGTAAGAATGGACTTCCTCCAGCCTGGCATTTGTAAAAATGCTCTTTTTCTCGATATTTACGTATATACGTGCATTTTGTCTTCAAAATCATGAACCCCCCTCCTAAATGGCCCTCTGCATACTTTTTTCTTGATCTCGATGATAATTTTTTTTCATAAACATGTATATGACAATTGTATAATTATGCGCTTGAATAGCTTGCAAGCCTGAACCCTCAAATAAGCAAAATAAATATAGATAAATAATTTGTAGTAGGGTAGGAAAAGACGTGCGGTTTAAGCAAGAGGTATCAACAAGATACACCAAAGCAAAAGGGAAGAACATACACCAAAGACGTACATGTAAAAAAATGTAATAAAACACAAATTAAAAAGACTATAAATAAACCAAGGAAGCCAATCGGCAAATGACTTTTGGGACAAAATACCCAGGGGCCACATCGTTCACAGAAGAAAACTAGAATTCTTAAAGCGATTGTGATTTATGCCTTTTTAATGCTTTTTATAAGCCTAATGAAATATTAGGTAATTAGATGATTAGAGATGTAACGATTAACCGAAAGGTCAGTTAACCGATCAAGGTCAAATTCCAGAATTTCCAGCCAAAACAATTATAATAATCATAATAAATTGAAATATTCAAATTCTTACATACATAAACAAAAGCATTCATGTATATAATTCTACTAGAATACCATAAAAATCTACCAATATTATTGTAGGGGAAAAATATTGGAAAATGCTAACTTGAAGAAAAATGTTGAAGTGCAAAAACATGTAATAGAAATGATATCAAAATTATAAAGACAATTTTAAGAATGCATTAGAAGCTGAGAAAGTAGGGAAAAACGAAACCTGAAGAAAACTTTTTTGTCCCATCTGGATTTGAACCAAACCACCCATAAGTTCATATAACACGAAAACATACCTTAAAATTTAAAATTTTGGCAAACCTCTTTCAACGTTTCAATTGAAATTGTTAAAATGACAAATCCCCCTTCCTTTATGTAGTTTAAAAAATCATATAAAATCCATTTTTTTTAAGGAAAATTCTTTTACATAAGCATTCTTCTAGTTCAGAAAGGCTGAAGTGAATTAAATTGACGTAGCAAAGGCTGAAATAAACGAATTTGGAATAACAAACTTTTTAAAAAGAATGCTAAATTATCAGAAATCTCAATTTCTGCATTGACATAAACAAGTTGAAAGAGACGTGAAAATGCGTCCAAAAATAGTAATCGGATTTTACAGAAATGAAAAAAAAACTGAAAAAAAATATACTGAAAAAACCATATCTTTTAATCACTCAGACACCATTAATTTTTTTATCCTTGCAGCGGTTCTGGAGAAGATCTTTTTCAGAGGGACACCTGTAAGCCAATGCGGGATTACAAGCCATACTTCGTACTTCGCGTTGTGTGATTAATTAATGTTCTGTATTTTGTCGTGGAAGGAAAACATCGTTGGAATTTTAACAAAGAAAGAAGGGGATCTCCAACAACAAGGAGGGGATCTCCAACAAATTTATTTCACGAAACATAATCTTATAGAATCCATAGCATGCGAGAAAGTAGTTCTAACAATTGAAAAATGACACATTGTATTTAAACCTGGGAGGGGAATTGCACAATATAATGGACATATTTCTAGATAATTCCATGTTCATCCCTCAAAGATAAGGTTGTCTACAACTCTTCAAAGCATCTGAAATTATGAGGGATTGTACGTAAATAAACTCAATATGCTGGTACTTTACGTGTAGAATTGACGACATTTCTCCAACTCATAGATAAAGCCAATTTGTTATTAAGTTCTTATCAATCTCTGGACTTTCCAAGTATTAAATAATCAATATTACAATTAAACATATTAAAGTAGAGAAAATATTTCCCGTAAAATCTAAAGATAAAGTTATTAACTGAGAAACTTATCTGGTTCCAATCTTGTTTCAGACTTATCTTTAAGTGCATTAATATTAACATCATCCCTCTTTCATGTACGGGAATTAATTTACTTTCGAGTTATGATAAATGTATCGATTTAATTTAGAGTTATTCCTCTTTTTATAGTGTGCAAATTCCCCAACATAAAACAATAATTCACCATAAATATTGTGGGGGAGAGGCCATATGGTTACACACCACCTCCTATTTGACCCAGCACTGGATCCACCCCTAAAGGGATCGGATCGAAATGAACAAACTTGGTAGAGGACCTTTAGTACTTAATGTATACCAATGTTAAACGTCTTTAAATTCAATAGCATCATTTAAAACCTGATAAATTTACAGCATGGACCAGACATGCACGTTTCGGATACTAAACCCTCGTCAGTGATCCTTAGTCTAAACAATGTAATATGACCAAACAGTATGAAAATTATTATGTCCAAAAATGTACCAAAAGACGTAGCAGAATGGGTGGGATATGATGCTACAGGAAATTTCAAGAAATTTTGTAACAGAAAATTTCAAATGCGTTGAAGAGACAGACGATCAACTAAAGTTTCATTAAAATCCTCCAAACAGCTTCAGACGAGAAGTTGTGAGAATGTGAAAAATTATATTAACTGACGGACGGATGGTGGACGCCAGGTAAAACAGTATGGCGATAGCTCATTTTGAGCGTTTGGCTCAGGTGAGCTAAATAATCTTGAATTTTCAGTTGAAATGACTTCTTACCTTACTTATTGTCCAGTCAAGCTGATCACCATTAGCAGTGTTGATAAATAGACATTTCTGATCATTATCAAAATTACATGAAAACGTTTGACCACCTGAAAAGAAATGACTTGAAACATATTATCAGAGAAACTGAAGTGCAGGGTATAGAAATTGTTTTCAAAGTACAAAGAGGTATGAAATCATTGATCAAATTAAATAAAAGCAATTGATTATGTTACTATTAATATTCGTCACCTATTTGCATGGATAGAATACGTCAGACCCCCCTTTCCAGAATGATCAATGACATTCTGGATTGTGATTGAATCCAAACAAGACTTACCTGATGTGAACACCGATATTTACATCGAGACAATTACCGAATTTGACAATTTTCTATGGAGCTGTTGCGACGGGTGTTGCATGCAATCAGGAGACGCTGACTCTCCCCGGGCACCTGGTCTCACTTCGGAATTGCTTGCCTTCTCGACTTTGAGACTGAATAACTGATCGGTACTTCTTTAATGTTTATCTTTGCTTTATAATTGTTGGACAATTAAAACAACCTAAATGTCAATGTTGGTTATGCATAACATGTACACAACCTTCTTTCATCGGGCCGGCGTATGAGTCAAGATGAACAGACAATTGAAAGTCATATCGTATTAATACATTTTCGTCCGAAAGATACTTCGAAAATCTATTTACAGACACATCCTATTATAACATGTATAATCGCTTGTTGTCGGAAATTTCCGTCACTTAAATTGGAATAAGATACGAAAAGACCCAAAAAAGTCCGAATGGGTTCACAAAAGAACTTGTGTAATACGGAATGTGTAATTCGTTTTTTTCATATAATTATTAATATATTTAGAATGTTTGACCAATATAGTAAGGTAACTGACGACATGCTTTGAAAGAAAGATAATACTTGTTTACAATTATTTCAAGAAATGAGTCAAATACCCTGCATTTGTTCACAGTGCTGCCCATTGAATCCGGATTCACAAATGCAATTGTATCCGTTACCATTTTCAATACATCTTCCAAAGTTACATGGATTGTTCAGGCAGTCTAGAAATAGATTCAGCATTCCAATAATAGTTGACCTATTATTCTAAGTTTTATTTAAGTAAATAATGACGTTTCTGGAATGTGAATTAGGAAAATTACACTTAACAAGTTCTAGATACTTTCATCTACAAAAGTACAATGATAATTTCCCACTATCACATATAGTTCATCTCTTTAACATGGTCATCATTTTGAAACATAGTTACATTTTATGATAGAAAAGTAAAGAAGGAAATAAAAAAAATGTAACATAACAGTCAGTTTAAACTGGTACATAATTCCTAAAAGATAAAAATACAATCTAAGAGATTTGGAAACAAAAAACGTTTAGATAAATGCTTTTTCAGTCAGTTTTTGTGACGGATGTATGAAAGCAAATACCGATAATCTAATTTAAGTATAGAAATAAGCTGTCTTTTACATACGGTCTCCGACTATGACCACTCTGTATGAAAACCCCTTTTTAGGGGTCCGATCTGGATTGGTTTTACTGTCAAAGTCAACCATCATTAATGTTGGTGAATCCCGTGAGGACGTGTATGTAAGACCGGCCGCCTCGCCACATCGTCTTAAATATGATGAAAAAAAAATAATTAATAGATTTAATTACTATTTTGATGAATTATTCAAGTTATAACAAGAACGCAAAATAATTGCGTCTCTGATTCGGTAATACCGCAGTTCAATAAAACACTCATAAAATACATCTACCTGGCATTGCGTCCTTTTAACATGCAAATATTTCTCAGTATGCTAAACACTCATAATGAAATTCTTTTGTGTGATATAATTACGTTTTGTTTTCATTAAAACACTTATTTAACTTTTACAACAGAAGATACGATTACTAAGCGTCCCTTGAAAAAAGATATATGTACCACCACTTCGAGCACTAAGTGAATCTTGTAAAAAATTAAGATGTGTATTGTATCTTCTTTAATTCATTGTATCAAACTTATGCCCTTTGTCGTGTGGAGCTCGTAGCAAAGTTCCCCGCGAGGGTTTTGACAGTAAGTGTTTCGAATATTTTCCATGACAAGGTCGCCATAGCACTTTCTTTAAAGACATAACTTCAGATAATGCATGTATTTTAGATACTGTTTTCATTCTCGTGCGTGAACATCGACGGCGCGTGCGGCTAGCCAAACAGGAGATGCTTACTCCTCCCGGGCACCTGGTCCGGCTAGGGTCCTTGCTAGGGGTCCGTCGATGCTCAATTTTGTGCTCTATTGTGAGTGCTGTTTGGATTATCGTCAGGATCTTCTTTAACTCATTTGTGTCACACTTATGCCCTTTGATGTGTGGAGCTCGTAGAAAAGTTCCCGCGAGGGGTTTGACAGTAAGTGTTTTGAATATTTTCCCTGACATGGTCGCCATAGCACTTTTTATAGACACAACTTCAGACAGTGCATGTATTTTGGATATTATTTAACTTATTTGTTACTAGCTTGCACTCTATCGGAATCACATACTTACGGAAGTAAATTAAAGTATGAATTATTTCTCATCATACATGCATGAGCGTGTGAGGTGAAGATTCAAAAAGCGGATGGTTTAGGTTTAGGTTGAAATATGATTTGGTGTTGCCTGTTATCAGGAGACGCCGACTTTCCCTGGGCACCTAGTCTAATTTCGTAGTGTTATTCATTCCGAGGTTCGCAACCGTTCCAATGGAAATTTTAATGATTTGCCTTGCCGTCTCGAATTTGAGACTTAATAACTGATAGGTACTTCTTTGATGATTATTTGAGACATGGCAAATGCACAAACCTGATTACTTTGATGTTTATATGAATACTCCTTATTCAAAATGTACTTATCAAATATCATATCAGCACAATTCAAATTACTAAAATGTTTATGAAACTCAAATTACCCCTTACGAAATTTTGCTTTTCTACTGATAATAATTGAAAAATGCAATGAAGGGCGTGCTATCCCTTTAATCCCATTTCTACAAAATTAATGTTTGTAAACATAAACATTATTGGACAATTATTAGAGAGTTATGAAATTTTATAGTCTCAAAAAAGGTTATCCTCAATCAATTTCAAATAACATTTCGAGTTCCTAATGTAGATAATTGCTTCATGCATGTCTATTACTAAAATCTATATGTAATAAATGACAATGATTTAGCTTTCTGCTTCCTACGTTTTGAAAGCATAGTTATCTAAAAGCTATAATTACATACATATTTATACTAAATTTATGTTTTATTTTTATTGATAGCTTGATGTTAGAAATATTTGGTATGATAGGATCAATTGCTGCATTTAAATCGTGGGTAATTTTCTTAAAAAATAATCTCAACAAAAGACAAAAAAGAAAATAAATACAGTAACTGCTTTTCGTTCTTTCACGGTTGGTTTTATGTTATCGCGTCGATTGTGAAAATAAAGCTGATTTTGTATTGATGGAAATTATTTCGTGCATGATCTTAAAAAGCAGTGTCATTTATGACTAAGAGTGATTCAGAAATGAAACTATCGAAATGCAGGTTTTCTTTCCTGCGTAGAGAGAGAGAGAGAGAGAGAGAGAGTTTTCAATTTCTGAAGGGCGGAGGGACCTCCAGCAAGACTCGGTTGTAGCATTCACAGTAGAACATGATAACATCCCAGGCGAGAAAAAATAAACAGCAATAGAAGCAAAAATGACAAGGAGCATAAAACACGATATAAAAAGACAACACTGCAAAAATGACTACACAGAGACCAACAAAACCAATAGACCATTTTCTGATCTTGTTAGAAAGCTCAAAATGTCCGAGTCAACATCTTTTGGTGCTGTTATATATTATGACCTCCCTGTTAAAAGACGTAATTCCATTGTGACTTTACAATGAAAAAATGCGCAAAAATTGCCTACCTCGGACATTTTTCGTCATTTTGTCAGCCAGTATGAATTTCGGCAAGTAGCCTATTGGCAATCGGTGTCGACTTAGAAAGACCATCTACCACATCAACAGTAAATGCTGCTGGTTACAAGATTACGAAGGTCAACCTTCCCACCTGTCGTCTAGAAGTGTATGATAATCTCTTCAGCGTAAGATGATTACACAAACAACAGCAAAACACAAGGACAAAATCTACAAACAGATGAGTGTGTAAATATTTACACATCAACGTTGTTTCCCTAAATACAAATACAAGAGCTTTTGCTTGCATTTTCCAAGGGAAAACATTGACGCATATTCTTTTGACACCTAAGGCCGCATCACATTTCAATGATCTGCGCACAAATACATGTTACTCAGGACATTGACGGCGGGTGCGGCTAGCCAACAGTGATGTTTACTTATCCCGAGCACCTGGTCCAACCTCTGGCTTGCTAGGGGTCCGTCGATGCTCACCTTTTTGCTCTATTGTGAATGCTGTTGAGATTATCTTCTTGAACTCAGGATTCCCCTTTGTGTATATTGCTATAAAGTATTTACTTTGTTTCTTGATCGTGAAAAAATGTATTAGCATGCAAAAAAATTGCAATTTAGATTGCTTAAAAAATATTTCAAGGTCCGTTATTAAATACAAGAAAAACATGCGAAGAGTACTGGATATGGTCGCGGTTCAAACACCAAATTCGAGTTAACATTTTCTTCGAGTAACCTTTTTTACGTTGGATAAATACAAATTTGCCGGCACCCAGTTTCAAAATTTAATTCTGAAAACCGATTTTACCTAAGATTGTATGTAATCCGGTGAATGAACAGTTGAGTACGCCAAACTGTGATAAATCTGAATTAAAATTTAAATCTATCCGCCAAAAGTTTATTTAGTAAAACAGTATTCTAGATCAATTAGACATTTCAATGCTGTTCGTCAAACTAGAACTATTTGGCTATCGTTAGCTGTTCTGGACGTTGTTCTTCCGCCCCGAATAAAATGGAAAAGATGTCCAATACAGAGACGTCCGATGGAATTGTTTTTTAAATGGTAGCGTATAAATATACGATTTATTATTCATATTTTGTGTTTGCATTGATGTGTGCAACGCAATTGGTCATGGGAAAAACAGAACAAAGTGCAAACGCCAATGCATAAATTATGCAAAAAAAATTATTGTCGATTCGACAAAGAAACATATTGTACATACAGAATTCCTGTCTGTCCTAAGTTGTTATACCGTATCTCCAACCAGTGATAACATCTATCTAGGTTGTTGTATGGAAGCTGCATATCGTCAATAGTGATACGTAGATGGTATCCTGACTGTCCCTTCATGGATAATGATAAACATAACATATTGCCCATTAAAAATGTTTTTAGTGGTATTCACTTGTTAAAGAATTGGTAATTATGTACTATGTTAAGTTTTAAACATAGTTTTAAAGATAGCTTGGAATGCACTTATATGTACCTTTTTTTTCTATTTAGCTGCTAATTTTATATGAATAATGTCTTACGACATAAAACACGTACTCTGAATAGCCAACGACACATCTTGTTAATGGGATACGGATAAGGGTAATTGCGCGATTGTATATGCATCTCTTTTCCAATTTCAACATCAATAATTCCGCCACAATCTGGAAAGAATGAATAGGCTGTTCCAAACATGGAATCGTAATTCTTCGTGAATAAAGACGGATTAAGAGCTTTTTAATAAGAAGATTCTAGTGCTTAGAAATCTTATAAATGATTAAGGGGTAGGAATTATGGACTAAAAATGCTCACTATATTTATTACATAACATACGTACATATGCATATTACAATTTAACTCTTATATGACGAAAATGAAATAAAACTACCTTGATCTGTATTAACATTTTCACATTTAGATCCAGTCAAATGATCTGGGCAAAAACACCGGCACCTATGGTCAAGGAATCCTCCGTGTTCACAGATATGACTCTTGTCGCAGTGCGCTGTTGTTGAAGATCATTTTTGGTATAGTATGAACGTTAAAAATAAGTTAGAAATTGAAACTTAATAGGGTTAAAACGTGATTCTTGCTTGGCTAGATTCAATATGTCATAAAAGATTTCAAACGAGATAAACTCAATTTTCAATTGGCTTTAATTTGCAAGGAAGAGGGAGCTTGGAATGATACCATTTACGATAATGCCATAATGAAACATTTGATAGATCAATATCCGATTGATGATAAAGACAAAGAATAACACCCTAACCGATCCCCCCCCCTCCTCTACCCCCCCCCCCCCCATCCCAACCTGCAAACAATATCCATTGTTATGACGATACTAATAGGGAGACAAACCATATGAATATGCTATATAAGACAGACTAGCAAAACATAAATAGGTATTCAGAGTCAGAGAAGGATGATCTATGATTTACTATATAAAAGGTAACTGACAAGGTCTGTATAGTCACGAGTAGACCGAAATCAAAAGTCAATAACTGCTTTATTAAATTATCAGGATTTTATTATCATTTGCATTGTGATGATTAGCGAAGTCAAAGATATAATACTACAAAAATCAACGCACGCGCTGGTTACGCACGCGCTAATCCAGAATAGACCGCTTTGGAGCGTTAGCGGTCAACTCACTCTGAGGTACACTCTATCAAACAGCGTCTCCCCCAATCAGAAATAAGCAAAATCGGCAATAATTCCTGATCATTTAATAAACAAATGTATCACCCTATCATTTAAGGAACATTGTCATCGAAATGTGCATCACAAGAACAGGATAAACACAAAGGTCAAAATTTATGATTTACGTTGAACATTCAATTGTTTTGATGATTCTAAATTCAAATAAAGATCTAGACACATTGGATAAGGAGATGATATTCAAACAGACTATGTCACAGCCATCGAGATTCGCTCAAGTCCTTATATTGAAAATAAAAGAAAAATAATATAAAATAATTATAATAGTTAATTTTAAAAAAAAAGTAAAGAAAAGAAATGCCCCTCTAGGTAGTCAGCAATCGGTTGAATAGATCACTAGACCGAGAAGAAAAAAATGTTAAGCAGTGAAGAGATTCGATGTAACTATCTAAAAAGTCCTATTTTTTAACTTCATTTGATATAAGGACTTCTACAAGTTATCCACTGAGAGAAACACTGATTGAAATAAAAATCAAAATTCTCAATCAATTACCCAAGCAAAAATCCATATACAATAATGTCGAAGGGTTCCAACTCTTTACCTTCTTGAAGAAAATTCCAAACCAATTTACATGCACCAGACACGTGTTTCGAATATTTAATTCTCATCAGTGATGCTTTCGACGGCGCCACCATAAATAGTTTCAGTAGCGCCCTCTTTAATCTTTTGAAGTTAGAGTTTTACATTTACATTACAGAGAGCGCGCGGCTCCAAATTTCCTGTAGGGTCGATTCAGTAGCATATCCAAATAAAATCTATGTTCAAAATAGCATTGAAGGGATGGTGCTTAGATGTTAAACTCCTTTAATTTCGATGACATTTATCGGTGAATTGGCTAGTATCCGAAATAGCAAAAAATATGTATTTTATGTCTCATTGTTAAAAGGCCAAAACAAAGCTTCTTTCAGGTGACAGAGCTGGAAAGAAGTAATCAATACACTTGACAAACATCAGGCCACGGGGAACGATTTTAACTGCTCCACACTGCAACGTACAATATGTGTCTATATAAATAATGTCGAAGGGTTCCAACACTCTACCTTCTTGAAGAAAATTCCAAACCAATTTACATGCACCAGACACGTGTTTCGAATATTTAATTCTCATCAGTGATGCTTTCGGCGGTGCCACCATAAATAGTTTCAGTAGCGCCCTCTTTAACCTTTTGAAGTTAGAGTTTTACATTTACATTACAGAGAGCGCGCGGCTCCAAATTTCCTGTAGGGTCGATTCAGTAGCATATCCAAATAAAATCTGTGTTCAAAATAGCATTGGAGGGACGGTGCTAAGATGTTTATCTCCTTTAATTTCGATTATATTTATCGGTGAAATGGCTAGCTTCCGAAATAGCAAAAAGAAAGATATATGGTGTCACATTGATAAAAGACCAAAACAAAACTTCTTTCAGGCGACAGAGCTGGAAAGAAGTAATTAATACACCTGAAAAAAAAATCAGGTAAACATAAAAGAAGTGTCCATCAGCTTCTCAGTCTCAAAGTCAGGAAGGCAAGACAAAACCATTAGAATTTTCACTGGAATGGCTGCGAATCTTGGTATGAATAAAACTCAATTGACAATCAAACACTTTCACACAAGAGCAAACTAGTCAAGGGAAATGAATGCTCCAACTAAGCTGTCAGAGAGCAGCTTTTAGCATACAAATTTCAAAGTACTGCACAAGACATTTCCGATTATGAAACTTCGTCAGTGGTTTATCAAAATGCCTTTCTCACCGTGTAAATGAACCTCAAATCATCAATAATAACTACAACAGAAACCATGATATAGAACCCTTCTATACTTTCTTACCTTAAAATGTTTTTTTGGTTTAAGGTCACTTCGTACCATAATCAACTCGTACCTTGGTCACTTCGTACCCAAAATTTACCAACTCGTACCATAACCATTTCGTACCATGACCAACTCGTACCAAAATATAAAATCATTTCGTACCCATTGCGAATTCATGGATACAACTCGTACCCAATTTTATTCCAACTCGTACCATAACATACTCGTACCATAACCAACTCGTACCACACAAAATTTCGAACCCATTGGCATTAACTCGTATCATAACCAACTCGTACCCAATTTTATTTCAACTCGTACCATTACATACATGTACTAGTACCATAACCAACTCGTACCACACATAATCTCGTACCCATTAACATTTACTCGAATCAACACCCATCGATGTAGCGTATATATACAACATCTTTTGAATGAATTATGAATTATTAGTAGAACTCTTTACAATGTATGATACGTTTCCACAAATGCGGATTAGATATTCGATACATGCATGTCTGGTAGCGCTTAATCAATAAAAATTAATGCAAAAATTTGTCAAGGTCCGAAAAAGTTATTTCAGGTACGAGTTTACAGAGTACAATTTACTGAGTACCATGGTACGAGTTGGTAGGGGTGGGAATTATGCATAGAACGAGTTTATGGTACGGGTATTGGTATCATGGAACGAGTTTATGGATGGCACGAATTTATGCATGGTACGAGTTTATGGTACGAGTATTGATACCATGGTACGAGTTTATGGTACGAGTATTGGTACCATGGTACGAGTTGGTAATGGTACGAGTTTATGTATGGTACGAGTTGGTAGAATTAATGGTACGAGTTGGTCATGGTACGAAATGGTTTTGGTACGAGTTGGTAGTAAGGTATGGTACGAAGTGGAAGGTACGAGTTGGTTATGGTACGAATTGACCATCCCCCGTTTTTTTATTGCTCAATAACCAACCGTGATGCTCAGAAAAGTCTGAACTCGAATAAATTGTCCAATCTGAAAGTTGATCGTATTTCTCAGGTGGTTACTAATTGCCTAACTTCAGTCAGTGGAGCATGATTTAAAAAAATCATTGTAATATCTCTTTTTTTGTGGAAGGTCGAGGTACCAGCTCCAAAGATCTAAACATTTTTCGGTTCATACCCATAATCATTTAAGTTCGTCGCCTTTCAACTTCTCTGCTGCTAACGACGTTGCCTATGACGTTGATAAGCGCGTTGATACAGAAATCAACAAAATGTCCCGGCCAATCAGTATTTTGATTTCTTGATAATAACAATGAATAGTAAATGACTGACCATTTATTTCAATACTATTTCAATAGTTTTTGTGTTGAGTTATGTTCTCGTGTTTACTGTCTTGTTTGTGATGTACACTTTAACTGAAAAAAAGTTGTGCGTCGTTGGAAACCTCTAAATACATGTATCTACAATAGAGAGTTGTGGGAACGTAACCCAGATAACTGAGTCAGCTTTAGCTACAATTGATGACCGCATCAGATGAAGCTCAAATAAATTCCCCTCGCTGTATTAATCCCGAAAAAGGTTATTGAATAAGAAAGCTGTCAGTATTCTTTATAGGTGGGATCACCCTAGATAATTCAGCTGAAGAAATAAGGATGTACACACTAATGTTGAGATTAAACCATGCTTTACAAACAACAGATCAGGAAAAAACCCATTAGACCTTATACGAGCATGATATTTTATACAGTAGCCACACCATCTGCTACTTGCTTGGCAGATTATCGTCCTAAGTATGCACTGATCATGCCGTTTGTCCATTGGCTTCGTTGGTTTATATGTAGTCTTTTGTGTTTCATGTTTTTTTATGCCGTATGTCTCCTCTGCTTCCCTTGCTGTGCTTGTCTATTCGGTCTTTTCGCATAAGATGTTTTTGGTGCTTTACTTTTGGTACTGTTGGAGATACCCTCCTTTCTTTTCATTTATGAAAACGTTTGAGATGAATGTCGATAATGACATGGTTTCTTCATTAGTTCCATGAATCTATTTATCTAAAATTTAAAGATGATATAATTGGTACCTGAGCAATTGTACATGCTTGTTACGTCTTCGACGTCATAAAATTGAAGCGTATTCTTCTTCTGAGCCTTTACTAAGAATTTTTGGTTCTGGTCCAATACCTCCATTTTTGTCCCGTTTTCATACTGAAAATATTTTGGGAAAAGAAGAAGCGGGCTCAATCAATGGGCAGACAAAAACACAAAACCGAATAAGAAGAATTAAAATCAATCCGAATGAAAGTTGAATAAATGATAAAAAGTATGGAGCGAAACTGTCTATCATAAGAACATTTTCAAATGCATAAAAAGGTATGCCTTGCACAAATGAGCATAATCTGCTGGTAAGTAGTATGGGACGCTACATTGATGCTGACTACTTCGAGTAGGGCTGGGTCAATGTATCGATATACCGGTACGTATCGATATTAGTTATTGATACGAGTATCGATAGTTTTGCTCCGATACATTTAGATACAATGATATATAGCGCGAGCATAATTTTCATGTGGAATCTCAAGCATTTTTCATGAAAATATATGTTTGATCATAGCTGCTTTGTTCGTAAAAGCAGATATGTTCTTAATGGACATTTTTCATGCTCGCGGACTTCGGACGCCGGAGTGCGAAGTCCGAAGAACGTTATTTTGAAAAATATTAAGTACCAGTACTAGTCAAGGGACAAGCAAATTAGCTACATGTAGCAAGACGTCAAGGCAACATTCATCATCCCTGAATACGAGACATCGCATTTTGAACAGTCTGATGATGTATATTAGACTTCCTTCTTTACACGAACAATCGATATCACTATGAATATAGTACTTGTTCTATAACACTCCCATTCTCGGGAGGGGGGGGGTGTTGTCAAACGAATTGCAAAAGGTATGGATATCAAACGCGTAGTTATCAGTATTACAAAGGATTATAGTGATGTGAATTCGAAATAACAAAAAAAGGAAACATCTGCTATAACACACTATCAATGAACACATACGTGATATAAAGTAGTTTGGTTTTTCACTGGGTTCAATACATGAGTGGCAAGGTTGCAAGCAACTCAAGCCGCACGTCTGCACCAAGATACATTAGGCGTTACGAGTTATCCCCTTTCGTTAAAGACCATTAATAGACTTATAGTAAATACGAAAACGTATATATGAGAGTTTTGACCGTGTTATCTGTTTGTAAGTAATTATATATTCCTTTGTTTTGCAAAAGTCTGCAACAAGTACAGCTAGTAGTTTAATTCATTTTTGGCAATATTGAAGTTGTTTAAAGAAATCTGGCTGGAATCATTTCAATTTGTTATGATTGTATTTGTTATTCAGAGCAATTTCATACATTTGTATCTATTTATAGGGAAAATTGTCAGTGTGTTTGTGATCACTGACGAGGGTTAAGTATCCGAAACGTGCACGTCTGGTCCATGCTGCAAATTTGTCTGCTCTTAAATGATGCTATTAAATTTGAAGACGTTTAACATTTGAATTCTGTCATTTATCATATTGATATTTTCAGATAGTGAAATATTTATTTTTCAAAAGTTCAACCATTATTATGTCATCGTTACCATATATATGTTTAAGATTTATATCTAAATGTGGGAAAATTTAAAACATAAGAATACAGAAACTTATCTTATGTTTAACTTGGTTCAATATACTTGCAGCAGTCAGTGATTATAAATACATAAAATCATCATACCCGCAGCTCGTACTGCATTATGGATTGCAGATCATATTGTGCAAAATTTATGGTATTCCTTTTTGGCATTTCCTTCTTCCCACTTCCAATCATTCTTACGTAAAGGTCACGGTCACTGCGGTCCTGTTCGTGCCAAAATCCTATGGCATGGAGCATCTCATGAAGAATAGTATTTACCTGGTTATCAAGTACGACGAAGCATTGAACAAGATACTATGTGCATGAATACCATGTCAAAAGCAACATAAATTCATTTTTTGGAACTTCAAAAACATTCATAGAACATTTAGATACTTACATAAAAGCAATCATTAGTCAAACTTAAGCCTTGTGCTGGACGTACCATACCAACATGTGAAGTGCATCCCCTGAAGAAAATTGAATTATAACTACTGACATATCATTGACAGGAGAACAAAGAAGTAGGGTAGAACATAAGAAAAATTATAAACTCCTTTGCCAGGGAAAAACTTTCATGGCAACGCTTATTTTACTCATCTGCATTTAATATTATAAAGACTAAAATGAAGTTTTATGTTTATACAAAAATAGTGTGTGTATGGAGACCTCTGCGTATCCGGATAAGTGGGAGGGTTGTGCGCACGTAATCCGGATAACCACACCATTTGCTAAACGCAGATTGCCGTCCAAAGTTGGCGCCTGGTTCACATTGGTCTCCTTCCTTTTATGTGTTGTCATCAATGTTTAATGTTTCTGTAAGTCAGTTACGATTGTTTTGTATGATGGTCTACTAAATATATTGTTGTGTCTTTTTGCGATTTGGATATTGTATGATGTCATATATGTGTCACTTTCTTGTGGGTTTAATGGCTGGATGAATGCAGGGTGGTCATGTTGGAGATCATTCCCTTTTCCTTGTTCGATTATCTTTTCTTGTAGAAATTTTCTCTAATGAGTTAAAGAAGATCCTGACGATAATCTCAACAGCACCCACAATAGAGCACCAAATGGAACATCGACGGACCCCCAGCAATTAACATCTGCTAATTTATATCAAATATTCATCAGAAGAATAACAGCCTAGGCTAAACATTATCCTTTCAATAGTTTTGTCAAATTTGTCATTGATATCCGATTCTAAAGAAACCCTTCACAAACTTTCGACACGAGAGATTTGTCAAAATACATGATAATTAATGACTGATTAGATTAAGGCATAAGGAGGCGATTTAAGGTATACTTAGCAGTCTTTTAAGAAGATAGAAAATTCTCTTTTACTTTCAGTGAATCAGAAGAAATTATTGATTTTAAAACAATTTTAAATAATGATACATACTGAAGGGTACTACCCAAAATGATTAGCCTCCAAAGCTTTGCAAGAATAACATTTGCTGTACTTATGGAGAAAGTACAATATTGTTAAATCTAGAAATAATCTAAGTCGTTTATCGTAACATTGTTCAAACATATTACTTGAAATGGTTATTACTATAAAGAAAGGTAAATATCCATTATGCATTCAAGCATAAGTACAAGTACATTGAAAATGTATTTTTACGAGCCACATTCATTATGTGTAACGGTCAAAATTTTGTCTAGGTATCAATATGAGTCCATCTCCAATAAAACTTGTAGTGTTCCAACCCTTTACCCTCTTGAAGAAGTTATGAAACCAACTTTTTATGCACCAGACACGCGTCTCGGGCAGCTAGCCACAATAAGTGAAGCTTCAATCCAAGGTGATATCTGGACACACTCGAAATCCTTTTCAGCAGTGCCCCTTTTTTCGTCTTAAAAATTCAATTCATGCACCTTGCAAAGAGCGCAGGGCTTATAACCCCCAGCAGGGTCGACCCGGTAGCACAGTGAAATAATATAGACGTCCAAACCATGGTGCCATGACGCCTACCCACACCCCCCCCCGTTGATTTTGATATTATTTTAGGCGAATCGTAAAGTTTCCGAGATAGCAAAATGATATGATTTCAATTAGACAAAAGGCCAAAATAAAGCTTTTTTTCAGGTGACAGAGCTGGAAGAAGAGTTACACTTTAAACATCCATTCATGGGAAACAATTCTTATTGTTCCACACGGCGAAAGGGAAACATTTGTTTATAATAATAATAGGGAAGTGTTCGAAGAAAACCTCAAACCAAATGTTTATGCACCAGACACATGTCTTGGACCGTAATCCCCATTAATAATGCTTCAAGCCAAAATGATCTTCAGACACAGCCGAAATTCATTTTAACAGCGCTGTTTGATCTTTTTCCAAAAAAAATCAATTTTTGCATCTTGCGTTTTCTCGAAATATCAAATTTCTTTCTAACAAACTTGCTGTTAGTCATTATACTGCTAATAATAGCTGAATATACTATGTTCTTGTAAAAACTCTCTACCGACCATAATCATAGAAAGATGTTTTTCTTTTCCTCCGTTGTTATATGAAATGAGAAAATGATATACTTTATTGCGGTGAAATTGACATAATTGTTATGCCCGAGATCCTCCAGCAACTGATTAGAGAGAGGTAGAAACTGTACGCAAGTTAAGTTCATCATGACCTGAATTGCTTTCTCTATGGTCTCTTTTTTGAAAGGTGTATCTGCAAAGTATATGAAATGAATCAGAGGCATACTACTTGTTGTTTCATAATAAAAAAAAGGTTAAATAAAAAATTATGCAATATTTTTTTCACAGAAAAGATAAATCGGTACATTCTTAGTGCTTCTAACAACTTTTCTAACAACTTTAAGCCCTCGAATTTGGTAATAAATAGTCAACTCCAATTGTAGATCTGAATAGATAGTCTGATAATTTTTGTAAAACGAGAAATGTTACTACTTCTTAGTCAACATAATTCTATTTCTTATTCTTCTCTCTTTTCTGTCATTGAATGGATGCATTTCGAACAAATCGCCACAAACCTATCTGTCTTTCATCTATTATATATGGAACTTTTCCTTTCGGCCAAAGTGCGTCAAAACTTTTTAGATTCCGTTTCTTCCTCTAAAATAAGAAATGCTCACTTTGTATGACAAAATGCATAGTTTAATGTGACAGAAAGAACTTTCAACAGATATTGTGATACAAGAAAAAAAAAACATTTAAAACAGCATTTCAATGTGGACAATTTTCAAACATGATTAAAAGACAAAATTATATAATCCTGTTTTGAACTTGAAAAAGTTAAACTCAGTTTCATGTGACAAACAGGAAATCAAATTACATGTTTATTACACGTCTTTGCATATGTTATTTCATTCCTATTTATAGTGAAAACCTTACGGACAGACATCCTTGAAAGATCTCATTATTAGGTTTCGTTGTATAACACAACGGCTGAAAGCATCATCGAGAAGTTCAACGGTCGCAACTAGGACATAATAAAAGCAAATCAGATCCCCCTCTCAAGAATGATCAGTGACATTCTGGATTATGATTGTATGGCTGCCATCATAACAAAACAAGAAATATCTACTTGATATGAACATTAATAAGTAGCGCAAGTAACCATATTTCGCCGTATTTTTCGTACATGTTTTAGAAATTTTCAATACTTAGAGGTCAAATCAATAATCGCTTTTGCTATAATTTAATCTATCTCCATTCTTGATCGAAATACTACAAAATTAATTTACTTGTATTTTACTCTTTTCATTTTTTCTCTATAACACGTCCAAATATTTCGTTTTCATGTTTTCAGGGGCGACCATATTTCGCCGCTTTTGTTTATAAATATCCTAGTTGCACACAAAACGGATAAAATTGTGATTGTCTTTTTAGGGAATCTTTCATAACCAATGAATTTAAGAAATTATGCCAACTTAAATATTTTCTCTATTGGGCTTTTGTCAAAAATTTTGGATGTTTACATCTAAATTTGGTGTTTCCATTAAGTTTTCCACATTTCATGGATTTTTTTGGTCAAAATTTAGTGCAGGAGATGATATATCAAATGAGTTAAAGAAGATCCTGACGATAATCTCAACAGCACTCACAATAGAGCACGATGTTGATCATCGACGGACCCCTAGCAAGCTAGAGGTGGGATCAGGTGCCCGGGAGGAGTAAGCATCCCCTGTTGGCTAGCCGCACCCGCCGTCGATGTTAATGCACGATAAAGAACACAGTATATAAAATGCATGCACTGTCTGACGTTATATCTATATAGAAAGTGCCATGGCGACCATGTCAGGGAAATATATTCAAAACACTTACTGTCAAACCCCTCACGGGGAACTTTTTTACGAGCTCCACACGGCAAAGGGCATACGTGTGACACAAATGAGTTAAAGAAGATCCTGACGATAATCTCAACAGCACTCACAATAGAGCACGATGTTGATCATCGACAGACCCCTAGCAAAACATGATGGCTACGGTTATATTTGATAGAATGTAGCAAAAATAAACTTGACAAATATTTCCGATTACTAATGTGAAGCAAATAACTATGAAATGGCGAAATCTGGTCCCTCGCTCTACATCGACACAATCACCGAAGTTTCCATGGAGCTATTGCAACGGGTGTTACATGCAATCAGGAGACGCTGACTCTCCCAGGGCACCTGATCTAACCTTAGAATATTATTCATTCCGAGGTTCGCAGCCCCTCTAATGGACATTCTAATGATTTTGCCTTGCCTTAATGACATTAAGACTGAATAACTGATGGGTTTTTATGTTTATACCAATTACTATTCTGAACATGAGAACAATTCTTCTATCCAAAGACTGCTTTCTCGAAGCAAGGTTTGGTCACTTCCTATTTTGTCATATCATAAAAAGACACCATCTCGAACGTGCTGCAATGATTGATCCGCGCTGCCTCTTTATCTGTTATTAAATGATGCTATTCAATTTGAAGACGTTTAACATTTCAAGCAGAGCATATAAGGTTGTAACGACCAGAAAAAAAGACAGACGGAGACAAAGGGAGCAGTACTATCACACAATAACAACATGAAGGACAACACTATGCATTTAACAAAAGAAACGAAATTGTCATTCTTAATTCTAAAGTAACGTTGCTATAACGTCGATTTTCATTGGTTGTTAGCTCCTCAGTTACGGCCCAAAACGAGAACATTCTAGGCTTTGACGATGCTAACTTATATTCACAAAAATATAAATTGTATTAGAAGGGAATAACTAGATACTGACGTTGTGTTTGCGGACGGTAAATGCTGATTGTACGAAGCAAACATCCGTTTTCTGGCTCCGCTTACGCGTCGCAAGAAGCACTCAATTTGCGACCGTAAAATTAACATTTACTAACCGCAAACAAAACGCCATAAGCTACTTGTAGTTATTCCATAATTCACACACCCTATATCATACACAGTATGAACGCGATCTTGGACATTGCTAAAAATTGATTTTTTTGCCCTTAATTTAGCCCGAAACGAAACGTAAGGTTTCTGTAATTTGCTAATCTGCAGTCTGTTCAACAAGAATACTTACGAAATATTTTAGAAATTTTCGTAATTTTTCATCCCTAGATACTCCTTATAAACTTGAAATCTCGATGTTTTGTTCCTGAATTTATAATAAGTCCGTTGAAATGAGATCAAAAAGCAAAGTTCAATGTAATTTAAAAGAAATTATAAGTTTTATTTGATGATGAAAGTTACGAATTTCAAAATTCCTGAAAAATTAAAAAACTTAAAAAGTATTATTGTGAAACTGGGTTCTGGTTCCGGTTGGGTCAGCTTAGAAAGTGATTAAATTGTCTAATGTTTTTCCCATCCTAATCGTATAATATGCCTTTTTACTTACCTTGTTATTTGGCACGTTATTGTCGTCATTGATTTCATCATCATAATTCAGAATACGAAGTGGATCTTCCCTCGTTAGACCAATTGGCTGTTACAATGAAAATTGGTAGAATTAAAAAAAAAACCTGAATTGAATAATGATATTCACTACATCATTGTTATATAAGTTAAAATATGACGTCTGAGGTAAAAAAACAAAAAGATGTCATACCTTAGCTTCTATTCCGCCATTGTGCTCAACTCTCATACCAGGGATTATCTGCGAATACAAATGTTTAAGGATATAAGATAAGCAACTAAAACAGCTATATCCTAGGAGATTGACAAGTAGGTCGAAAAGACTATGACTCCTCTTATGGCATTTTCGTTGCAGGATAGATAGATATATACATATGAATGTTTCCTATGACTTGAAAGAAATTAATCGCATCTTAATCTAGAACTTAATAAGTATCATTTGGCTCTAACATAATTACCTTGCATGTCAACAGAATTATCTTGCATGTAAACATAAACAAGTCTCATGACGACATAATCTACAGAAAATATCTCGCATGAAGGAGGCAGAAGTATGCAACCATAACTACGTTATAGTAAAGCATTCATAAACTCACAAAGTCATCAGGATCATCTGTAATCCCGTCGCTGTCCGACTTGATCACATCGGGATTTGCTATGTTGTCTGAAGCACCTTGAAACTTAAGAAAAGAAAATGAAAATTATGTTGTACTCTAAAACAATTTAAAAGATCGACTACTGTATACATGTTACCGATATCCTTTTCCTTAGGTATAATTGATATGAATGAATGAATGAATGAATAATTCATACTCGCAACCAATGAAAGCAATGGTACAGAGATATGGTGATACCAATGATATTATATACACTATGTACAGTGCTCAGAGAAAAAAAGTTTTTTATATTGATCTATACATGTAATAATTATAAACTTTGCATGAAAGAAGTAGAACAGAGTTAAGGGGGACTAACAGTGCAGTTATTGGTCTTTATTTATTAACATAATTTTCGAAGTGTAACTATATCCCTTGACTGAAATTATGTTCTTAGTTTGTACATGTTTGGATTATTTTGGAATTTTTGTGTCAGAGTATTTTTCCTAGTGTTATTAGAGCTGGGCATTTAAAAATATAATGAAACTCATCTCCGATGTCATTTTGACAACATTAAGTACATTTCCGTTATTTTTTCTATCACAAATCATCTACCCGTTTTAATTGGAAATTTACGATTAGAAGTTCTAAATTTACAAAACAATATTCTATTCTTTTTATCCAAGATGTCTAAATATTCTTCAAACTGAAAATTATCTTTAAAAACTCTATATGTTATACATTTCGATGAATTAAAAACTTCACTTTCCCAACATTGGATAAACTGGTCTGTGAATCTTTGTTTAAGTGATGTTTTTGACAAAATAAGATTTATCTCCGATTTATCAAAAACATAGCCATATTCTGATTAATCTAATATGTTTTTATTTGTTTAAACCATTTACTCTGAAAATTATCTGGTGTAAATTAGTGTAAACCAATTTATAAAGATTATTCTATTCTATAAGTTTATTTTCGTTATTGTTGGCCAGTTTTGTCCAAAAGTTTATCATTCTCTGTTTTATCAAAATATCTAGAGGGAATGCCCCTAGTTCCCCATATACCATGCAAGCTGGTGTCATTTTTTCTGAGATTTAATAGATGTTTACAAAAGATGAAATTTTTCTATCATGACAAATATGGATAATGACCATATCCCTGTATACAGCACAAAATCGATAATTCAGAAAATCAGAAACCGAAGGCATACAAAATCAGGATAAAACAGGAACCAAAGCAAACAAACAAAAACCTCCACCATATGAAAAGAAGCGAACTCCCGATATGGGAGTGAGACCAGGTGCCCTAGAAGAGTAAGCATCTCCTGCTTGCATGCAATACCCACCGCTTCAATTCGGTAGAACTGTCACATCCGGTTACTTCCATTTCGGAAGACATAGAGTACAATCTTTGGTTGGATGGTTCAAATGGTCTATGACAGAATATCATCCACCATTCTGGAGAGTGGGACATCATAGTGTATGACGAATTCCCCATATCGACCGTAGAACTTCCTCAAAGACGGTGTTAGTCGGTCACAAACATATCCCTGATTGAGAAGCTTTTCTGAAAGACGCCTAGCTCTCAGAACAAAATCCTTATATTTGGTACTTGATCTGGCATAGCGTATCAACTGAGATATGAACACGCCATAAGCTGGCGATGAAGGGATGTTGCTACTCAGAAAAGGAAAGTTTGTAATGCTGAAATTGAAGTCGTCACGTTCGTCATAGAGTGAGGTGTTCATGTGACCATCAGTGTCGTAGGACAACATTATGACCAAATAGGATGCTGAATTATTTGTCTCTGTAGTTTCTTTGACTTCAAGCTCTGAAGGATAGATACTGCTCAGGTAATCCGTGAATTTTGGATTATTGATGGACAGCACATCGTCTATGTATCTGTAGGTGAAGTTGAAGTCAGAAGCTAAGTATCTTTTCCCATCAGAGACCAAAGATTGAATGAATTCAGCTTCGTACGAGTAAAAGAAAATGTCGGCAAGGAGTGGGGCACAATTGGTCCCCATTGGAATTCCGACAATTTGCTGGAAGACCTTTCCTCCAAACACCACAAAAATGTTGTCGATCAAAAAGTTTAACATCTGAATAATATCTGTTTCAGTGTACTTATTTTCAGAATCGGACTTTTCTTTTACAAAGTAGGTTTCGTCATAATTCACAACAATAAATTTGTATTTGCGATTACCGTTCTTACTTGTAAACGCATCACCTACAATTTTTGCGAATCTTTCTTTCAATTTTGAATGTGGAATTGTAGTGTAAAGTGTCGAAAAACCAAAGGCTTTGATCGAATGGACTCTACTAAAATGAGTGGATTTCAGATGTTCTAAAAGTTCCTTCGAGTTCTTTAAAATCAACATCTGGTTGATACCACTGCGAGAATATACCGTCGAACAATATTTTTGAAGCTCAGATTTGATTTCAGATAAAACTTAGAGTAAGATGGATACAAAATTGGTAGAACATTTTGAGGAACCAGCGATGATACGTTGTTTGTACGAATTCTTATGCAATTTAGGTATGCAGTATAAGTATGGTAAATCTAAATCTAAATTGTTAGGGTGGAAGCCAAAGGAAGCAAGAACTGATTTGTGGTTGTCTATTATTTCAGAGGCATAAAGGTTTGTTGGGGTGTAAGTGGGATTTCCAGGTGTCGAATTTAAACCCAACTCTTTCACTAGACTGTCGAAATAGTACTTTTTGCAAGTAAATGTGTAATTATTTGAGGCTTTGTCCGCTGGTGTGATGACATAATGTTCTTGGAGGTAGGTAAGCTCTGTGATAATATCAGGGTCTTTAAATATAGACTCGAATCTGGTGTTCACAGTTGATTTCAATCGTTTAATTCTAGATAAAAGTAACCCCCTGATGGATTTTATCCATTCGGAAAGGGTGTCGAGTTGTACATCCTCTTTCTTTGCCCAACGTCTTGCATATTCCTCACAAGAGTCCATGATAATTTTGAAATTTTGGTTCATGTAAAGGACATACTTTCTCTGTATTTGTGACCCTTTTTTAACAATTCTCTCAACTTGTCGTTCTTGACTATACTAAGGTCACCAGTAATAACGTGTCCACAAGGAGAGCAGTTGAAATGCGATGAAGAACATTCGCAAGGAAGTGGATGTAGTGAGGGATTACTTAAATCAATACACTGCAAGAATCGTTTGTAATTGTAAATTTTAGATGCAACTGTTGGTGTGTAGCTATAGGAAATACAAGGAATTTCTTTTCTTTTGAAATATGGTAGGGTTTTTTCTGTGACAGTTTTGCGATTCAAATTTGACCAAGATTCAATTTATCAATACCTTTGTTTGCAAATCTTTCTAAGAAGAACGGCTTGTTTTCTCCTCTGATTTATCTGATCTAACTGCTTGAAATAAACGAAAAGTAGAAATGTCCAAGATGACTCCTTGTAGTCTGTATTCTGGGGAACGTGTATCGGTATATGTGAGGTCCTTCGTATATATATAGACTTCGTGTAACTTCCGTAAAGGAACAGAATATACTTTGGTACGAATATAATGCAGGCCTAGAGGCTCATTTAAAAATGGAACCAAGTCATCGAAGGAGAAACTATGTATCTCAGGCCTATTATATTTACGAATGCCATGACTTCAAGGTCTTCTTTGTGGTCTGTTGAATAAGCTACTCACATTTACCGATTGACAACCGGGACTTGTTAAGTTTCCCTTGCTGCTGATATCATCGTTGCACCCATAGGGCGCTGCAGTGTTAAGATTTTTTATCCAAACCTCTTCTCTGTTGCGACGGAAAGGTTTGCTCAAATTGGGATTGTTTGTGGGGTGATTAATTTTCTCCAGGATGTCACATATTGCAAAACCCCAGATTTCACAACCATATAACAGAATTTGCTTAACTACCTTAACAAATAAATAGTATTAGCAACTTATTGACATATTATGGACTCTTCCTTTTGCCGTAGGATATCATACATGGCTTTCGTTGCTTTACTTATGCTATTCTTGTTTGTTTTAACGTAAGAGCCTCCTCTTGAGAACATTACCCCTAAATGATTAAATTCTTTTTTTATGCCAATATTCTTATTGTTTATTGAAAATTCACAGTTTGGTGACCTTAAACAAGTTATTCAATCTCAAAGTCGCGAAGGCAAGGCTTAATCATTAGAATTTCCATAGAAACTGTTGCGAACCTCGGACTGAATAACATTCATCATAGTCTGACCTGTCATATGATGCATCCAATGAATTTATTGTTACTCAAATGCTAACCATCCCGTGAATAGTGTTCATAGTTCTTTTCCTTATCAAGAAACTGTTGAAATAAAAATGTTTTATACCTTCCAATAAATGGCCAGGGACGCATTGTGATGTTGTGACACGTACAGAGTTGATGTTTGAATATCGATTAAGAACAAATGTGCACAGATATCGAATATCTAATAAGAACAGATGTACGCAGGTATCGAACAAGAACAGATGTACGCAGATATGGAATTAGAACAGATGTACACAGATATCGAACAAGAATAGATGTACGCATTTATCGAGCAAGAACAGATGTACGCAGATATGGAACAAGAACAGATGTACACAGATATCGAACAAGAACAGATGTACACAGATATGGAACAAGAACAGATGTATGAATTTATCGAAAGAGAACAGATGTACGCATATATCGAATAAGAACAGATGTACACAGATAACGAACAAAACCAGATGTACGCATTTATCGAACAAGAACAGATGTATGCAGATATCGAATAAAATAAGAAAGGTGTACATATTACCTAAGCCCTAAAAATGTACAACATTAGTCAGATATGTGTGCATATTACCTAAAACTCTAACAATATGCAACATTGATTTATATATGTAATCTTCAATTTGTATTCTCTTGTATAAGGAGAACTCAATATCCGTCTGTCAAAGATGTAAAACCCTTTGCTCCATGCCGGTTTAATGGGAGTTTTCCCTTCTCAGTGCCAAACTTAAAATCTAAATCACTCAAAGATTTTATGACTATGTAAAATTGTTATAAGTTTCATATGATGTTTGTTTCATACATAACTATCTTATTTATCTATTATCAAGCGGACGAACACGGTATGCAATTCTAATAATGACATATATGGATTATGATCATATCCCAATACATAGTACAAAATCGATAATTCAGAAAATCATAAACCAAAGGCATACAAAATCAGGCTAAAACAAGAACCAAAGCAAACAAAAAAAAAACCTCCACCATATGAAAAGAAGCGAATTCCAAATATGGGAGTGAGACAAGGTACCCAGGAAGAGTCAGTTTCTCCTGCTTGTATGCAACACCCGTCACTTCAATTCGGTAGAATTGTCACATTCGGTTACTTCTATTTCGGAAGATGCAAATATAGTCTGTGGTTGTATAGTTCAAAAGGTCTAAGACAGAATATCGTACACCATCTTGGAGAGTGGAACATCATAATGTATGACGACTTCCCCATATCGACCACAGAACTTCATCAGTGACGAGGTTAGTCGGTCACAAACATATCCCTGACTGAGAAGCTTATCTGAAAGACGCCTAGCTCTCAGAATAAAATATGTACATTTGGTACTTGCTGTTGCATAGCGTATCAACTGAGTTATGAACACGCCATAAGAACAGAAGAAGGCGATGAAGGGATGTTGCTACTCAGAAAAGAAAAGTTTGAAATTGAAGTCGCCACGTTTGACCATAGAGTGAGGTGTCCATGTGAACATCAGTGTCGTAGGAGAACATTATGTCCAGACGGGATGCCGAATTATTTGTCCCTGTAGTTTTTTTGACGTCAAGCTCCGAAGGATAAATCCGCGAAACTTAGATATCTAATGGTTCATTCACTTTCAAAGTTAGTGTACAGAATTTTCGTTTTATATGCATCACTAACGGTTCAATCAAAAAAGATACTTGCCGTTGCCATATCTAAATGTCAATTGAATTAGAAAATAATAATTACTTAATTCTTTTTTATACTTATTCTTTATCATTATTTACATAATACAATTTGAAACATGTTGAGAACCAAAGAAAATATAAAGTCTACAACTCTTGAGAATCATTCTTGACAAAAATAGTTTCAAAATGTGCTGCACCAGGAGAGCAAATTTCGTATTATTTAGATGATACAATTTGAAACATTAGTCAAAAGAAAATTATTGTCTCCATAACGCAAGAACCAAAGAAAATATGAAGTCTACAACTCTCTTGCTTGAGAAGCATTCTTGACGGAAATATGTCCTAAATGTGGTGCATCTTACATGTAAGTCTCGTATAATGAATCATCATCTATGATTTGAATTAATTAACCAAGGTTCGCAACCGTTCATATGGACATTCTAACGATTTTAATATGCAACAAAGAAACGCTGACTCTCCTCAGGCACTTGGTATCACTTCGGAGTGATATTCATTCCGAGGTTTGCAACCGTTCTTCTAATGGAAATTCTAATGATTATGTCATGCCTTCTCGACTTTGAGACTTACTCTCCCCGGGCACTTGGTCTCACTTCGGAGTGATATTCATTCCGAGGTTTGCAACCGTTTTTCCAATGGAAATTCTAATGATTATGTCATGCCTTCTCGACTATGAGACTGCATAACTGATAGGTACTTCTTTGATGTTTATTTTCAAAATATTGATGAATTAACTAACCGAGGTTCGCAACCATTTATATGGAAATTCCATGATTTTACCTTGCCTTCTCGACTTTGAAACCGAATACCTGATAGGTACTTCTTTGGAGTTTATTCTATTTAATTTTGCAATTATAGATATCTGTTATCTATACTACTAGATAAATAGAATTATGTTTTTAGCCAGTTCCACGCTGCATCGGCAAAGAGTAAATTTTCAGTGTATTGCTGATAATTACAAGGCCAATGGCAGCTAAGACGAGTTTATCTTTTAAGCATCATTTGTGCTCTCCCGTGTGTAGAACTTCCAAATGAACTCTCATTTCATTTGGAAGTCATTTGGAAGTAGCTTGGAAGTCATTTGGAACCATTTGGAGCCATTTGGAAGTATTCGGAATCCGTGTAACTTCCAAATGATTTGGAAGTATCAACATGGAAGTCATTTGGAATTCATTCGGAAGTCATTTGGAAGCATTTGGAAGTGAGAATTTTGACTTAGAAATTTTGCAAGGAGGTGAAAATTGCAAAGACTAAGAAAATTTCAGCAAGAGAAAATAGTTTGGCCTAGAAAAATTTACAATATCAAACATATTAAGTATATATGACTCATTTCATTCAATAAAGGAACGAAAGGGGCAAATAGTTACAACATATAACATTCATAAGCTGGAGATCGTTTACAACCATTGGAGTGGGGTCCAACCCTGAGGCCGCTCAGACCGGGAGGGGGTCCAGGGGGGGGGGGGGGGGGGAGTAGACACTCGCTAAAATAAATACATGTATGCAGAAACAATACTGAGTGTTCCTATTTTTAAGGCTATTCTACATTTATCAATGTAGCGTATGGTTTTGAATTATAAAAAAAATATATATATAAATTATGCAAATTTCTTTTTATTGAATCCTTGCCTCAGCACCCTTTCTCTTTTCTTGATTCGAAATAGAAAAAGAAAAGGTCCATACACAACATGGACTATAGACAAAAATTTTACTAAAACAAAAAAAAAAAAAAAAAATAAATAAGGAAAACATACAAATGAATAGAAAATGAGCATCTGACAATTTGGTGACTTTTTTCGAAACTGGCAGCATCATTATTTTCATTTCAAAGCTTCTAGAAAATATTCAATGTCGTGATTTAAAAAAAAAGTAAATAATTTTGTAATTCATGAGAAATTATATCAAATAAGCTTTATTACATTTGTAAGTTTAATAAAACTGAAATTTAGTGATATTGAGTTTGATCCTTAAAAATAAGTAGAGTAAACGAACGTCGATAATTCAGAAAATCATAAACCAAAGGCATACAAAATCAGGCTAAAACAAGAACCAAAGCAAACAAAAAAAAAAAAAAACCTCCACCATATGAAAAGAAGCGAATTCCAAATATGGGAGTGAGACAAGGTACCCAGGAAGAGTCAGTTTCTCCTGCTTGTATGCAACACCCGTCACTTCAATTCGGTAGAATTGTCACATTCGGTTACTTCTATTTCGGAAGATGCAAATATAGTCTGTGGTTGTATAGTTCAAAAGGTCTAAGACAGAATATCGTACACCATCTTGGAGAGTGGAACATCATAATGTATGACGACTTCCCCATATCGACCACAGAACTTCATCAGTGACGAGGTTAGTCGGTCACAAACATATCCCTGACTGAGAAGCTTATCTGAAAGACGCCTAGCTCTCAGAATAAAATATGTACATTTGGTACTTGCTGTTGCATAGCGTATCAACTGAGTTATGAACACGCCATAAGAACAGAAGAAGGCGATGAAGGGATGTTGCTACTCAGAAAAGAAAAGTTTGAAATTGAAGTCGCCACGTTTGACCATAGAGTGAGGTGTCCATGTGAACATCAGTGTCGTAGGAGAACATTATGTCCAGACGGGATGCCGAATTATTTGTCCCTGTAGTTTTTTTGACGTCAAGCTCCGAAGGATAAATCCGCGAAACTTAGATATCTAATGGTTCATTCACTTTCAAAGTTAGTGTACAGAATTTTCGTTTTATATGCATCACTAACGGTTCAATCAAAAAAGATACTTGCCGTTGCCATATCTAAATGTCAATTGAATTAGAAAATAATAATTACTTAATTTTTTTTCATACTTATTCTTTATCATTATTTACATAATACAATTTGAAACATGTTGAGAACCAAAGAAAATATAAAGTCTACAACTCTTGAGAATCATTCTTGACAAAAATAGTTTCAAAATGTGCTGCACCAGGAGAGCAAATTTCGTATTATTTAGATGATACAATTTGAAACATTAGTCAAAAGAAAATTATTGTCTCCATAACGCAAGAACCAAAGAAAATATGAAGTCTACAACTCTCTTGCTTGAGAAGCATTCTTGACGGAAATATGTCCTAAATGTGGTGCATCTTACATGTAAGTCTCGTATAATGAATCATCATCTATGATTTGAATTAATTAACCAAGGTTCGCAACCGTTCATATGGACATTCTAACGATTTTAATATGCAACAAAGAAACGCTGACTCTCCTCAGGCACTTGGTATCACTTCGGAGTGATATTCATTCCGAGGTTTGCAACCGTTCTTTTAATGGAAATTCTAATGATTATGTCATGCCTTCTCGACTTTGAGACTTACTCTCCCCGGGCACTTGGTCTCACTTCGGAGTGATATTCATTCCGAGGTTTGCAACCGTTTTTCCAATGGAAATTCTAATAATTATGTCATGCCTTCTCGACTATGAGACTGCATAACTGATATGTACTTCTTTGATGTTTATTTTCAAAATATTGATGAATTAACTAACCGAGGTTCGCAACCATTTATATGGAAATTCCACGATTTTACCTTGCCTTCTCGACTTTGAAACCGAATACCCGATAGGTACTTCTTTGGAGTTTATTCTATTTAATTTTGCAATTATAGATATCTGTTATCTATACTACTAGATAAATAGAATTATGATTTTAGCCAGTTCCACGCTGCATCGGCAAAGAGTAAATTTTCAGTGTATTGCTGATAATTACAAGGCCAATGGCAGCTAAGACGAGTTCATCTTTTAAGCATCATTTGTGCTCTCCCGTGTGTAGAACTTCCAAATGAACGCTCATTTCATTTGGAAGTCATTTGGAAGTAGCTTGGAAGTCATTTGGAACCATTTGGAGCCATTTGGAAGTATTCGGAATCCGTGTAACTTCCAAATGATTTGGAAGTATCAACATGGAAGTCATTTGGAATTCATTCGGAAGTCATTTGGAAGCATTTGGAAGTGAGAATTTTGACTTAGAAATTTTGCAAGGAGGTGAAAATTGCAAAGACTAAGAAAATTTCAGCAAGAGAAAATAGTTTGGCCTAGAAAAATTTACAATATCAAACATATTAAGTATATATGACTCATTTCATTCAATAAAGGAACGAAAGGGGCAAATAGTTACAACATATAACATTCATAAGCTGGAGATCGTTTACAACCATTGGAGTGGGGTCCAACCCTGAGGCCGCTCAGACCGGGAGGGGGTCCAGGGGGGGGGTAGACACTCGCTAAAATAAATACATGTATGCAGAAACAATACTGAGTGTTCCTATTTTTAAGACTATTCTACATTTATCAATGTAGCGTATGGTTTTGAATTATAAAAAAATATATATATAAATTATGCAAATTTCTTTTTATTGAATCCTTGCCTCAGCACCCTTTCTCTTTTCTTGATTCGAAATAGAAAAAGAAAAGGTCCATACACAACATGGACTATAGACAAAAATTTTACTAAAACAGAAAAAAAAAATAAATAAGGAAAACATACAAATGAATAGAAAATGAGCATCTGACAATTTGGTGACTTTTTTCGAAACTGGCAGCATCATTATTTTCATTTCAAAGCTTCTAGAAAATATTCAATGTCGTGATTTAAAAAAAAAGTAAATAATTTTGTAATTCATGAGAAATTATATCAAATAAGCTTTATTACATTTGTAAGTTTAATAAAACTGAAATTTAGTGATATTGAGTTTGATCCTTAAAAATAAGTAGAGTAAACGAACGTCGATGATCACCCCCCCCCCCCCCTTTATCTCCCATCAACCGGCATCACCCAAATACATGAATCAATAAATAACTTATTTTAAAAAATGATACAAATCAATCTAAAAAAAAGAGCTACTATTATAATGAATGAATTAATATATATATTTTTTCATTATTTATTTTATTTATTTATTTATTTTTTTTTAATTTATTATAATTATTTTCTTTTTTTTTGGAAAAAAATTTAGAGATCCTGGAATAAAAGAAATCAGATAAATGTTGATTTAAAAAAAGAGATATTACAATATTTTTGCTTTTCTAAACATGAACGTATAAAAAACCCCCCCAAATTGTTCATATAAAACACTTTACAGAACTATCATGTGTATGTAGAGGCGTCTTTGTTTGAAATGATCTTCTACGACACGACCGAGATTCAAGACAGCCAATCAAAACGACGGAATTTTAAAAGCTTTGGGCCGGGAGGAAAAGACGAAGGCGAGAATCCTACATCCCCAAGAATTTGGATAAAAATCATGGGATTTCATTTCATTTTGGTGCAGTATAGACACGTAAATAAGATGAAGTAAACGAGAATGAAGCCAATTTCCCTTAGTGCTGAGCACGGCGGTGGATGGGGGTCGTGGGAAAATGCATTTGTTTACATCGAATAATTTGTTTACATTCTGTACGAAGTTGAAGACAGTTCATAGACCTGATACTGACGACAAAATACGGGATTACACCATTGCAGTATCCATAAGCATGGTTGAAGGTAGGCTGTGATTTGATTCATGTTTTCCTGTTTGATGATTAACACATTTTCTTTTGAAATAATTGATTTGTAAGTTGCTGACAGAGTCAATCCGAGCTAAATCTTAACAGATAGGAGATCTGAATGTTTTTATGATTTTTCCCAATTTGTAGTGCATCATTGCATTATGACAACCTTAGAATATTCATATTTTTTACAGTGGATGTGTGGCATGGCTCTAACTTTGAAAAAACTGATACAGCCACAGCGATGACTGATGCCCTGTTGTGAGGTATGCGAGTCATTGCGACATGGAACAGAGAAAGGGAATGATTCTTCAAGGCGGCCATGGATAGTCAACATACTAATTGATTGACAGATCCTTATCGCAAAGAAACATTTAACCATAAGGTACGTGAATAATTCATTCAACACCGGTTTCACTTTAATGAGACTAAAACATTTTGGCTCAAGCATTACGAGATTGCTTTGCATGCGTTAATCTGATTCATGAAATAGATCAAGGCCCATTTATAAATTCATGTTTTTTTTTTGTATTATGGTTGTTGTATTTTTTACAGACTGTCAAGTTTTGAAAGATAGAGATTATTGCAGCCAAGCCCATATACCGTACATGTACAGTAGGATGGTAGGTGCAGAGTCCGCATACCGTGTGCACGCAAAAATGCTGGATTTTTTTAAATTTCGTAGGAAGGATATGACAAAAGTGATAGATGTGATCGATTGATTTCAACTATATGTGATTTATTATAATCAGGAAGTGAATGACCGAGCACTGAGGGTTATGACATTCAAGCTTACCGGTATGTCACGTGTATGAAACTATGATTCAATATGAGAATTTAGAATGTGGAATACTATCTGTTACTTGAATTGATAGAGAATTTCGCAAAAAACACAATGTACCGGGTATTGTACGGTACAATGTGTGCATACCAAGTCATGGATTTATAATGACATACAATGTATTTGAATAGCAGTTCCTATATGAACATGGTAAATGTAAAAATTTCGAAAAATTATACATGTATGCAATATAATTACCGGTATATACATCATGTACATCATTACATGTATCATGTATATGATAAAATGTAATCTGTATGAATGTATTGAATACTGATGCTGATAGTGAGATATTATGTACATGTACGGTACGGTACATGTACAATAAAAGTAAAAAGAATATCATTGAATAATTATTGTATTCTCATTTTTCTTGAGCGATTTATGGTTCTCATACCGTATATTTCTTATGTTGAATCACAAATATGCAACGATCTGTATTTGACATGGTGAATTCAGGGGCAGATAATTGGTGTTTGTCTTTATTTGGAAGTCACAACAGATACATGGAAGTCATTCGGAAGTTACGAATAGGTCATTCGGAAGTTCATGGAACTCATTCGGAAAAAGGGCATTCGGAAGTTCATTTGGAAATCATACATTCTGGTTCGGAACCCATTTGGAATTCATTCGGAAAATGGTTCCAATACTCCGAATGGACATTCGGAAGTTACGAATGGAATTTTCCGAATAATTTATTCGGAAGTTACGAATGGGATTCGGAACTTCTACACACGGGCGTAGTTGTAGATAAATCATCTCGGTTTTGAATTATCGAGGTCCTGATTTCACCGAGTACGGTTTCAGTGTTAAGTAGGTAACGAGAATATTCCAACCAAAACTTTTTCGCACTATAGGTAATTTCAAACCGGATATTTTCGTATCACTGGGAATAATCGCCCCAATTTTCACATAAGGCATATGTAAGTGACTGTAAAGGATCGTTCTTGGTCAGATAAATCCGTCAAATTATTTGGAAGGGAAAGGGGAGACTTTGGTGAATTTTATAAAAACCCTGTCTGTTTATTCAATTAAGATTATTAACTACTACAATGTAGGCCTTTCAACTAAATTTTCAAATCCAAGAATATTCCTTTAAAAGTGCTTCACGACATTTGAATCTGTGTCTGGAGAGCATTAAAGAACTTTGAATTGATAAAGACATGCAAATTTTCAAAAAATAATGAATTTTAAATACCAAATTCTAAATAAAATCTCCTTAAGAAGGGAAACAATTCAAACTGTACTATTTGACAAACATTTGGTTCCCGGGACACCTCTTGATTAACCGAGTTTGACGGGCTCCTTTAAATTGTGAAACGCACAAGAAAAGAAATGAAAAGTAATGAAACGAAATGGGTTTTTTTTTCTTTGGCAAATTTTTATAATTGGAAATTCAAAACGTAGAAAAGGAGGAAAAGTAAACGGATTATTTACATGTACGTTCGTGTATGGTATCCACGAGTTCAACCTACATGCGTACCGTAAATAATTGGAAAGGTCTGGTACATTTTCTGTCAGTTTCGTTGTAAGCCCAGGAATACCACGAATAGGATCAGGATTCTCCTCAAGATACTTTGATACGGCGAACGAAGTTCCATGGCCTCAAAACATGCAAAACGAGATGCGTAGCGGAAAAAAAATACGCCGACCAAACGCTTAGTAGAATTCAAAAGACTACATGTGATGTTCATTCGCTCGATAATTGCATGAATGTTTTTGCTTTGTTACCATAAAATTAATACAACAAGACACGTAGGTTGGATGACCCCCCTCCCCCATACGTAACAATAAACATTAACAAACGTAAGAGATTAAGCATAAAAAGAGTACTCTGAATCAATAACTTTGGGTGAAAAAGGGGGGGGGGGGCGGACCCACTGCCACCCCCTCTAAATCCGCCACTGGGTTTGATTTTTATTCATTTTAATTTTTTTTCTCTCGCATTTTTTGCTCATACATTCTTTATTTATCTATCACAGCTAGATCCTTTGTATAATTAATCTATTATCAGGAAAACCGTTACAAAAGTACATATACTTTGATGTCATTTCATTTACAATAACCATTCACATTAAAAACCAAATTTCAGTGCGGTTTTTTTTTTTGGGGGGGGGGGGGGGGATGTATGTATTACAAGACAGCTAGATATGTTTTTTTTCTACATATTTCTATCCCCTCCTATACTGTCAAATGAAATTACATGTACGTCAGTCAGTCTTTTAAGGGGTAACGAGTGGCTTGTAAGCGAGCTAACTCGCATAGTCAATTCCTTCGTTTCAATCCATGTTTAACCGTTTTCCTGTTATTAAGTTAGAGTAAAATTTTACAAGTAGCGGAACTCTTTCTATTATTGGTTGAAAGCTGTATGAAAATTAATGTCATACTTCAACTTTCAGTAAACTGTAAAAATTCTATTCAGATTTTTTTATTTCATCTGTCATTTTTACGAGCAGACACTCGTTACCCCTTAAGGGTCAACACTTAACAGTGTCGGTATAGCAAGTTTGTTTCTCATGACTGTTAAAACGCGGAATTCTCTGAAAAATAATCAAACAGGTGAAAATAGCCAAAGAACTAACCGACCCCCAGATATAGCAAATCCAGTCATTTCAGTTTAGTATGAAAAGAAGAAAAAAAAATCTTTCAATTTTTTTTTTGGCGTTTTATTTTAATTTGTGTTGTTTTGTTTTTTCAAAGATACAGTTTCTCTGAAAATAAATTTAATTGAAAACATAAATTTTATTCCGAAGGGTCTAGTTTGAGGAAAAAGGAGCCATAAAAAGTTTAACTTGAAAATATGCAGTAACGACCATAATATTGCCGAATAAATCTCCATATATCTCTATTGTAAAAACGCAATACATTGTAGGTGGCGCCAGTGGAATGAATTAGAGCTGCGCACCCTATATTCAAACGGCTATAACTGCGAATGTATGCGTTTGATTCGTCTGAAAAGTTGAATTTATTCAAATGAGAATGTAAACTTTCATATGGAAAGAAAGATTTTGCATTATGAAATTTTGAGAAATTAATTTATTTTCAGGAACACCGTACCTTTAAGTAAATGAGAGGTAACGAGCCCCATATGCCTTGAGAAAATAAATATATAAAAATAAGAAAAACCTGATTCTTTTTCAGAGAAAGTGTATTTCAACATAAAGCCTTTAAATGTATCAATACAAGCACATTTGATGTGCTGCAGTTATTATTGTCGTAAAAAGTCACCTTTCAGAGCTTAAATGATATAATTTTGCGTTACAGATTTTAAGATAATCGATAAAATCGCATCGGATCACCATCCGTTTGTAATCGATGATCCATTATGAAGGTGCAGCCAATTCTTTTTTGTCATACCTATGATTTTGAAAAAAAAATCTGGAAAAGTATCCTCTTTATTGCAATTATCATGGCGGATGGGGTGGGAGTGGTTCAGACTACCCCCTCCCCAACCCATCACACTCTAGATAGATCCACGCTTGCAAGTTTAGGTGACATGTTTTGAGTAAAAATTTATTCAATTCAAACTTATAAAGATGTATATAGCGTTCTTTAAATCTATAAAGTATTGAAACAAGAAAATATAACAAAATGAATGTTACACCCTACATCTTTAGTTAGCAAGGGGTTAAATTACAAAATAATTTCATTTAGATAAAAAGATTTGTAACATTGAAATATTTTCAAATACTATAACACATTATCGGATGTTTGCACCGTAAAATCAGTATTTGCCGTCCGCAAACATTACGTCAGCATTTACTGTCCACGCAGCCCACAAATCAGAAAAAAAAATGAAGTTTTTATTTTTTTTATTTGTCTCGCCAGTTTCCGATCATTATTGATGCTGTCTTCATTATGCATACTTACCGACACATTTCATGTATTTTTTTTAACTACATGTCAATGACATTTATCTAGATACATATATGTATATCTGCCAATTTTATATTTAATGTTTATTTTTCGTTTACGCAACCTTTTGCCATCATTTTCCCATATATATACGTAGAGCTCCTCGTTAAATATTAACGAAATCGGTTACAGTTATGCATAGATGAAAATTTGTCATTCAGTTTTGTTTGAAGGCCTTTCTCAAAACACAGCTGAAATGTAGATACTATAATACGCACTGGTTCCCGCGAAACACGGAAGGAGAATACAAGGGAAAATATCACTACTATTTGATCGTAAACGAATGATTTAACGGTAAAATTTATATATATATTTTTTCGTTTCATTTCGTTTCTTTTCATTTCGTTCCTTAGTTTAAAGGCCCCCAAGTTTTACAGATATTATTAAGGGGTTACCTCCCTTCAAATGTTTTACCAGAAGGAAACTTTTTTACGGTCTAAAAATCGAATGTGCAAATTTATGTTATCTTTCTCTGTCCATTTATTGTTTTAAGTACATGAAACAAATCAAAGTATTGTGCTTAATCCTACCAACTTTGTCCAACAACCAAACAGAGATCAATAAAGGAGAAATTTCATGATTTGAAGTGATTTTTGCCCATTATGTTTATGTAGAAGCTCGAAATGTCCCGATTTCTGACACTTAAGGTACGAGTTGTCGTTATTCTCAGTCGAAACCTAGCGGTCGTTGAAAGGCCTATACAATGGCTAAGATTTGTATGTGACAATGTTAACTATAAAATTGTACGGTGTATTAGAATTGAATAGAAAAAAATATGGCATCTCATTCTTATCTGTGATATTATTAAATACTTTGAAGAAGGTAGATCTTTTAAATATCTTTACCTATTAGACTAATTTTATAAAGCCTCCCCCTCTCTACTTACACTCTGTGTATATGAATGTAGCCGCCCTCCACATTTCCATTTTTATTTTCGCATCACAAGGCATGTGTACTTATTTTAGTGCAACCATATTTTAGCGGAGACAGAGTGGAATTGGGTAAATTGACATATTCGCGTACTCATGAATTAGCGCTTTGACTTTTTTCCACATAAATCTATAAGAGATTCATGATTCAGCGTATTCTTGAATAAGCACAGTCTAAGCAGCGCTAATTCCGCTAATATATGTATCCCGTTAAAAAAATACACATCCAGTATTCGCCCCTGTTTTCACATAAAATAAGGCGCAAATGTTTGGAGGGGAAGGCTTTTTAAATATATATGCCTACTCTCTGGGTAAATAAATGTTACCCCCCTCCCCCCATTTCCAATGAAAGTCAAACGGAGAATGCTGAAAAATGTACATCTTCTTTGTATACATTAATTTAGATATTGTATCTAAACACACAAGGTTCTCCTATAAAATATCATAACTATCCATTCCATTACACATCATAATACATGATACATTTGACATCATACATATTATTTTACTATTTGGAAATTTGTCAATTCATCCAAAAATACCATAGAAATTAAACGAGGTTAGTTTACATTTTAGCATCGCTAAAATGATATTTTGAACTTAGATGCAATTTTGATATGCTACAGAGTCGCCGACCCTGCATGAAATTTTGAGCCGCGCAGTGACTGTGTATATTTTTTACACAAATTTGAATTAAAAAAAAAAAGGAAAAAAAATAAACAGAGGGCGCTAATTAAATGAATTTTGGCTGCCTCTGAATATCACTTTGGGTGGAAGCATCACTGATGAGAATTTGATAACCGAAACACTTGCCTGGTGCATAATAGATTGGATTGAAATTTTCTTCAAGAAAGTACGGAGTTGGAACACTTCCGTATTATTGATTGTAATTTTAGAAAAGAATGAAGTATCTTAAAAGTCAAACACATGAGTCCTGGAACACATTCTTTACATTTTTTTTAATCGACGCGAATTTTGAGGGGTGAGTATTTTTCTGAAAGTTGCTTAAAACAATGATTCTGTCTTTTTTATGTTTATTTATCGTTTATTCAAAGCCATAGGATGGCAATCTCCCCACATCCAACGGACTTGACATTCGATTTTTTTTATCATGATATTCACTGCCTTAAAGAATAGATAAGAAGATATGTGGTCTTACTTGTTCTCTGACATCAAATAGCTCTCTAATTTCCTGAATGATCGTCCGAAGGTCCTTCCCTACAAACGAATAATGATATCAATTTAGGAATAATAAAAAGAAAGATCAGATGTCCATAGACGGCTGGTTCTGCTAGCCAACAGGGGATGCTTACTCCTCCCGGGCATCTGGTCTCACCTCGGGCTTTTCAGGGGTCCGTCGATGCTCATTTTTGTGCTCTATTGTGAGTGCTATTGAGATTATCGTCAGGATCTTCGTGAACTCGTGAATGATACTGATCAGAGCGGAAAAACATATTACAAATCAAAATTGATGATTAAGTACAATACATTGTGCTGATGACTACTACAGCAAAATGGCAATTATAGTTACTTATGAACGAAATCTACTGATGGTGTCGCCACTGAAAATGATATGTATATGTAGGTGTCAGCAGCTACTGTAAAAAAGGATTAACATCAAAGAAACATTCGTGTTCTTCTCTTGGTATAACTCTTATGCAAAAACGAAAAGAAAAAATTGGCACAAAAGTCTGATAAAAATACAGATTGGTAAAAAATAAAAGTTTAACGTTGTTCCTGTAGCATCATATTCCAACTATCCTGCTACGTCTTTTAGTATATAATGATTTCACACTCTTTGGACATATTACATTGTTTAGATTGAGTATCACTGACGAGGATTAAGTACCAGAAACGTGCATGTCTGGTCCATGCTGCAAATTTTTCTGTTCTTAAATAATGCTATTGAATTTGAAGACGTTTAACAATTGTATTGATATAACTGACAAGGATAGATTCTGCAATTTAAATATATGTAAATAAAGTAGTAGTACAATTTTCCGAAAAATACTACTCGTACTAAATAAATATGATAAAAAATGACATATTTGAGAAAAATAAATTTGGCACTTTGTGTTTCCTCAGTTTATTTCAATTAGGTAATGCTGAAAATCTTTTTCTATATAGCTAATATTTGTAATAATCAAAATGTAATTTAAAATGAACTGAATACCATTCTGGAAACATATGAAATATATCATACATATTAAAATGATAGATAATGACATAATGATAGATAAGTTATTAACATTTTGAACTAAGCCTTTTCTGCAAAGGAGATTATGGAGTTATAATAGATAAGATTTTGACATTTTAACTTACCTTTCTCTCCGGCGGAGATTATGGAATTATGATTTATTAGTCATAAACATTTTTTAACATACCTTTTTGGAATTATGATAAATAAGTTAACTTATCTTTCTATGCAAAGGAGACATTTCTGAGATAAGTTATTGACATTTTAACTCACCTTTCTCTCCAAAGTAAATTATAGAACTTTATAGATAAGTTATTGACATTCTTGACTTACCTTTCTCTCCAAAGTAAATTATAGAACTTTATAGATAAGTTATTAACATTCTTAACTTATCTTTCTCTCCAAAGTAGATTATAGAACGTTAAAGATAAGTGTCTGACATTATTAACTTACCTTTCTCTCCAAAGTAGATCATAGTACGTTATTATAATAGATAAGTTATTGACATTCTTAACTTACCTTTCTCTCCAAAGTAGATTATAGAACTTTATAGATAAGTTATTGACATTCTTAACTTACCTTTCTCTCCAAATTAGATTATAGAACTTTATAGATAAGTTATTGAAATCTTTAATTTTCCTTTCTCTCAAGAGGAGATAATGGAATTATGATAGATAAGTTATTGACATTCTTGACTTACCTTTCTCTCCAAAGTAAATTATAGAACTTTATAGTAAGTTATTGACATTCTTAACTTACCTTTCTCTCCAAAGTAAATTATAGAACTTTATAGATAAGTTATTGACATTTTTAATTTACCTTTCTCTCTTGAGGAGATAATAGAATTATAATAAATAATTTATTGACATTTTTAATTTGCCTTTCTCTCAAGAGGAGATAATGGAATTATGATAAATAAGTTATTGACAGTTTTAATTTACCTTTCTCTCAAGCGGAGGTAATGGAATTATGATAAATAAGTTATTGTGTTTTTGACTTACCTTTCTCTTCAAAGGAGATTATTGAATGTTATAGAAAAGTTATTGACATTCTTAACTTAAATTTCTCTCCAAAGTAGATTATGAAACTTTATATAAAAGTTATTGACATTTCTAACTTACTTTTCTCTCCAAAGGAGACTTGCAGGTGCAGGACAGTAAGAACTAACAGGCTTGTCAACAGCTTCATCTTTGCTGTAGTGGGCAGAGATGAACGATCTAAATTTTGGGACTGTCGATCTGCTTATATATGTATCAAAACCTGTCCGATTTATGTAAATTAGGATAACCTATGATAGAATGAAATGGACAACGATTGTAAAGTGTTGTTACGGTATTGGTCCAATCAAAATATAGGCGGAGCAGAAAATGTATCGGGTGGATGTCATCTCTTCTTATTTATTTGTTTACAAATTTCAAGTCTTTCGTAACTTCTGTAATGATAAAATCTTTAACTCAAATCAGTGGATTTTATGCCCCATACAGAACAAATTGATCAGAGAAAAACATACATCAACTAAAATAGAAAACTGGCAATACAAACGAAGAATTTTTCTGATCTTTTGCTGAAAAGATGTTGACAACCTTCAGAAAAATCAGCCTTTATTACATCATTCGTTCTTACAATTTCCTCATCGAATATTTGATTTACTTTCTCACAAATTTCGGTAATGATTGCTTTTATCATATTAAACTAAATTGAGGCATTCAAATACGTACGACTCAGTCAAGAAAATTACCTTTTGTCAAACTTAACTACCCTTAGTTTTGCAATGTATTTAAGTAATCAAATATTCTGTTTTAGAACAGGTATACTTCCCCTTGTATGTTTTACAAAAAGTATCAAACCAACCCGACCTTGGTAAAAACAGTTCATGATTTGACATGGGTAGCAGTGAAGACCTGACCTTGACCCCTTTTCATAGTTTCGTAAAAGTCACCATTGTCGATTTTTGAAAATTGATTTCTGTGAGGGAGTTTCCAGGATATGAGTATGAGTATGATATGACCGGGTTAGCGCAGTGGTAGCGCGCTCGCTTCTTACCTCTAAGGTTCCGGTTTTGAATCCCAGATTCGGCGAAGGGTCATATGTGGGAGGGTAGGTTGTCCCCCACCCAGGCCTCTGCAGCGGGTTTTTTCTCCGGGTACTCCGGTTTCCTCCTACTCCTTGGACCCCCTCACGCCAACATCTGGGCCAACGTGAGACATTAATATAAGTTGTGTAACTTGTTTGTTAAACGTTGTAAAAATAAATAAAGTTTAATGTTTTAGGATATGAGTAATCAAAATGTGTTTTAAAGGATTTGTGATGATTAAGTAAGGTGACAAAAAGTCCATATGCATAAGTATGAAATGTTCTAAGAGATAGTGAACACGTTCTACTTTTGGTTTCAGATATTCTCACATGTGCTTATTTCAATTCTAGAAATAACCCTTTTTATGGTCCTGCTTTTTTCATAGAAAATACCGAGAAAACAAACCGATCAACATCATATAAATTTGGTATGTAGGGAAAGATGTAGATTTTTTCTTGTTATCGTATAGTGGCAGAATTTCGCAGAACTTTTTGTACTCGCTATTTTGGGTACTTTTTTGGCCCATTTTTGCTCCATTTTCTCCTTTCGGGGCATATTTTAAATGTATAATCCCTGGGGTTGTATATATAAATACTAAGTTGTGATATAATAATTTGATTTTGTAGAGAATTCTTTTTATTTGACAAGTCTGTCAAACGGTTGCTATGGTAACCAAAATGGATGCGTAGCCTTCTGTGATGCGAAAGAATCAGGACTCATGGTCTTCACTGCCACCATGATGTGTTAGAATCATCAAACGTCTTTTTATACCGTGGATATGATCCCGCTGTCAATAGACGAACACTTGGCTTTGTACTTGACAAATCTACAACCATGCACCAGTGTATTACTAAGAATTGCACTCAGTTCATTAGGATTGCACTCTGACTAAATGTGACGACAGGGCTCAATGGTGGGCCCTGCCCAAACCTCTTTAGAGAAGACAGGGTCCCGACCATCTGTCCTATCTAAATGTCGTTCAGACTCCTCGTGTGATATAATAAGCGTGAACCCGCTGCATAACCGTACCTATTTTGGATCCTTCTTTATTTATTATGTCATGATAACAGGCAGGTTAAGAATTTTTTATCGAAATCTCCTTTAATGGTTCTTACATAAATAAAGAAGTTCAAAAAATAAGAATTAAGCATGCAAAGTTTATCACAACTTCGGATATGTAACGTTTAATATGATACCATTGAATTAAAAAATAGCATTTTTAGACACGTGCAGAAAAGGTGTCGAAAATAGTTTAACATTTTGACTTCGGATTGAAACCATAAACAACAACAATATTAAGGCATCTCTGGTCCACGCTACATGACATGATGCCATGAATCTTAAGACGTAATATGTAGATCAATCTGATGCTTTCAGTTTGTAGATTTATGAATCTGTTCTTAGCAGGTTTTTGTCAATAGAGGGTACCCTATGAAATCCCGTTAAACATTTATCAACAGATCAAGACAAAAAAAAAAAAAAAAGACCAAAGGGCACAACGCTCACCTGATGCCACTTATGCTTATGCAAAAACTATACATTGCACACATAAACGCAGAGTAAAAGATCAAATTTGAACATTTCTTACAAAGGCAAAGAAATGTGAAAAATGTAGTCAACGAGAACATAAAATTATAGGTTTCGAAAGACGGTACTCACTATGGCAATACCTCACTTGAGAATTCACCGGGTGAGCTAGTAAACATGAAAGAAGTACCTATGAGTTATTCAGTCGCAACGTCAAAAATGAATGAAAGAAGATCCTGACGGTAATCTTAACAGCACTCACAATAGAGCAAAATATTTAGCATCGTCTGACCCCTAGCAAGCTATAGGTGGGACCAGGTGCCCGGGGCAGTAAGCATCCCCTGTTTGGCTAGCCGCAGTCGATGTTCACGCACGGAAAAGAAAACAATATCTAAAATGCATGCAATGTCTGAGCTTATGTCTATGTAGAAAGTGCTATGGTGACCATGTCAGGAAAAATATTCACAACACTTACTGTCAAGAAGGCAAGGCAAAATCATTAAATTTTCCATTTTCCAGGAACGGTTGCGAACTGTGACCAGTTGCTCGGTCAGAGTAAGCGTCAGCATCTCCTGGTTGCACTCAACACACATCGTAACAGTCCCATGAAACTTTTCAAATTCGGTGATTGTCTTTATGTACATATTGATAGATACATCAGGTGATTATTTCTTGTTTGGTTATGATGACATCTATTCAATCGCAATTCAGAATGTCATTGATCATTTTTGAAGCTGGATCTGATATGTTGTTATCATATCACCGTCGCGACCGAAGAACTTCATCAATGATGACTTCAGCCATTGTGTAATACATGTATAACCATGAACAAGTCGCTTTCTTGCAAAGAAAAAAAAAGTAATAAATAGCATACTATCAAAGCACTAATTAATGCTTTGATAGGTATTATATGCTAAATTTTGTTTTTGAAATTTCTATAATCATTAAAAAATTTAAATAGTTATGTTCACTGTGTGAGTGTTGTGAGTATAAACTCAAGCGCCGGCACCCCAAAAGAAGTCTTTCTTCCTTTTCCTTTTTTTTTTTGGTTCCATTTTGTCATCTCTTAATGCAATTTTAAATCATCTGAATACTATTAATTTCATTTCTTGTTGACAAAAAATACTTTAGATAACTTAATAAATACATGATCTTATGCACTCCTTTAATGCATATTTGTCACATTTAAGTTACTTGTAAGTAAATGGATCTTTCCTGTTTCATTGAAAAGAAAATCCGGCCAATCAGATGTTTGCTAATAATGGAGCACGGATAACCCTTACTTCCGTTAAAAAGTTAAAGCATTTTGAAAACGTGCAGAATAATATCGATCAATTTTCGCGGGCTGATGTACCCGAAATGGTTTGAATACATATATTATTTTACTAGGTGTGCAATACTGTGCTCAAAGAGGACCTTATGATTCCGTAGTTAATTACATTGAGTATTCGTGAAAGACTCGGTGACAAGTTACCATTTGGTCAGTTTCAAAATGCAGCTGATTCCATCAAAAGTCGTCTAGGCAACATCCGTGATATGATATGATCGGCGGAAATTAATGTTTACAAGACATTTGTAATGCTGATTGTCTAAAATACAGAATTTTTAATAATAATTCACATTACCGGAATCTGTCTGGTAGAAATGATCATTTACTAAAATTTACTTAGCATTCTTAAGAGAAACCTACTAGTTTCACATTTGATAATGGAGGCATCGTGAGATGAAAAAAGATTTTCTACGTAAGTGTAAACTGTAGATAACACTGGCTACGTTGTGACCAATTATTATAATTCTCGTGCCAAAGTGATTAGAAATAGAAAAAGTAGACTTTACACGTAAAGTAAAAGTTACGTTCGAGAAAAGAGATCTTCCAATCGAAGTACTACATTTAAGGATTGTAAACTCTAGTTTACACTTGGAAAGCTATGTTTTCCAAACTAGGGTTTACAGCTGTGAAAACCTTTTTCTTTGTAATTTTTGTGGCGTTGGCATACCGTACATAGCTAGATGCACAAATACATTTAATTGTTTAAATGCAGCTACTTTTGCATCACATTTTTATCATACTTTTTGATCATCATATTTGAATCATGATTTAGGTCTCATATTTGGTAATGATACATTCTATTTATTTTTATTTCACCATATGGTAATGTTTAGAGGATACCATTTTCTAGCATTAGGCAGGGCCAAGATTCAAAAACTAAATATTTTTATCTGACCGTTTATTTTGGTGATTCCTCGTTCATTGAATTCTATTTCAGTGACTTAAACTGGATAAGATTCCGGTTTTTTCCGTAGTTATAAAAACATTTCATTACATTCCATTTTTTTTTTTGTGTTTTCCCTTTCATGTTTACTTGTGTTTTGCCTTAATTTGCTGTAATGCTTGGTCTTATGCGAGCACAATAGTTGCCAGTGCAAAGCCCTCGCGTTCGATTTTTTCCTTGTTTTCATATTTTGTATTAAGTACAGAAAGGTTATTGCTTCTCAGACCATTGATTTATGCATCACATACCTTTTATACAGATAAGCGTCAATGATATCGTTTCAATTCCTTTCATGCCTGATGTTTTGACTTCATTCCTTGTTCCATGATTGCCTTCAAAATAACAAAAATCAGTTTTATTGTCATGTTATTAGCGTCTAATAATTTCCACCTCGGTCGGTAACAAGTCGGTTGGATGCGTTTGTTTTGAAGTCTACATGGACATAAAATTAATGTATCAAAATTATCTTTATTTGCTGTTTATGTTATTTGGGAATTTATTTGTGTACTATACTTTTTCCTTTTTATACGATTTGTCGCAAATTTCTGCAAAATCTTGAAATTGATCTTTTTTGTCAAGTCATACATTTCCTTAAATTAATGTTGAAACCGCCTACTCCTTTTTATGTAACGTGGTATCCTTGGCATCTTTAGATTTTTTTTTGGCTCTACCTCCTGCACTTTGAAATTCTTTCATTTTTGACAGATGTCCTATTCTAGCCACGTGTGATTTTAATATCAAACATCAAACATACATCCTTTGTGTCACAGATGTACATGAGCTTGTTTAAATGTCTGGTACATGCCGTAGATTTATTTGTTCTTGAATTATGCTATTGAATTCGAAGACGTTTAACACTTGTAAACCAATCAAAACACTATTTACCCTTAACATGGCAGATGGTCGTCTTTAGTCGCACCAATAGCAAATTTGTAGAATGTCCATGTTTGGTATAAGTATAAAGAGTTTTAATGGCGTTATTGGCCTTCCTTGTCCCCTTTGTGTCTCATGATGTTCTTGTCTTTTCTGTGCATTCATATACGGGTGTTTCGATGACAAATATGGATAATGACCATATCCCTATATACAGCACAAAAGACAAATATGGATAATGACCATATCCCTATATACAGCACAAATGACAAATATGGATAATGACCACATCCCTGTATACAGCACAAAATCGATAATTCAGAAAATCAGAAACTGAAGGCATACAAAATCAGGACAAAACAGGAACCAAAGCAAACAAACAAAAACCTCCACCACATGAAAAGAAGCGAACTCCCGATATGAGAGTGAGACCAGGTGACCAGGAAGAGTAAGCATCTCCTGCTTGCATGCAACACCCGTCGATGTTTTGCTTTGGGTGCTGCAACCGAGTCTCGTTACAGATCCCTTACTCTCCTTGCTTTCCTTGGTAGCTACACTTTTCTTTTCTTTTCTTTTTTATGAATTTGTATTTGGTCCATAGACTTCACTGCTTCTTTGCTGAACAGTATAATATTATCTTCTTTCTATTGAAAAAAAAAATCCACAGTAATATTACTTTTTTTCCTTACATTGCTTAAATGAGTTTACACTAGATGTCAAAAAACAATATTGAGATTTTAGTAAGCTCATGAGAAGAAAATGAATGCTAAAAACTTTAATATTCCTCTCAATTTGTTTTCTTGTCGTGTATGTGAAGAATGAAATGTTGCATAAATAATTTCATTTCAACAGAAGAAAGTTTTTAAGATAAAAAGTAGACATTCAATTACCTTTATGGTAAATTAAATTAGAAAATATAATTTCTTCAAAAAATTAAAGACTCTGAGGGCGCTACTGAAATTATTTTTTTTTTTTTTGACTCCGCTGAAAGCATCACTGATGGTAATTTAATATTCGAAACACTTGTCTGGTCCATGTAAATTGGTTTGGAAATTTTCTTCAAGAAGGTAGAGAGAGTTGGAACCCTTCGACATTATTTAAACAAAAGGACCAAGTGGGGGGGAGACTTCGCTCACCAGAGTTCCAAACAAAAGAATTATTGTTGACAATGTGGTGGAGGCTATTGAGTACTTACTTCCTTTAAGGTTTCATGGTATCAAGTATGTAGAAGACCTTGAGTACTTAATTCCTGTAAGGATTCGTGAAATTCTGTGCAGCGGTTGTAAAAATGAAGTCGAAAAGCTTAAAATACATCAAAGATGCAAAGTGCCGAGCTGCATAACTTGAATGTTATTATGAATATACAGTCTTAAAATATACACGAACTATATAACTATATGGTCTCGACAGATGGGAAACATTACATTATAGCACGTTTCAGGTTCATACACATTTATTTATAATTCAGAAATCATTTTAAATTTCAATATACCTGAGTCCTATGAATTTAACTTTTGACCTTTTGACCCAAAATCAAAAGAGGTTGTCCTTGATTCATGGGAAACATTTCTTGCACGTTTCATAATCATAGGTGCAATAGAGGCTCAAATATGGTTCAGAGACCATTTTCAATCATCTGAGTCGTATGACCTTCACCTTCGACCTTTTGATCCAAAGATCAATAATATGACCTTGACCTTTAACTCGTTGACCCCAAAATTAATAGAGGTCATCATTCATTAATGGTAAACATTTTTGGCAAGTTTCATTATAATAGATGCAATACATGCTCAAATATGGTCCGGAAATAATTTTCAATCATCAAAGTCCTATTACCTTGACCTTTGGCCTTTTGATCCCAAAATCTGTAGGAGTCATCCTTGATTCATTGGAATATAATTGTAGTTGCATACTGGGCGTTTAACATGGGGAATCTACAAGTAATGCAAATATTCCGATTTGCTCTGACCCTTTTTAATTTCGAATGATTTAAAGTATAATATATTTTACATTGTTAAACAAACAAGTTGTTTTAGATATTTATAATCCCGCGTAAAATCGGATACGCTACACAACAACCTCATAACCTCATTCGCTGAATAGATGATTAAACGCTGTTTGTACGGATTCTTATGCATTTTAGGTACGCAGTATAAGTATGGTAAATCTAAATCTAATCCCACCAATTCTGCTACGTCTTTTGATACATATTTGGACATAATAGTTTTCATACCTTTTGGCCATATTTAGACTGAGGATCACTGACGAGGGTTTAGTACCCGAAACGTGCATGTCTGGTCCATGCTGTAAATTTATCAGGTTTTAAATGATGCTATTGAATTTAAAGACGTTTAACATTGTTAGTGTTGAAGCCAAAAGAAGCAAGAGCTGATTTGTGGTTGTCTATTATTTCAGACTCAGAAAGGTTTGTTGGGGTGTAAGTGTCCAGTAATTTCCAGGTGTCAAATTTAAACCCAACTCTTTAACTAGACTGTCGAAGTAGTACTTTTTGCAAGTAAATGTGTAATTATTTGAGGCTTTGTCCGCTGGTGTGATGACATTATGTTCTTGGAGGTAGGTAAGCTCTGTGATAACGACAGGGTCTTTAAATATAGACTCGAATCTGGTCTTCATAGTTGATTTTAATCGGTTAATTCTAGATAAAAGTAACCCTCTGATGGATTTTATCCATTCGGAAAGGGTGTCGAGCTGTACATCCTCTTTCTTTGCCCAACGTCTTGCATATTCCTCACAAGATTCCATGATGATTTTGACATTTTGATTCCATGTAAAGGACATACTTTCTCTTGATTCCATGTAAAGGACATACTTTCTCTGAAAGATGCCTCTTGCTCTCAGAATAAAATCTGTATATTTGATACTTGCTCTGGCATAACGCATCAATTAAGATTAGAACACGCCATAAGCAGGCGATGAAGGGATGTTGCTACTCAGAAAAGGAAAGCTTGTGATGCTGAAACTGAGTGAGGTGTTCATGTGACCATCAGTGTCGAAGGACAACATTTTGTCCAAATAGTATGCTGAATTATTTGTCTCTGTAATTTCGTTTATCCTGCAAAAAATTGAATCCAAATGTTTATCGTGCAAAACTTTGAATGAAATTGATGTAATTCAGCAGATTTCGGAAGGTGTTTATTTTTGTATAAGGAAGTTATTCATATTTTAGATATACAGAGTCACATTCCACTTGGGACGGCATTATTTTTACGATAATATTTTAATTAACACGTCATAAAATTTCTAAAGAAATTTCATATTTAAAGTGTGTTCCCTGAAGTGTATGCTTGTTCTTGTAAGATTTGATGACGTCACAGTTACGTTACGTCCAATGCCGTCCAAAATGAGTAGGGAACGAAAATGACCAACACGATTGGCTTGCTTCCGCAACAGACATTATCCATTTAGCTTGGTCATTTCCCATACTAAATTTTCCGGTGACGTCGAGGCGCTCTCCAAAAGCTCATTGTTTAATTCGAAATCGCCCCATTTTTAATGTATTTTGACTAAATAATTTAATAGCATAAACGGACGAACATGTAACAGACATATAACATATATCAAAATTTTCGACTAAGTGAGAGCTATTGAATGGTGTACATTCATTTTATTTTTGCGTTTTTGCATTTATCCAGTTTCTGAAGAAGATAGACAGTTAGTAATAGCCGGTCCCATGTTTTCTTTAAATATTGACTGGCTTTATACTTTAGCGTATTAACTCATCCTGTAACTGAAATTTAAAGCTATATATAAATTATCTAGAATTTAAGTCCAGTAGGGTTTTAGAGAATTCGGAATATTTAATGTGTGTATCGAAACAGCAACATGAAAGAATGAAATAAAGGAAGTCATTACAGTACATGTGGCTTTTAACACTGCCATGTCAAGTTGTTTAACACATAAAAGGTACATTTTTATCACTAAAAGTATATAAAAATAAATATAAATAAACATATAAATAATCAAGAAGTACCTAACAGTCATTCAGTCTCAAAGTCGAGAAGGCAAGATCAAATCGGGAAAATTCCCATCGAAATGGTTGCAACATCATGAAACAATTCAGAGATAATAATTCCTCATTTTATTTTATTTTCGTTCTATGCATGTATTTCGTTGCTGCATATAGACAATCATTTTCTTTGATTATTTTCCCAGTTCTATGATTCTTTCTCACACTGTTATGTATATTGCGAAATGCAATGTTCACAGCATGTTTGCATAAATGTTTGTAACAGCCAAGTTTGCAGCAATGCTGGTGACACGTTTTCAGAAGCACAAATGTTATACTTTACATATGTTGCGGGTATTGAGATATCGTTGTTTGCGTTGAGAAGAAATTGATTGCCAAAAGGGGAAGGGGGGGGGGGGGGGGGTTACACATTACTTCAGGTGAATGTATATACATGTACAATGTACATGCATATATAGGCTCCTTTATGATTAATTACATGACATATTCCACTATAGCGCCTTCTAGACAAAGGTTACTTAAGGTCATTCATAAAGGTCAAAGTCATTTTCTGACTAGAAATAGCTATTACTGTACAAAAGCTTAAGAAATTGTCTGAAATTTTGTCATATGAGTACCTATGAAAAAATGCATATTTGTTTATATATTTAAGAAGTTTTATCAAGTTGATTGCAATGCTGAGAAATTGCGTACCACAAAGTGGTGTGCATAAGACATAATTTCTGGGAAATAAATTGTTTTAAAAAATTCAAGGTCACATGATGGTAAAAGGTCAAGGCCATGATGATCATTTCTGAAAGGTAAAAAAAAAATCAAATTTATCTTATCAAAATAATTATGCTCGGGGAACATCTATCAGTTGCACTGATTCTCCTGATCTTGCTTTAAAAAATATTTTGCCTTTTCTTTTTGACACATGCTTCCATAATAATCATTTCACTAATCCAATACTGAATAAGCCAAAGAAAAACTGCTTAGATGTATGTTAAACGTCTTCAAATTAAGAACAAATACATTTGAAGCATGAACCAGACATGCACGCTTCGTGTACTTAGCCCTTGTCAATGAACCTCAATCTAAACAATGTAATGTGGCCAAAGAGTGAAAATTTATATGTTCAAAACTGTACCGAAAGATGGATTGGATATCTTGCTACAGGACCCGCGTTTTAGAAATGTCAAGAAATATGGTACTAAAATATTTTATGAGAACGATATCAAAATTAGAGTCTAGTCCAATTACTTTTAACTGTGATACATGTACATTAACATAGTGAGAATAATTATAAATATTAACAACTCAAATTATTATTAAGGCACACGTTTAGTATGTGAGATAAAATTCATTTTTATTAAGTCTTGTTTCTCTCCCAATGCCACAGAAAAAAGCTTTTCATTTGGCAAAAGATAAAATCAAACTTGCACTTTTAAATGAGCCTTATCATTTTAGTCATATATATATATACATTTCATTTATTAATTCTATGTGGAGGAATTTGTTCACTTATAAGAGAAAGATAGATAACTCTGCACTAAATCGTTGCATCGTAAAGTAATGTTATTTCCTTACATGGAAGATGATTTTAAACATTATTAGATCGAAAGATGTATTTGTGATGAGATATAGGAAAAAACACAGGAAGTTCTAAGTATTTTAAAATATGATCTTGCAGAAGAAAGCACAAGAAATAAGGAAAACGACACAGAAAAGTCTAGATAAGCATTCTCTTCATCCAATTATGATATAGCTCAAAGTCCGGAGATCGATCAGAACTTAGTTTCGAACGCAAAGGTAACTATATTTTCAAACGTCAAATGTTACAAAAAAGACATTAAAGGATTCTCGGCATGATAAATTCGCTAAAGGGTTTGTTTCTGTTGAACTTCGGCCTCAATTTCCAGCAGAAACTTTTAGTCAGTCGAAAACACTCTATAACTAAAATGCAAGAATTTCAATTATGAAAATGACTCTCTTAAGCAACCATATTGAACATGGGGAGATTGATATTTGCCGATTAGTCTCGTCAATTTATCGACATTGACAGTGGACATCGACGGCTGGTGCGGCTATCCAAACAGGGGATGCCTACTACTCCCGGGCACCTGGTCCCACTCCTAGCTTGGTACGGGTCCGACGATGCTCAATTATATGTTCTATTGTGAATGCTGTTGAGATTATCGTCAGAATCTTCTTTAACTCATTTGTGTCATACTTATGCCCTTTGCCGTGTAGAACTCGTAAAAAGGTTCCCCGCGAGGGGTATGGCAGTAAGTATTTTAAATATATTCCCCTTACATGGTCACCATAGCACTTTCTATATAGACAACATCTCAGACAGTGTATTGTATTTTAGATATTGTTTTCATTTTCGTGTGTGAACATCGACGGCTTGTGCAGCTTTCCAAATAGGGGATGCTTACTCCTCCCGGCCACCTGGTCCCACTTCTACCTTGCTAGGAAACCGTCGATGCTCAATTGTGTGCTCTATTGTGGATGCTGTTGAGATTATCGTCAGGATCTTTTTTAACTCATTCATTTATTTCTTTTATCTTTAAATTGGTTTTCATTGAACTGTAGTGATGGGTGTTACATGCAGAGAGAAACAGGAGACGCCGACTCTCCCAAAGCACCTGCTCTCAATTCGGAATATTGTTTATTCAGCGGTTTAGCAATTGTGATTGATTTTGCCTTGCCTCTCAACTTGTAGACCGAATAAATCATGGTTATTACATTAACGCTATTGTTAACCTTTTGTATACATCAATCTAAAAGACATTTTGTTTAAAAGAGATTAAGATAGAGATTGGAACAACTTCTTTTCTTCTGGAAATTGGCCATGATGCTGTCATGATAACATAGTATTGTCGAAATTGTATTTTGTTAAATTTGCAGCATGGATCAGAGATGCGCGTTACGGGTACTTAACCGTCGTCATGAATCCTCATTCAGAACAATGAAATATGGCAAAATCCTTGATTTGAAATATTTATAAAGTATTAATTAAACAGACGTGTCATGAAAGTCGGAATTGATTTGTTAAAGCAAAAGTTTTAATAAGTACAATCAAATTAAAAATAAGTACTTTATGTCGATCCTGTGTTTACAATAGGAAAAAGTACATGGGAAACAAATGCCTCAATTACGCTTTACAAATATCTAACTTCAATTTGTCATTTGTTTCCTTGTTATGATGCATAAGCGCATTACCCCTAAACAAAAATATTTACGATGGGAATGTTTGATGCTCGTCTTACGTTTTGCTGTCTGTTACTAAATGGTATGTACAATGCATTTAGACTAAAAAAGATATTTTCATTTGTATCGTGGAGAACATAGAATGTTTACTTATGCCGAATAATGCTTTGTTTAATAGACGTATGTACGAAAAGATGACTTAGGCCAAAGTTTGACGGAAAGATGTTTTCCTTAATTCTGGACGGAGAAGATCGTACATGTATTAATATAAAAACATTTTTGTTTAAGGAATTTTGTAAAGTATCAAGATATTAACACAAATACTATTATTATATTAAAGAAATAACGGGATACTCATGTTGCTGAGCAGAGACCGAATTTTCATTCTCAAAATTGATCTATATATTGAGAGAGATAGTACGCTTGCATCATTTCAATGATTTGGCGCTACTTGTTTCTGATTAATGACAAATGAAACATTCTTTAATTTGTTTATTGTTAACTCTTCAGAATGTTTTGTAATTTCTTACCACATATTTAACTTACGTTTATTTTTTCCAAGAAATTTTTGGATTGTTTTCAAAGATGTTTAACGCAACGCAAATGATAATGGAATATCATGAGAGTACCCGAATAACTTGTCAATACTGCGTCATACATTAAGTGTAGCTTTCTTTGATTGCAATGTTAATCGTCTTCAAATCCATAAGCATCATTCAATAACAGATAAATTTTCAGCATGGAACAGGCATGCACGTTTCAAGTACTTAACCCGTGTCAGTGATCCTCAATCTAAACATTGTATCATGGCCAAAGAGTGTGAAAGTTATAATGTCTAATAATGCACCGAAAGTTGTAGCAGGATGGGTGCGATATGATGCTACAGGTCCCACGTTTTAGAAATTTCAAGAAAAGTTTTTGTAACATAATTTTTCGAATGCGTTGAAGAAACAACCGAAGTTGATCGAACTTGGTTGCATGTGGCCTCGGGGACTCCCGATCCACCAACAGTGACACTCACCGAGTGGTACCAATGTTAAACGTCTTTATATTCAAAAGCATCATTTAAAAATAGATAAAATGCTTCAAAGGAATATTCATCAAATTGAAGAAAAAAAAAGGTCCGGCCTTGGTTCTTGACTTCACTTTTAAGTTAAAATTTGTCTCCAAATGACCCAGGGGGAGGGAGGGGTTAATTTGCTATTCTTCTGGGTGAGAATGTGGGGCTTGTGTCACTGATTCCCTAATTATTCATATATTGAGCTTTGTATAATCACATAACAATTCACCTAATTATAAATACTCACTTAAATCATCAAAGATAAAGTATAAACACGGTCACAGAAATATAATAATTATATATATACTCTTCAAATATATTTACAATATTACAATGTATTATTATTATTCAATATACAAAGGCTATTGATTATGTGACCTTATTTGTTTGCATAAATGGTGGTATAGAGAAAGGACAAGCAGTTTAGGGCTCAAGTACGTGTTTTGATTATCATAAAATCTCTTTTTAGGTAAAAACATGAAATTTTGAATTTTCGACTTAAAGGTACACAAGCTCTCGTCAAGATCAAACCATCAATCAACTATTTTTGTCAAAGTTTTAACACAAACGAGTCTATCATGCTTAGAAATTAGAAACTGGCTGGTTATAATAGTCACATATGACCTCACTACCGAGCTATGATCAATTATTGCTTATAAAATGGGTACCCTAATATAACCTACTTTTCTCCGTAGAAGACCGATTGCGAACACGTGTAAGCACTTATTTGCATAAGGCTAGTATTGTATCAAAACAAAACAACATGGCTGACAGATAACACGTGGGACGAAAATGAATCGACAATCGGTATTATCAAAATCTGAAAAAAAAATGTAATGAACAAATAGTATTGGCTAAGTATTTGAAAGTTATAAAGAGCTAGCTTAGAGGACGACCGTGAAATTAAAACCCTGACAAGTCTGACAGAAAATTAGCTAAAGGGATCTACAGTGTACATGTATACTTCTCGATTATTTTTATCTATGATAAGTTTATATATAAGTTTTGACGTGTATATATATCCACAGTCATTTTGATATGTTTATATATAATATATATATTCACAGTCTAAATCAAATATTCAAAACGAACAAAAAATCATAACTAAATAAAGGTTAATTTTCATTCAGGATTTGGTAAACAAACGCACATGTGTATAGCAGACTACACCTGCCTCCCATTCAAGCTATCATACATGATATCAACCTTGTATTTGCAACTAATGAAATATTAGTGAGTTAGTTGGGGTTTTTGTTTTTGAGAGAGAGAGAGAATTTCAAAAAGACTGTATACGTGGTTTATTACATGTTTCGTAGTTATCTCACGATGTGAAGTCCAGTCAAGCGATTGGCTGATCGTGGTAGCGTGTTCACTTTGACCTTGATAAACGTGACATATTTCTACATACTGTATATGCAAATAACAATTTCCGAAGTTTACCGAAATCGCGTGTACCAGAGAGTAAAAACGTCTATAAAACAAAAAAAATTGAGAGATATTTTATGTAAGTAATATAAAGATGTTCAAATGGTAGTACTTAAAAGCTATTTCGGTAAAACTTCATTACTGACAGTTTAATCCCTGTTAGACTATGTGTACCTTAAAAGTTTTTATATTTGAATGAATTTTCCATGTTTATGAGGAATTTGAATTTTGTCCAAGTCAGAGTTCATTGATGCCCATAAAAAAATTGGACTTTAACTTCCTCGGGTCACTTGCGCTCTAATGCAATTCATGCTTACAATGTCCGATGCCATGCATTTGAACATTGCAACATGATTGAATGACTCCCATATGTAAGTGAGTTATACAATGCAAAGTTTAAGGATCAAAAAGTTAAATTTAGAGGATTTTTTCTCCTTATGAAACAAATTTCTCTCGAGAAAACTGATTCGCAAATACATCGAATGCGGATAAATCTTGATGACGTCATACAATAAAACTTCATTATGCGTAGTAATGCCGCCATTATGAGATTGTCGCTGTTTAGTATGGTGTATCCGTTTGTCCATCGAATCAAAACATTTTCAAATGATCTGGAAAAAAAGCGCATACGGATCTCAGAAAAATACACAATTTGGCCTCTAAAAGAACATCGAGGGCATATTGTTTTTGAGTCATTTCAACTAACATTTTAAAATATTAAAGAGGCTCTCGTTGAAAGCTTAGGTTCTGAAAATCCCATTATGTACATTTGGTTTGATTTTGTCTACTGAAACGATAAATGTGATTATTTTATATGTGAACTAGGATAAAATGAAAACAAATACTATGCGTTACTTTTTTATGAGTATATTCATATTGTTGAAATTAGTTTTTGTGGTTCGAATTCAAATTTCTTTGTAATATGTCTCCTCTTGTACAAACAATGCATTAAAATCTCTGAAGTTTGTCATATCTTGAGAGCTTTTTTTAGCTATTGTACTGATTTCTTTCAACAGTCACAGGTTCAGAGGGCCATCTTTGTTCTGCAATCAAAAGCGACAAATTTCCTATCGAGGAGTTCTGGCAAGGACATCAGGAACATGCTATCTATGAAGATGTCAGAGTAGCCAAAGCTGTTGCGTACAATTTCGGATGCGACAATGGTGAGAAACAACAATGAAATCATTCTGCTTTTTTCTCACAAATGTAAAATCGCATTGTAGAGAAATGCATACAATGCTTAAGAAATAAGATGCATATTAATTCAAATGGAGCAAATGCGCGCTCTCTCTCTCTCTCTCTCTCTCTCTCTCTCTCTCTCTCTCTATGTCTTCCGAAATGGTATTTACCGGATGTGACAGTTCTACCGAATTGAAGCGGCGGGTGTTGCATGTAAGCAGGAGATGCTTACTCTTCCTGGGCACCTGGTCTCACTCTCATATCGGAAGTCCGCTTCTTTTCATGTGGTGGAGAATTATGTTTGTTTGCTTTGGTTTCTGTTTTATCCTTATTTTGTATGGTCCGTGTACTAAACCACAATTCAATTTTCCATTTCGGAAACATTAATGAAAAATGGAAAATTGAATCAATTTTTCGTTTTTCATTTTCAATTAGTAAATGAAAAATGGAAAATTGAACCAATTTTCCATTTTTCATTTCAAAATTGAAAATTGAAAAATGAAAATGGAAAATGGACTCAAATACGCTGCATTAAACCACAATTCAATTTTCCATTGCAACAGTAAAAAACGAAAATGGAAAATTGAACCCATTTTCAATTTTCAATTTTCATTTTCTAATTGGTAAAATTTGCTGAACATTTAGCAATTTCTACTGATGCTTTTGCAGTTATTTTTTTTTTTTCGATTGCTGATATGTTACCGAAATAAAAAGAAAACCTAGGGGGTCCCATGGGGATTGCCCCCCCACCACCCACCCCCTAAATCCGTCCTTGTACTGTTGAAACTTTTAAAGTGGTAGATAGATGTTGGTTTCTAGCATCTATAGATAGTAGATGTCTAATTTTCATTCCGATATTTTTATAACTTCATGGGAAAATAAATGATAAAGTTTTCTATCTTCTTACGCCTGCTGAACAGCGCATGCCTCCATATGACACATGTATTTCAAACATTAATCACCTCTACATGGTATCCACATGATAGATTTACTGTAGTAGTGGCATTGTATATTTCTTGAATGATATTTAGTTTCTTAACAAGTACTATCAGGGACGTATATATACCATGATACATGTATACGTGCCTAGGCCTGGAACTATATTATTGTATTTTGTTCCTTATATAAATTTATTCTATACATTTATACCTGTATTTTTATCAGTAGTAATCAAATATTCTTGCACATGTTGCATATCAAAATATATAGTTAAAAAGGGGGGCGGGTGTGAGCACTTTGCCGGATTTACACTAAAATATTAGTTTACCGCCTATTATATTGATTGATCAGTGCCGGGGCATAGCTTCGATGTGGACGGTAAGCAGGGGCGGGCGGGCCTAAATCCTCTAATGGGGGGGGGGGGGTGTTGCATAATTATACGCTTTTTGTGGAATGACTCGCAAGGCCCGAGGGGTCTATGTGGGTAGGGTATATAGATGGAAGATGATTTCCCTCCCAATGGAAAGGAGTTCGGGGTCCTCCCCGTGAGGATTTTGAAAAAAAGTCAAGCCAATCTGTACCCTCTGTCCCACGAATGCGTCGTGTCATGGTTTGGCAAACCTACAAACGGATATCTTTGGCGAAGAAAAAATTGCAAGTTACATTCTTCAGGGAAAAAATATTTAAACCACAAAAAAACTTTGAAGTCCGATTAAATTTAAAAATCACAATATGGGGGAATGTAAAAAGATTGTTTAAAATGCCTCGGATTACACCATTTTGTCATAAAAATCCGAAAATTTCGCGTACGATTTCAGATTTTTTTTTTGCCTATTTGTTCATTTTTTCCAAGATATACAAGGATTATTGAATCCATTTATTTTGATTTTGATCATGCATAGCACAATTACCTTTAAAATCGGCTCGAGAATGCTCGCTTGATGTCAGTAACGCTGCTCGTGCAAACAACGTCTACCCCTGCGTTAATCCAATTATCTAATTAGCAGTGACTATGTGTATTATTAAATTTAACTTTTGACTGTCAGACGGAAACAAGTATTCATATTCAATGTCTTTTAAAACGCCATTATCTAAAGCGTGTTCACGTTGCAGACCCGTTGGACTTCACAATAAAATCAACAGAAAGTCTGAAATATGGGCTAGTTTTATGTTACTTTCACCAAGGACTTATAAACAGTCTGTTTATAAGTCCTTGCTTTCACGGTGTCTTCACTAACATATTTTATAAAGAAGATATATTTTGTTCTACAGTACTATTACGGGTCGCTCCGCTGATTTTGAGATTTAAGTTTTAAAATGGTTTCGTAGAGTCTCAGCACAATACTTTACAATATGTTTGTCAATAAATAGTATGGTGGAGTTGGATGGCTATAAGGAGAGGTTGGGGCAATTAAAACACACACCCATATTTCATAAAATTTATTTCAAAAACATATAAAATGCTATTTCCACAGCTACAACTGTTTATTTGCGAAGCGAGAGAAAGGGCAAGCTGCCGATAGAGACTTTTGTTTACGTTTGAAACGAGCGCTCTGATTGGCTAATCGCTGGACCTCTGGATTATAGAAATAGGAGTGTGCAGGTCGTGTGTCGTTAAAACGAAAATGAAAAATGAAAAATTGAAAATGGATTCAATTTTTCATTTTTCATTTTTGCATTAGCGCGCGGATTGAAAAATGGAAAATTGACTCAATTTTTCATTTTCCATTACGGATTTTGAAAAGGAAAATTGAATTGTGGTAAATTACAGGTCCGTGTACTAAACCACAATTCAATTTTCCATTTTGGAAATGTTAATGAAAAATGGAAAATTGAATCAATTTTTCATTTTTCATTTTCAATTTAGTAAATGAAGAATGGAAAATTGAACCAATTTTCCATTTTTCATTTTAAAATTTCAAATTGAAAAACGAAAATGGAAAATGGACTCAAATACGCTGTATTAAACCACAATTCAATTTTCCATTGCAAAAGTAAAAAACGAAAATGGAAAATTGAACCCATTTTCAATTTTCAATTTTCATTTTGAAAATGAAAAATGAAAAATTGATTCAATTTTTCATTTTTCATTTTAAAAGTGAAAATTGAAAATTGAAAATGGGTTCAATTTTCAATTTTCCTTTTTAAAATTTTATTTTCTTAATGAAAAATAGAAAATGGACTGTAATAGGCTGTACTAAACCACAATTCAATTTTCCTTTCCAAAATCCGTAATGGAAAATGAAAAATTGAGTCAATTTTCCATTTTTACACTCCGCGCGCTAATGCAAAAATGAAAAATGAAAAATTGAATCCATTTTCAATTTTTCTTTTTTCATTTTCGTTTTAACGACACACGACCTGCACACCCCTATCTCTATAATCCAGAGGTCCAGCGAATAGCCAATCAGAGCGCTCGTTTCAAACGTAAACAAAAGTCTCTATCGGCAGCTTGCCCTTTCTCTCGCTTCACAAATAAACAGTTGCTATTGTGGAAATAACATGTTATATGTTTTGTTTTTAAAATAAAATTTTTTAAATGTGTTACTGAAACCACCGTGAAAGTAACATAAAAGTAGCCCATGTTTCAGACTTTCTGTTGATTTTATTGTATCAACATAGAGGGCACATCTTGCACATGAAGTCCAACGGTTTTGTAACGTGAACACGCTTTGAATAATGTCGTTTTAAAAGACATTGAATATTAATACTTGTTTCACTCTGACAGTCAAAAGTTAAATTGGCGATTCAATAAACGGAGTAACTGCTAATTAGATAATTGGATTAACGCAGGGGTAGACGTTGTTTGCACGCGCAGCGTCACTGACATCAAGCGAGCCGGCATGATCGTTGCTCAAGCCGATTTTAAAGGTTATGGTGCTATGCATGGTCAAAATCAAAATAAATCGATTCAATGATCCTTGTATATCTTGGAAAAAAATGAACAAAGAGACCCAAAAAAAAAAAAAAAAAAATCTAAAATCGTACGCGAAATTTTCGGATTTTTATGACAAAATGGTGAAATCCGAGGCATTTTTAAAAATCGTTTTACATTCCCCATATTTTGATTTTTAAATTTAATCGGACTTCACAGATTTTTCACTTGTATAAAAGCGCGAGGGGTTTGTGATTTAAATATTTTTTTTCCATGAAGAATGTTACTTGCAGGCTTTTTTTTTTTTTTTTTTGGCGCAAAAGTTATCCGTTTGTAGGTTTGCCAAACCATGACATGACGCATTCATGGGACAGAGAGTACAAATTTGCTTGACTTTTTTTTCAAAATATTCTCGGGGAGGCCCCCGAACCCCTTTCCAGATGTAGGGATATCAACTTCCATTATACCCTCCCCACATAGACCCCTCATGCCTTGCGAGTCATTCCACAAAAAGTGTATGATTATGCACCCCCCCCCCCCATTTGAGGATTTAGGCCCGTCGGCCCCTGTTTACTGTCCACATCGAAGCTACGCCCGGCACTGATCAATCAATATAATAGATGGTAAACTAATATTTTAGTGAAAATTCGGCAAAGTGCTCAACCCCCCCCCCCCCCCCCATTTTTAACCATATATCTTGATATGCAATATGCACAAGAATATTTGATTATTACAGATTAAAATTTATTTATAAAAGAAACCAAATACAATATACAAATGTAGTTCCAGGCACTTATCGTCCCTGATAGTACTTGTTAAGAAACTTAATATCATTCAAGAAATCTACAATTTCACTACTACAGTAAATCTATCATGTGGATAACATGTAGAGGAGATAATTACATTTTTGTACTATGAAAACAATATTAATGTTTGAAATACATGTGTCACATGGAGGCATGCGCTGTTCAGTAGGCGATGGAGAAGATGGAAAACTTTATCAGTGGCGGATCCAGCTTTTGAGTTAGAGGGGGCGTAAAATTGGCGAGGGGTCCTGGGACCGCTTAGGTCCCGAGCGGGTCCAGGGCAGAGCCCTATTAGGGGGACCACTTCGCCCCCCCAGAAGGTAACGAATTTCAGCCTTATTGGACCCATTTTCATGACTGAAATTGATTAATGAATTGAAATTGATGCATTTGACAATTATATTAACTAACAAGTAGTTAATAATTATTAATATTTACTCTTTGTTTATGGAAAATGATCGTTTTACCTATGATTTGCAGATTTCAGGGGGGGGGGCGTGCCCCCCCCCCCCCTTGATTCCGCCAATGTTTAACATTTATTTTCCCATGACGTAATCAAAATATCGGAATGAAAATTAGATATCTACTATCTAGATACTAGAAATCAATATCTATCAAACCATTTAAGTTTCAATAGGGCGGATTTAGGGGGTGGGTGGTGGTGGTGGTGGTGGTGGTGGTGGTGGGCAATACCCCCCCCCCCCCCCCCGGGTTTCGCTTTATTTTGGTAACATCAGCAATTATCGAAGAAACCCTGCAAAAGCATCAGTAGAAATTGCTCAATGGTCAGCAATTCACCAATTAGAAAGATTTTGTTTTAATGTATTCACCTTAATAGAGAATTTATTGAGGTTGTAAATACAATTCTTTTTAGGTTCTAAATTTGGTCGTACTAACAATATTTTATTGAGTAGTTATGTAATGTACATCGCGCAGGGGGTTTCTGGTATGCCCGAAAATTGGTCCTTATTCCAAGTAGTAATCATATCTTTCATTTCAATTTTTACATTTTATCGGAAATGAACAATCATAGATAAACATGTCAAATGATTTACAAAACATGTAAATGGCACGGGGATAGTAACCTTCACGCTTTTATGCTTATAGAAGGATCTTTTTTTAATCTTCACATTTTGTTTAAAACATATAAATGTACATGTATTAAACATTGGATTTGGAAATTATGTAAAAACAAACAAACAAACAAACCAAAATGAAGCAAACAAATTTTGCACCATATCATACCAATATTCTAATTCTATATCCATGTAACTGCGGGGACAAATAAACAATAAGTATTAAAGTACAAATAATCTGAAAAAAAAAAGATCGAGATAAACCCAGGCTCTCCCTACTAATTTGAAAGGGTATCCCTAAAATGGTCCTGATATTCGAGATGATAAGGAGAAAATATGCTTCAGATTGCACAATTTTATTCTTTTTTTCTTAATTCCCGGGGAGGCCCCCCCGAACATCTACCTCCCGTACCCTCCTCCACTGGGCATTTCGTGCCTCGGATCGACCCTTTGGGCCGATGCAACACCAAACCTCCCGCTTTCCACTCTAGATCCGCCCTTGATAGTGTACAACCATCCAAAGGATTACCGGATATACAGCGGTGGTAGTAGAATAACCTTTTGACAACACAGACGTCAACCGTGTTATGAATTATTCAAAAAGGGATTACTTTCAACTTCATACGAATTAAGTGTCCATAGTTCTTTTTATGCAAAAAAGCACAATTCTGGTAGATTCACTCGAAATATAGGCGATAACACAAGGAAACTTTTTTTAAAAGTCCATGATCTTTTAATAAGCTTATTGCATTGCCTTAATTGTCAATTAGCTATGTTATAAAAAATACGAGAGAGCTGCATAAATTTGTCTAAGATAACATATTTCATAATATCATTTCAAAAAACAAAACATATAAAATGTTATTTCCACAAAATTCTTACGACTGTTTATTTGCGAAACGAGAGAAAGGGCAAACTGTCGATAGAGTCTTGTTTACGTTTAACCGAGCGCTCTGATTGGCTAATCGCTGGACCTCTGGATTATAGAGATAGGGGTGTGCAGGTCGTGTGTCGTTAAAACGAAAATGAAAAATGAAAAATTGAAAATGGATTCAATTTTTCATTTTTCATTTTTGCATTAGCGCGCGGAGTGCAACAATGGAAAATTGACTCAATTTTTCATTTTCCATTACGGATTTTGGAAAGGAAATTGAATTGCGGTTTAGTACAGCCTTTTACAGTCCATTTTCTATTTTTCATTAAGAAAATAAAATTTTAAAAAGGAAAATTGAAAATTGAACCCATTTTCAATTTTCATTTTTCATTTTTATAATGAAAAATGAAAAATTGAACCAATTTTTCATTTTTCATTTTCAAAATGAATATTGAAAATTGAAAATGGGTTCAATTTTCCATTTTCGTTTTTTACTTTTGCAATGGAAAATTGAATTGTGGTTTAATACAGCGTATTTGAGTCCATTTTCCATTTTCGTTTTTCAAGTTGAAAATTTTGAATGAAAAATGGAAAATTGGTTCAATTTTCCATTTTTCATTTACTAAATTGAAAATGAAAAATGAAAAATTGATTCAATTTTCAATTTTTCATTAATGTTTCCGAAATGGAAAATTGAATTGTGGTTTAGTACACGGACCATTACAGCCTATTACAGTCCATTTTCTATTTTTCATTAAGAAAATAAAAGTTTAAAAAGGAAAATGGAAAATTGAACCCATTTTCAATTTTTAATTTTCATTTTTAAAATGAAAAATGAAAAATTGCATCAATTTTTCATTTTTCATTTTCAAAATGAAAATTGAAAATTGAAAATGGGTTCAATTTTCCATTTTCGTTTTTTACTTTTGCAATGGAAAATTGAATTGTGGTTTAATACAGCGTATTTGAGTCCATTTTCCATTTTCGTTTATCAATTTGAAATTTTGAAATGAAAAATGGAAAATTGATTCAATTTTCCATTTTTCATTTACTAAATTGAAAATGAAAAATGAAAAATTGATTCAATTTTCCATTTTTCATTAACATTTCAAAAATGGAAAATTGAATTGTGGTTTAGTACACGGACCTTGTATGTCTTCGGTTTCTGATTTTCTGAATTATCGATTTTGTGCTGTATACAGGGATATTGTCATTACCCATATTTGTCATCTTATTACAAATGATAATTTAAATAATCTTTTAAATAAAACACTGCCTTTGCTCTTCAGCAGTTCTATTTCTTTCGTTAGCTTATAAAGTTTTGATTTAAAGATTCAAGTCATTTCTTTTTGTTTGAATTTTACAAAATAGCTATCCTCTGATTTTAGGTTTTTGTTCTAAGTAAGGTTCAAATTTCAGATCAGTTTTTTTTAAGTTCGTTTTAGAAAATATCTGTGTTATAGTTTTAAAAGGAGTAAACGGAAGAACGTATTCAAAGCCCGCTTAAAGATATAAATGTTACAAAAATATTTCATCATTTACTAGATTGAATAGCCACTTAGACATATGTAAGTTTAACGAAATTAAATGAGGGAGGTCATTTCCTTGTTCATGTTTGTAAAATATCATCTTCTCCATTCTAAATACCTAAGGATATGTGATGTTCAGCAACTCAAAACATTGTTAAGATAGGTCATAATATCACTGTAAATGCAAAAAAAAAAATACTTAAAAAATAAACATCAAAGAAGTACCTGATGTTCAGTTTTTCTGTCTCAAAGTCGAGAAGACAATTTGTATTTTAGAAGAACAGAAGGAAGATAGAAAAAAATAAGAAAAAAAGAAAAAAGGGAATGCATTTTAATTTGCCTCAATTGAATTTAAAATGCAATCGAACACGATTAGGTGTAAAGTTTACTTGCTCCAACCGCTTCAAATTTCTTCAGTTTAAAATGAATCATCATCATCCCTCTGTTATGAAATCCTTCATTTTTCAGAGATATGCTCCATTGCCATTGTTAGCGAAGAGGACAAAAGCACAAACTGTTGTGGTAAGAATTATCTGTTTGTTTTTATGAATTTTAACTGTATTTGAACACTTAACAAAAATTTGTTTCAGCACGTACATCAACAGCACAATACAATATAAATTAGGACAGAATAAGTTATGATTTATTCATTTATATACATGTATAACTGCAATCAATAATATTAACGTCATGTAGACTTAATGACAAATATGGATAATGACCATGTCCCTGTATACAGCACAAAATCGATAATTCAGAAAATCAGAAACCGAAGGCATACAAAATCAGGATAAAACAGGAACCAAAGCAAACAAACAAAAACCTCCACCATATGAAAAGAAGCGAATTCCCGATATGGGAATGAGACCAGGTAACCAGGAAGAGTAAGCATGTCCTGCTTGCATGCAATACCCGCCGCTTCAATTCGGTAGAACGGTCGCATCCGGTTTCTTCCATTTCGGAGGACATAGAGTAGAATCTTTGGTTGGATGGTTCAAATGGTCTATGACAGAATATCATCCACATAGCATATCCTCCTTTACTCCATATGTATTCGTATTTATTCTAAATTATGTGACATATGCAATTCGATGAAATTAGTTATACTAAAGCTTATTGCGTAAACTGAGCATTAAAGAAAAGAGGGGGTTTCCAACGACAATGGGTTCCAGCACCCACAGGGAAACCCCAAAACATACAATGCAAAACGTAAACAGGCACAGAAAGAGACACAAATGGGACAAGGAACACCAACTCACAATATAGAAAACATGAAACACAAAAGACCACATATATACAAACGAGACCAATTGGCAACCGTTGCCGACTTAGGACGGTCATCTGTCATGCATGTAGCAGACGGAGTAGTTATACGGATTACGAGCACACAACCCTTCCACTTTTCCTATTACCCAGATATCTCGAAGAATGCACAATTGTGGTGTAAAATAACATAACGTTTAATTTAAAAATTGCACTATTCATCTTACCTATTCCCTAAAATTCACTTGAACGTCGTCTAGTCGGCGATATGTTCCTTACTTTGATAATTAACTATGATTCTAAAGCTGAGAGAAAAGTATCCAAATGCCTTTTGCTATTGGTCAACACGGTAGAGTCTACAGTTGTACATGTTTCATGTTCTCAGGTGAGCGGGTTGTATCAAGGACTTGGTCCCCTGTAACAGATTGAGTTGGTAACTTCGTTTTCTATACAGACGTAGAAATGTATATGAAATAATACCAGATATGGAAGTCATTAACCGTTTATCTATTGTCAACATTTTATCTAATTTTAGTCTCTTAGTCCAACATAAATATATTCATCATATACTCTAATTTACGTTACCGTTTACAAGCTTTCCCATTGGCCAAAAGCGGCCACGTGCAATGCGATTAATCGTCGCATTGAACCGGTCATATTGACGCGTTTCCGGTTTTGTGTATTAGAGGAAAACGGTAATCGGCAGCAAACTGTGTGTTTCTGACATGACTGAGTATGCAATTTGGCAGCATTTTTAATGAAAAAAATAATAAAAGATGGAGTGTAAAATATTTTTCTACAATACAAAATGTTTATCTGAAAGAAAAAATGTAAAAGTGAGCAGTGTTAGGGAAGCAAAACATTATGGTCACCCTTTTCTCTTCCAGTTTTCATGTATATGATAAAACCATTATAGCACAGATGATTCGGTCGATATGATGATTTATGGAATGATAAGATCTTCGGCCTCGGTCGATATTGGTTTTATCACTCCATAAATCAATATATCGACCTCATCACTGTGCAATAAGTGTATAATATTCTTTATATCATTCAGTAAACGACAAGAAGGATATTGGAGATATAAGATTTGGCAGATGTTCATCTCTGGCGAATATTACATCTATGAGCGACCTCTCTGCGGTTGAGAATAAACTGAAGGAAAACAGGTCATGTTTAATTGGTTTGATGAATCTTTCTGGTAAGCTTCTCAATTTTTTAGAAAAGCGTTTTCCATTGTTTTGTGACATAACTTTGCATATCTTACCATTTATTGTACAGACATGCTCATGATGTACTGATTCACGAGCACTTGTGTGTTGAACTTCAGTAGAAATCCCTTTGTTGATAGATTACTGATGGCCTCAAAGCAGCAATATGGGATGCTTTTGCAAACTGACATTGTCCTCCGGTTGTTGATTTTTCATCATGAATTTAGTAATTTAAGTTTAAACATGAGAAGGATAAAGATTTCCTGATGATAACATTAGTGTATGTGGTTTATGTGAAGATATCTTTTTTTCTATGTACAAATTAAGTGAGGCTCAGATGATATGAACCTATAGATACCTACCTTTATCTGAATAATTTGAATTTTTATTTCTTTTGTTAATAATGCATAAAGTATTCGGTAAATAGTGTAAGTACATATTGGTATGTACACAATTATTGATAAAGAAATTGAATCCATAGGATTTCCTACATTTTGATTTTTTTCTTAATGAAGGATTCTTCTTTGTTCTTTTATCAGGAATTCAAATATACTGCGTCCTGGAAATATCTTCTCAAACTGCATTTCTAGATCACAAAGCCTGTGATCCACCTATATGTCACATAGGTATGAAAGAATAACAGGTTGAATATACGGAATGTCATATGACAAATATGGATAAATACCATATCACTCAGTACAAAATCGGTAACTCAGAAAATCATAAACCGAAGGCATACAAAATCAGGATAAAACAAGAACCAAAGCAAACAAAGAAAAACCTCCACCGTATGAAAAGAAGCGATCTCCCAAAATGGCAGTGAAACCAGGTGCCCAGGAAGAGTAAACATCTTCTGCTTGCATGCAACAGTCGTCTTTTCAATACGGTAGAATCGTCACATCTGCTTACTTCCATTTCAGAACAAACAAGTATATTCGGTGGATGGATGGTTCAAACGGTCTAAGATAGAATATCATCCACCATTCAGGAGAGTGGGACATCATAATGTATGACGAGTTCCCCATATCGACCGTTGCATAATTAATTTTTGGATAATTTTACCCAATTGCATTTTTGACTTTAATCTTGATAAACACCATAATAAAAACTTCATAAACACGAAACCTGAATGAAAGGGTAAATTATTTTCATTTCCAGTATATTAAAATTAATATCTTTTATTGATAATAAATAATGCATTTCATCTTTCTTTCGTATTAAGGAATAACTTTGCGTTCGTTTTCTGGTAAATGCATTGATTTTCGTTTGAGTTATCTCTCTTTCTACAATGTGCAAATTCCCAATATCAAGTAATTTAAATGTTCATACATGTAAATATCGTAGAGGCGATATGGTTATTAACAACATTTAATAATACAATATATATATATATATATATATATATATATATATATATATATATATATATATATATATATATATATATATATATATATAGACAGCACAAAAGAGGTGAAAACAACCACGTTCACTATTCAGACAATGTCGGATCAGCCCAACAAAGGGCGAATGCACGTCGCTTGGAAAAAAAAAGATATAAAAGCACAAAAAAAGGTACAAGCGACCACGACACTAAACGTGTTTAAACCCAGCGGAAGGGACAGTACATCCCTTGAGCCCTCTGGATACACGAATATGTACTTGTATCCAGACGGAACAAGGGACAGTACGTCCCTCATTCCGTTCGGACACAAGTACATAAAAAAAAAAACATACACACACTCTCATGCTAGTAATAACCTGTACTATACTGAAGCTCGAAAGGCTATAACTAGTAGCCAGGTAGGTAATATTCTCAATTCATGAACCAAAGCAGACCCCGCGAGGGGCGAGACCAGGTGCCTAGGTAGAGTCAGCGTCTCCTGTTTGCATGCAACACCCGCTGCCAAAAAGTCTGGACGGACTGATCGATAGAAACACGTCCAAGTCTTCTATAGGTTCAAAATTTAAAAAAGCTGAAAAGATGCTCCCTGATTGATTAAGTAACATATTATGAAGTGAGTAAAATCAAACAAAATACCGCCTCCCCCCACTCTATATAAACGTAAGGGACTCGATTGACTAAGTAAAATGAAACGAAAAATCACCCAATTAAAAACACGTCCGTCCTGAAGAGAGATACTCACTAAACTGACAACGCGCGGGTCAGTGTGAATAGAAAGTCATATCACGAGAGGCCCACATAAAGGAGGTTAAAAATACAAACTGTAAAAATGAAAAATTATAAGGTGTAAAGAACGAATCTAGCTACCGTCGTCGGTTTCGGAGATTGACCTCCGTATCCAATCAGAATAAATAGGGCGTGTTAAGAAATAGTACCCGTGAGGGAAGATCAAGCAGAACCTATCTCATAAAAATAGCAAGTAAAGACTCTAAAAATTGACAGAAGTCTGAAACTTCTTGAAAGCACTCAAAACCCGACATCATTGGTTGCCCATTGGTCTCGATGGTTTATTTGTTTCTGTTTTGTGCGTTGAAGTTCCTTGTCCATTTTCCGTCTCTTTCTATGCTTGTCTGCTCTGTCTTTTTTATTGGGTGTTTTCGGGTTTTGCTGTGGGTGCTGCAATCTTTCTTTTGTAGGGTTGTTATGGTGGTTTGCTATAAATGCTGCAACTGAATGTTGTTGTAGATCCCTGTCTTTCTTAAAGTATTGTTCTTTCCGTTATCATGTCCTTAGATTATGGAATAATATACCTGTATGCAAATTGTATTTATCATCAAGTCACCATTAATATATTTAAAAGCTCATATTCCAAAGTTCGAGGTCATTTCTAAAAATGGAAATTCTACAATTATTTTGAATTATTTCTTTCTTATCTTACTCCTCAAATTTTTTTTCAATTGATCTATTTTTGATCAAACATATTATATATATAGAAATGAACGCTGATCATATACCGTTGCATTCGACCTCGGGCAATATTTTATCTTCAGGTCCAAAATCATATATTGCCCTCATTCCCAGTCAATAATTGTATATTACAGTTTTATAAAATGTATGTTACTTCTATCTATGACAACCTTACAGGAGGAGCATGATATTGAGATTTTCCAAATGTTAACATAAGATACTTAACATTTCTTTATTTCTTTAATGAACTTTTCATTTCAACAAATAGGGCACTTTTCAAACTTAAATCTATAATAGCTTGTTAATGACATATCTGTATAATTAACTGTTAATCACATCTCCTTTTTCCAGAAATTTCATAAACTTTAAACCGAAAAGGGCTTATAGTTTCCAATGACCTTGACAGTTGATCAAATGACCTTGGTTTTTCTTCAAGGTCAGACTAGATATTTTATTTATGAATGCGAACTTCCCACTTTGGAAATCGCACTATGAAGGGATGTTCATTAGAGCCAAATTAACCTAGAATACTTTGTGTAGAATTTATATGTTTTCATGTGTGAATACACATCTATATTTACATATGCCCATTTTTTTATATTGACATTGTGATTATAGGAGTATAACAGCATTGGTATGAATTGAACTATGACTTATACCGGTACGTAGTAATGGAACCTTAGCAACGTAGTTTGAAACGCATCTACATGTCATTTAAGCATGAAAGTCGTTTAATTCATTTAAGCATGAAAAATGGAACGGAAAATGATATGAAAAATGTCTAATTTAAATTTGACTTTTACTGTGATAACCTACAATAGATCAAGGAATAATGTGTACCATAATGCGACGTACAATGCTGTATATCGTCTTTTATCGCGGCGTCTTTTAAACGTTCATAAAAACGAACGAATTCACTGGTTCGCGGCGTTGTATTTATGAGACATTGTATATACGTAACTTATTGCACATTTGTTGGGACATATTCGCGGCATTTTATATTCTCGAATTAAAGGACGTCACGAATATCACGAAAATAAAACGCTCGCGAATAAAAGTCGGTTTAAGGTACCTTATCACTGTATAATCACATTCATAAAGAGAGTTAATGTATAATTAAACTCCCCAATCTCATTTCGTCTATTGCGTGTTCAGATTCCACATTTCTAATTGTCCCTTATTTCTTTAATATGACCCCTAAAGTGCGAGGTCCGAAGTACGTCAACTTTAAATATGTAAAATAGGATCTGTTCGTCTTTAAGACATCTTCTTACCACGTTTTATAACAATGCAAGTTTTGAATGCATAAATCCAAGAAATTTGCTTTTTACTCATGACAAATATTTACATAATTTATTAAGTTAACACAGAAAATCGCAAATACTTCTAACCAAAATTAAACGGATATTTTTGTGCACGTTTTGATTGATCACCATTATCTTGAGGTTATCAATTTACATGGACAGAAAAGTTGCAAAGGTTTGAACAATGGGTAAGGTAGGGTTCTAAATGCAAATCAGAGCGGACAAGTTGTACATGTAGTTGCGATCTTGTGTATTATGAACAAAATGATTAAATCAATATTACAAGTTTTATTGAAAAAAAGTAATGACCTATGCTCATAAAGGATATATGTAAACTCTTGGTCTTATTATCATTGTTGCAGAAAAATAAAAAAAAAAATAACCCCGACGTCTGTGTGACTCAATTCGGACACTTATTAACACGATTTATGAAATTTTACCATGCAAAAAGAAAAAAACTAAACACAATTGATTCATTTTAGACCTCGTTAAGTCGTAAATGGTTGTTGCAGCAAGTTTGCAGCAATTACTACTGCAGCAACGTTCCTAGCAAGTTGGCAGCAATATTCATGGAAAGTCTGCAGTAGTGTATCCATATATGGACACAAGGATGTTTCCTGCAAACCTACAGCAAATCTACTTTGCATGGTAAAGGTTCTCTGCAGGTCTGCTGCATACTCGAGGGAGGTCTGACACAAACTCAACAGTCTAAGTTGTAATTGTGAGTGTAATACAGGATGATTGCAGTAAATTTGCTGTAAGTTTGGAACAAATAGTCGCAATAGACCCTTTTTAGTAATGGTTATAAGCCCTTCAAATGTTTAAAATGTTTGATACATATAAGACAGAACAATGTAATTGACTCAGCATTACAATTGCATGTATAAAAATACACATACATCCAGAAAAATATGAAGAAGCGAAGGGAACACTTTTCAATGAGACGTGGACGACATTCATACAAGGCAGAAACAAATATACACTATGATCGACTTTTGAGATATTCTACACCGTCTATCTCTGTCGTGAACAATGTATATGAACTGTGTTAGATTTCCCTCTTTATAACTACAAGTGCCTTCGACTTATTAAATGATTCTTTCATGATACCTTACATTTTGACTTTTTGACATAATTAATAGATTAATATATATATATATATGAAAATTCGGGTCGCCGTTGAACATTATGATGTCGGGTTTTGAGTGCTTTCAAAAAGTTTCAGACTTCTGTCAATTTTTAGACTCTTTACTTGCTATTTTTATGAGATAGGTTCTGCTTGATCTTCCCTCACGGGTACTATTTCTTAACACGCCCTATTTATTCTAATTGGATACGGAGGTCAATCTCCGAAACCGATGACGGTAGCTAGATTCGTTCTTTACACCTGATAATTTTTCATTTTTACAGTTTGTATTTTTAACCTCTTTTATGTGGGCCTCTCGTGATATGACTTTCTATTCACACTGACCCGCGCGTTGTCAGTTTAGCGAGTATCTCTCTTCAGGACGGACGTGTTTTTAATTGGGGGATTTTTCGTTTCATTTTATCGAGTCCCTTACGTTTATATAGAGTGGGGGGAGGCGGTATTTTGTTTGATTTTACTCACTTCATAATATGTTACTTAATCAATCAGGGAGCATCTTTTCAGCTTTTTTAAATTTTGAACCTATAGAAGTCTTGGACGTGTTTCTATCGATCAGTCCGTCCAGACTTTTTGGCAGCGGGTGTTGCATGCAAACAGGAGACGCTGACTCTACCTAGGCACCTGGTCTCGCCCCTCGCGGGGTCTGCTTTTGTTCATGAATTGAGAATATTACCTACCTGGCTGCTAGTTATAGCCTTTCGAGCTTCAGTATAGTACAGGTTCTGACTAGCATGAGAGGGTGTGTATGTTTTTTTTATGTACTTGTGTCCGAACGGAATGAGGGACGTACTGTCCCTTGTTCCGTCTGGATACAAGTACATATTCGTGTATCCAGAGGGCTCAAGGGATGTACTGTCCCTTCCGCTGGGTTTAAACACGTTTAGTGTCGTGGTCGCTTGTACCTTTTTTTTGTGCTTTTATATATATATATATATATATATATATATATATATATATATATATATATATATATATATATATATATATATATTTATATATAAAATACATATATCTTAACATAGATTGTTCCATGTTATGGTCATTCGTCGGTGTACCAAGTATCATATCCGATACCTCCCCCGTTCGAGAGATACGTCCGTTCAAAATTTCAGTTGTATATCAGTTATATATATGAATATTAATGAGCAGGAGAGCTCCGAGGAGAACCATGTACCGATTAAGTAGGCTATTTCGATGATATACTCTCTAAACAAAGAGAGTTGAAATAGACATCGTATGTTTCTTTGACATGCCATTTCAAACGATAACGATGAAATAATGTGTATCAAACGATTTAGGACCGATTTATCTAATCTGACTTACTTGTCCAGCAAAATATCAGCTACTTCGTGGTGTGTGACGAGATTTAATTCATTTTTCACCGAATTTTATATATCCATTTGGTCTCTTTCCATATTGCTCTTTCACACTCTGTCTTCCTTTTATTTCTTTCTCTATCCAAATCTGAGTATCAATACGTTTTTTTCTTTTTTCTATTGAAAGTGTACGCTACTCGCCATGTTTGGTTTGATTTGTACAACACGACGAGCTGTATCGCGCATGCGTGAGGGCTAGTCTATCCCAAACATGGGCAATTTTTGTTGCGCCACAAAAAATCGTTTTTAATTTCATTTATTTTGATAACTTCAAGGACCTTTCGTTAACAATTTTGGTATTAACGGAAAGTTTATAACATGTACTGTCCAGGAAAAATCGGCCCTGTTTCTTAACATTTGAATTGATTATTTTTTGTGACTTTATACTTTGTTAAGTTCTTCATTAAATCATGAGTTTAGATTTTGTAAATAATTCATGAATCAGCAGCTTTGAGCCCTTTGAAAACACAAAAATCGGCCATTTTCTGTCCAATTGCTAAAAACCTACGCGTTTCTTTAAAATTAGCACTTGCCACATGCATCTAAAACACGAAACATTTACAAATGAATGATAACCATTATATCTTCTTGTCATATAAGTTTTATGTTTCACGACGAATGTTGCCACGTTCAAATACTTCATGAAAGACCTATTTTCGAGCCTTTTTGACCATGTTTTGTCAATAACGTCGAAATGACGTCACTCGATGACGTCATAGGTCTTCCTATGGTGCTTCGGTCAGTGATATGTTCCTTTTATTAAAAGCGGGAAACATTCATTATATTTCATGTGATATATCAAGTATTTCTCATTGACTGGAATTTTAAGGAACATTGCAGGGCCATTTTAGGGGCTTCGTGACCCTACCCTTTTAGATATCAATAACCCCTGAATCCAATACAAAGAAAAATCTCAGAGTTTTTTCTTACAATGCCATTAACGGTTAAGTACTTCCAGCTTGATACATGTTATATTTTATTGCACTGTAATACGCAATAGAGGTTTATTTAAACATTGCAAATAATTATTCTTATGCGACAATTCATGCCATGTAAAATACGTGGACAGTTCGATAGGTTTACGTTCCACAGGTTTACATAGTTTACTCGAACTTGATTTGTATCACATTGAGCTACATTCACATACCAAAAATAATTTCATTTTCTGCAATACCATGGAAGAAAAGTCCGTAAAACTGAATATTTTATGATTTTTTTTAAGTCCAAGGGCTATTACTTCAATCTGTAAAAATAGGTCAATTAAAACCAGACTTTAACTTGACCTGTATTACACCACCACGTCGCATCGAAACGTATGATGTTGTGATTTCTTACTGAGAATTTTGATATTACTATTCATTTAAGTGATATTGCACAAAATTGATGAGAAGCTGCAGAAGGGCAATGCCTAATAAGGAAGTCCATATCGTTTATATATCTGAAAAGTCTATAGTTTTTGCAAACACTTCAAGATTTCATCAGAAGGAATCATGTTCTGTCGTCGACACACTGTTGAAATGTTTGGAAAAAAATATGAACCTTTCATGTACCTGGACGATATGGATTGTTATATTAGGTATTGCCCTACTGCAAAGGCTCATCAGATTTGTAAAGTTTAATTTAAAAAATGAAAAAAATAATACAAAAAAACTTTTTAAGGAATCACAACACCATACCTTTCGATCCCATGCAAGATATATTCATATAAAAAATCATTTCAATATGTACAACAACAGCTAAAAAATTCTGGAAATGTCCAGGGGTCATAGCTCCTGTAAAAATGGGCCAATCGAGACCAAACTTGAACTTGATCTGTATAAGATTATGATGTATTCACATATGAAAAAAAAATCATTTTTTGCAAAACCATGGAAGAAAAGTCAGAAACCTTAGAATTATATGAAGTTTGCGAAGTCTAAGGGTCATTACTCTTGTAAAGATTGGTCATTACTCTTGTAAAGATATACTCACATAACAAAAATGAGATCAACATATGCAACAACATCGAAAAAAAAGTCTGGAAAACTAATGTGTGACAGAAAGACGGACGGACAGATAAACGGGATGACATGTAATTATCATAATGTTAGATGGATCTTTACTTGATGTTTTGCAAATATTGCAACAAGCAATGAAAAGAAAACTGCAGTTTCGATTCCATAGATAATCGCATTAACAAAATAGTAACATACATTCATTTATGCCTCTATGTTTATCTCTTGAGCTCTTGTATTTATACCTATGTAATTGTGAATAATAGCATTGTCGAGAAATAATGAAAAATATTGTATATTCTATGTTTGAATAATACGTATGAAAAATATCTCGACAAAGAATATCAAGTTCAAAAGCAGATGGATAAAAATGAAAATTTGAAAGAAGAAAAATCTTTTAACCCTAAAAATCAGTTCAATTATTTTTCTTCGCAATAAAGGACTTTGACCTCAGGGGCATGATCATGATTTTGAAAATCTCACTCTCGTATGAAAATCATGCATTTAGAAGGAAATGTTTATTTTTTTCTTCATTTCAGAAAATAAAGATAAGAACATTTTGAAGATTTTGCTAGTTCCTAAATCAAGCATAGAGGAAAAGGATATTTTTATGAGCGGTATCAAACGTAAGACCTTGTACACACTTTAGTCAGCTTAATTCATGTTATTATCATTTGTTTAGTATCGGGAAAATTATCTTAAAGTTATTTCAGTTATAATATCAAAGCAAATCTTAAGGCATTGTCTTACGTCTTGTTAATTAATATCGAACATTCTCCAATTTTTGAAATCTGATTAAAACCAGATATCTGCATGTCGTACGCGACATGACAAAATCGGGAGCCTGTAGAGATCTGGTTTTAGTCAGATTGCATTTTTTTTACCAATTTTCGTTGTTCTTTTTTTTTCCTTAACTAGGGCACTTATTTATCTATCGCAATTGTTATATTACTTGATATTGAGCTGCATTTCGTCCATATATTAGTAGAACGTTTCGGAAGAGCACTTCGGCTTTGATTGTTTGTTGGTTCATTTGTTCTATGCGCTGTGTTTCTTTCTTATTTCGTCTGATGTTTGCTGTTCCTTAAATCTTGTGGTGCACTCCAATGGAATTTTTTTAACAGCTTTTCTTCACCTCTGTAAAATCTTATCGGCTGCATACGCTAGATTGTGAAATGCTGTTTAGTTTGATGTTTTAATCCTTGCAAAAACTGTCTACATTCAGCAAAAGGATTGCTTTCAAACCTCAAAACTATATGAAACAGTTTTGTGATGAGCCATTCTATCGTCTTTTTACTTCCAATTATTCTACTAAAGCTCCGTAAGACAGATTAGAATCAATGCCGATAGGTTAAGAGTGCTTAATTAAGTAATTAATCTGAAGGAAGACGATCAAATCTGTAAACAGAATGCGTTTTCTCTCATTATGTGTAAACAACTGGAATTATATTCTGCACTTACCAAATTAATGTATAAAACGTGCAAACATCAAAGTACTTTCTTGTAGTATGCGTCTCCACTAATCGTTACTACATCATTTACATGTATTACCTAATAACATTGTAAATAAATGTATGTTATGAATAAAGATATATAGAATAATTTAAAGAATGAGATCTAGCCCAAAATGTTATACCTGAATTCTGAAATATTGATTTAACGATAACAAAATCTCAAACATCGAACGCTTCCGGATTTGACACGTTTTTATTAAGCATTTCCAGTTGGTTTTATATGCAGTGACTCCTCCAGGGCACATTCTTCTGCCACCCCCTCCCCTTTTGGGGTTCGCGATTGCCTTGTTTAAGAAACAGAGATTTACATAATAGACCTTCTTCATATTTTAGACATCACTACTTTTGACGTTATTTGTAACTGTGACGTCATAAATGAGATATGACGTCACAGTCAAAATTTACGTCAAATCTTGTGATGTCGGGTCTTAGGATGTATAAAATACAAGTCAACTGCGGTAATGTGAAAATCGTCTATTATGCCATTTCCCCCTGCATCTTTGCCTCTTGAACTAGAATTGGTACTATGTCTCTGGTATACTTATACAAAACAAAAAAAAATAAACTTTTAGCAACAAACTTATTGTAAGATATCAAAATTTTCGCATCTTGCATCAATAACGACAATTTCTTGATACATGCTCAAAATCTGTCAGCTCAATTTATTTTTAAAATCATTTTCTGATTTTTGTCCCCGCTTTCGCGAAAGCGCGGGGACATTAAAACCGGTTCGTCTGTCCGTCCGTCCGTCCATCTGTCCGTATGTCCGTCAGTCACAAAAACTTTAACCTTGTGCATAACTTTTGAATGGTAAGTGATAGGGCTTTGATATTTCACATGTGTATTCCTTGTGACAAGACCTTTGCATGGATACCAAAATTTTTGACCTTGTGACCTTGACCTTAGACTTTGACCTACTTATTAAAAATATTAACCTTAACCATAACTTTTGAATGGAGAGTGATAGGGCTTTCATATTACACATGTGAATTCCTTGTGATAAGACCTTTCCACGAATGTCAAAAGTTTTGACCTTTTGTCCTTGACCTTGGACTTTGACCTACTTATCAAAAACTTTAACCTTGACCATAACTTTTGAATGGAAAGTGAAAGGGCTTTCATATTACACATGTGTATTCCTTTTGATAAGACCTTTCTATGGAGACCAAAAGTTTTGACCTTGTGATCTTGACCTTGGACTTTGACCTACATTTGTGACCTTGACCTTGGATTTGACCTACTTATTAAAAACTTTAACCTTGACCGTAACTTTTTAGCTCACCTGAGCAAAGCTCATGTGAGTTATTGTCATAGCGTGCCGTCCGGCGTCCGTCGTCCGTCCGTCCGTCGTCCGTCCGTCCGTCGTCCGTCCGTCCGTCCGTCGTCCGTCCGTCCGTCGTCCGTCGTAAACTTTTCACATTTTCGACTTCTTCTCCAGAACAGCTGAAGGGATTTTGATGAAACTTAGTGGGTATGAAGTACTAATGGTCCCCTACAAGTGTTGTTGTTTTTCGTCCGGATCCGTCACAAGGTGGCGCCACCACAGCCAAAAGTAGGTCACGGGGGGTATCCTCCTTTGACAAACTTCTTCCTCAGAACCGAAGCATGTATCGACAAACCGAAAGCATCAGGTTGATTTAAAGAAATGTCTTAAGAAGAGTTGTTATTTTTGGTTCCACTTCGAAGTCAAATTTTTGACGCGTTTTTGACGTCTTCTTGGACTCAGAAATGCACATTTTTGCACTATTTCTTTAAATAGCTCAATAATTGTATGATTTTACACACTCATTTACTGCATATTTATCATATTTAAGTTACTAAATGCTTTGATAAGTATTTATTCTAAAATTTAAATTTTCTTTATTTTTTATTATTTTTTTTCTTATGTGAAAAGGAAGGGGGGGATGATTTTCATACATATTCAACTTCTTCTCCAGAACCACTGAACAGATTTTCATGAAACTTGGTAGGAATGAAGTACTAATGGTCCCCTACAAGTGTTGTTGTTTTTCGTCCGGATCCATCAAAAGGTGGCGCCACCAGAGGCAAAAGTAGGTTACGGGGGGTACCCTCCTTTGACAAACTTCTTCTTCAGATCCGAAGCAGGTATCGACAAACCGAAAGCATCAGGATGATCTAGAGAGATGTCTTAATAAATGTTGTTATTTTTGGTTCCACTCGGGAGTCAAATTTTTGACGCGTTTTTGACGTCTTTTCGGACTTTGTCAGAAATGCACATTTTTGCACTATTTCTTTAAATAACTCAATAAGTTTATGGTTTTACACACTCATTTACTACATATTTATCATATTTAATTTACTTAATGCTTTGATATGTATTTTATGCTTACTTTTTATTTTTTTGATTTTTTATGAATTTTTTTCTTATGTAAAAAGGAAGGGGGGGGGGTGATTTTCATACATTTTCTGCTTCTTTTCTATAACCACTCTTCAGATTGTCATGAAAATTTGTAGGTATGAGGTACTCATGCATGGTACCCTACAAGTAAAAGGATTTTGTCTAGATATAAACTTTTGCATTTTTAAGAAATATTTTTTAAGATTGTACATAGGTATAATGTATGTTTTCCATGCCCAATGGACCCATCGGGAGTGGCTTCAAACCCCGGCGGGACCCTAACAATTTTAAGCTCACCTGAGCATTGCTTTGATATGTATTTTATACTAAAATTTTAATTTTTTGATTTTTTATGAATTTTTTTTTCTTATGTGAAAAGGAAAGGGGGGGGGGGTGATTTTCATACATATTCAACTTCTTCACCAGAACTGCTGAACAGATTTTTATCAGTATTTTTTCAATCATGAATAGATATGTTTACTGTGCACATGGACCCAAGGCTTATGGGTTCAAGTTCTGGTACTTCTTTTATCTATATCAGGAATTTTCGTAAAAGAGTCAGCAGAACTCATGTATGCAAGAGTTGTCATTCTTTAATATAGATATATGTATTCTTGGATTATCGATTCATTTGAATGTTATATATTTGGCCGGATTGCAAAGCAATTCCGGTCTATAGATTGACGATGTCCGTCCGTCTGTCCGTCTGTCTGTCCGTCCGTCTGCCGTCAACATTTTGGTTAAGGTTTCTGGTTGAGGCAAAATCTAAGGAACTATATGCAGTAGAAACTTTATATTATACATGAAGCATGCCCATGACAAGACCTTTCAATTTATGCCATAATATTTGACCTAGTGACCTTGACCTTGGACTTTGACCTAGTTAAAGATTTTGGTTAAAGTTTCTGGTTGAGGCAAAATCTAAGTAACTATATGCAGTAGAAACTTTATATTATACATGAAGCTTACCCATGACAAGACCTTCCAATTTATGCCGTAACATTTGACCTAGTGATCTTGACCTTGGACTTTGACCTAGTTAAAGATTTTGGTTAAAGTTTCTGGTTGAGGCAAAATCTAAGTAACTATATGCAGTAGAAACTTTATATTATGCATGAAGCTTGTCCATGACAAGACTTTTCAATTTATGCCGTAACATTTGACCTAGTGACCTTGACCTTCGACTTTGACCTAGTTAAAGATTTTGGTTAAAGTTTCTGGTTGAGGCAAAATCTAAGTAACTATATGCAGTAGAAACTTTATATTATACATGAAGCTTAACCATGACAAGACCTTTCAATTTATGCCGTAACATTTGACCTAGTGACCTTGACCTTCGACTTTGACCTACTCAAAGATTTTGATTAAAGTTCCTGGTTTAAGCAAAATCTATGGTACTGTATGCAGTAGAAACGTTATATTATTAATGAAGCTCGCCCATGACAAGACCTTTCAATTTATGCCGTAACATTTGACCTAGTGACCTTGACCTTGGACTTTGACCTAGTTAAGGATTTTGGTTAAAGTTCCTGGTTTAAGCAAAATCTATGGAACTGTACGGAGTAGAAACTTTATTTTATACATGTAGGTTGCCTCTGACAAAACCTTTCAATTTATGCTGTATTATTTGACCTATTGACCTTGACCCAGTTGGTGACAAAAACTTACTTTCAATCCGGCCATACCGTCTGTAGCGGTGTTTTATTTAAATTATTAAATGAGTATGCAAAAGGAAATTAAATAATTCAAAAAAGATGAATAAGTATTTTCAAATTCATCTTGTGAAGACTAAGATATATAACTTTGAAATTAAAATATTGAGAGCAGCTCAAAATATTAATGTAAAAACAGAACTTCACATTTACATAACGTAGTGAAAGGAGGGGGAGAAGGCTGTAATTTATTAGCAGGATTTTGCTTTAGCTTCTTTATAACTGTCTGACTCGGGTTACTTAGATTACTAAAGAAGAAGGGGGGAGATGATTTTCATACATATTCAACTTCTTCCCCAGAACCGCTGAACAGATTTTCATGAAACTTGACATAGGAGTTTGACATACTTTTCAAAAAGTTTAGTCTTGACCATTACTTTTGAACGAAAAATGACAGGGCTTTCACATTTCACATATTTATTCCTTATGACAAGACCTTTCTGTTGGTAACAACATTCTGACCTTGTGTCCTCGTGCTTGGATGCTGACCCCCATTTAAAAACTTCAACCTCGACCATAAGTTTTGGATGGTACTTTAAATGATAGGACTTTAATATTTCACATGTGCATACGTATTACTTTTCATAAGCCCTGTCCCTTGGTAACAAAACAAAAGTTTGGACCCTTTGACCTTTACATGGAGTTTAATCTTTCATATTTAGAATGTTGATAATATATGAGATATATTATGAAAACTTAAGAAGGGGGGAGGGTCTGTAAACATTCTTTAAAGACAAACACCCAAAAGCGGGGGACCACAATTCCTTGAATTTGATTTTTATATTATTATTTTTTCATCATTACTGAAACATATAAGCTGATATATTTTCTTTCAAACGTATATTCTTGATTGAAGGTACCTCCGTATATACTTTGAAGAAGGTGTCTATGGCAACAGAAGAGATAATGGAGAAGAATCCTGGGAATCGTGGTAAGATCAAAGAATAAATATTTCAATATCCAACCGTTTTTCCTAAACTTACATATAAACGAAATCTAAAAACAAATACAATCGCATTAAGAGCAAACACAGCGAACCAAAATTGAAAAAAAAAACTTTCAAAAAGAGATGAGAGGATCTCCCACATGACTCGGTAAAAGCACCTACAGCAAAACACTGGCTCGGTAAAAGCATCTACAGCAAAACACTGGCTCGGTAAAAGCATCTACAGCAAAACACTGGCTCGGTAAAAGCATCTACAGCAAAACACTGACACATTCAAATATGAAGATACTGAGGCACACATACAACAAGAAGCACCAAAGGGACGAAAAACTATAAACAAAAACGTAGTGTGACATCAACGATATAAGATACATAATTCTATAAACTATAAGAAAAAAAACACTCCTGGATAAATCACCATATACCAAGGTCTAGAAATAAACAGGGAATACCCCACCAACTTCAGCACACGGCGATGTTATTTATTGTGAATCAAATATAAAATCATAGAATAAAACAGTTATGGACTTTTACCTCAATATATATCATGCGATATTGACTTACCAAGAAAACATTGATCTCGGCTTCGCCTCGGTCAGTATTTTCACAGATAGTCAATATCACACCATATACACATATTCCATGATTAATTATTCATTTTAATATCATTTCTATTGAATAATATTTTTGAATCAATTTTTGAATATTTGCCAACGTTTCAGAAACCGAAGACACTCAGTGGACTTCAACACTCACAGATTTTGTTTTAAATTTCCCTGTTCTGTTGTGTCTGGTTCTGGTTATAATAATACCGATTCTAGGTATACCATTTGCAATTTTTATCTTCAGGTAAGCATATTGAGTCTTTGTGGAATACAGACTTTGTTCCCCTTACAGACGGTATCTGACGTAAGACCATTATGACGTCATGTAAATTGTATGGTAACGTCGATTTTATACCGTTATTTTCCAGACTATTAGGACTGTAACTATAAAATTTGATGACGTCAGATAGACTGATTAGATGGGAAGTAACTCTTGTTTTCGAAAATAGCGAATATGGTACAAAGATTTTCCATTAAATATAATCGAAATCAATCAAAAAACAAATTAACTCGTCACTGAAAGTGAAGACACGTATCTCTTAGTACTACTATTCTATTTAACTTCTGTGTGTATTCACGTACTATTATATGTATTTTTTTCTTTTAGATTCAAAAGGTCAATCGAAAGACAACAATGAAGATATCTATGAAAGCTAATTGCTAATAAAGATAAGAAGATATTTGTTGTTGATAAAATATAGAGTTTCCCTTGATCCTATTAATATTCAACGAAATTGAAGTAAGCTACCTCATAAGCTGCAGTTTGGCCTTTTGTTGAATACAATTTTTGTTCTTGTAAATAGGGGATGCTTACTGATCCCTGACACATGTACCCACCTCTAGCTTGCTAGGGGTCCGTCGATGATCAATTTGGTGCTCTATTGTGAGTGCTGTTGAGATTATTGTCAGAATCTTCTTTATCTCATTTAATGTCGTCGGCAACGCGTGTACATTGGTATTGTTTTGTGATGTTCCAGTGAATATTGTTGACGTGTCTTTTTGCGGGTTTTTTTTTGTCTGATGTGTTCGGTCACTCTGACGACAAAGATTATTTGGTTTCCTAAACTTGTATTTGCGTAGCTTCTAAGTTAGAAAATATATACATCAATACAGACAGGCGATGATGGTTGATTGCTGGTTAAATTTGGAAAGTTTGTTATCAACGAGTGAATGTCGAACCCGAAACCAAAATTAGAATCCGAAAATCACAATCATTAGACTTATAAATCCTTGAATAATAAAAAAAAACTCAAAAAGATTGTCGTATCCAAATTACAGCGAAAGACACTCTCACAAGGACGTAATAGTGGGAATAAACATACGAAGACAATAACATGATCTGACATGGGTAGCGGTGAAGACCTGAACTTGACCCTTAGCCATAGTTTCGTAAAAGTCACCACTGTCGAATTTTGAAATCACAAATATGGATAATGACCATATCCCCGTATACAACACAAAATCGATAATTCAAAAAGTCAGAAACCGAAGGCATACAAAATCGGGATAAAATAGGGACCAAAGAAAACAAACAAAACCCTCCACAATATGAAAAGAAGCGAACTCCCGATATGGGAGTGAGACCAGGTGCCCAGGAAGAGGTAGCATCTCCTGCTTGCATGCAACACCCGTCGCTTCAATTCGGTAGAACTGTCACATCCGGTTACTTACATTTCGGAAGACATATAGTACAATCTTCGGTTGGATGGTTCAAATGGTCTATTACAGAATATCATCCACCATTCTTGAGAGTGGGACATCATAGTGTATGACGAGTTCCCCATATCGACCGTAGAACTTCATCAGTGATGATGTTAGTCGGTCACAAACATATCTCTGACTGAAAAGCTTATCTGAAAGTCGCCTAGCTCTCAGAATAAAATCCGTATAATTGGTACTTCCTCTGGCATAGCGTATCAACTGCGCCATAAGCAGCGATGAAGGGATGTTGCTACTCAGAAAAGGAAAGTTTGTAATGCTGAAACTGAAGTCGTCACGTTTGTCAAAGAGTGAGGTGTTCATGTGACCATCAGTGTCATAGGACAACATTATGTCCAAATAGGATGCTGAATAATTTGTCTCTGTAGTTTCTTTGACTTCAAGCTCAGAAGGACATATACTCCTGAGGTAATTTTGAATTATTGATGGACAACAAAATTGATTTCTGTGATTGAGTTTCTAGGATATGAGTAATCATGATGCATTTTAAAGGATTTGGAATGATTTAGTAAGACTGATAGCAGGCAAAAAGTCTATATGCATAAGTATGAAATGTTCTAAGAGCTAGTACAAACGTTCTACTTTTGGTTTAAGATACTCTCACATGTGCTTATTTCAATGCTAAGAATAACCTTTTGTATGGTCCTGCTTGTTTCAAGGAAAATACCTAGAAAACAAATCGATCAACATCATATAAATGTAGTTTGTATGGAAAGAAGAAAATTTATTCTTGTTATTGAATAGTAACAGATTTTCGCAGAATTTTTTGTACTCGTTATTTTGAATAAAAGGTTACTTTTTGGACCATTTTTGCTCCAATTTCTCGTTTCATGGGCATGTTTTGAATGTATAATCCCTGGGGTTGTATATAAATACTAATTTGTGATATAACAATTTGATTTTGTAGAGAATTCTTCTTATTTGACAAGTCTGTAAAACGGTTGCTATGGTAACCAAAATTGATGCGCAGCCTTCTGTGATGCGAGCGAATCAGGCCGCATGGTCTTAACTGCCACCATGATGTGTTATATTCATCAAACCTGGATATCATCCTGCTGACAATAGACGGACACTTGACTTGGTACTCGACAAATCTACAACCTTGCACCAGTGTATTAATATTATAAAAGAAATCACACCGTTCATTAGAATTGCACTCTGACTGATTGTGACGACAACGCTCAATGGCTGGCCCTGCCCAAACCTCTTTAGAGACGACAGGATCCCTACCACCTGTCCTATCTTAATCAGACTCAATCAGGATCAGACTCCTTGGGTGATATAACATGCGTGAATCCGCTACATAATCGTACCTATTTTGATCCATCTTCCTTTGCTTATTATGTCACCATAAAAGGCAGGTTGAGAAAATGTTTATCGAAATATTCCCAATGGTTCCTACGTAAATAAAACAGTTTAAAAATTAAAAATTAAGCATGAAAAACTTATCACAGCTTCGGGTACGTAACGTTAATATAATACCATGGAATTCATTTGAATTCAATTCATTTTGACTTCTGATTGAAACCATAAGCAAAATGTTCTGAAATAATGCCAAGGATCTTAAGACGTAATATGTAGATCACTCTGATGCCTTCAGTTTATAGATTTATGAATCTGTTCTCAAGCAGAATTTTTGTCAATAGAGGGTACCTTATGGAATCCCGTTAAATATTTATCAACAGATCAAGACAAAAAAAAAGACCCAAGGGTATAACGCTCACCTGATTCAACTGATGTCAATTATGCTTATGCGAAAACTATACATTGTACACATAAACTCATAGAAAAACACCAAATATGAACATTTCTGACAAAGTCAAAGAAATGTGAAAGAAAATGCAGTCCACCTGCAAGCAAAAAAGTAATAAATAGCATACTATCAAAAAATTATTTAATGCTTTGATAGGTATTATATGCTATATTTTGTTTTTGGAATTTAAAAAAAAATTAAAATTCTAAATAGTTATGTTTAGTTATGTTTACTGTGTGAGTGGTGTGAGTATAAACTCAGCCGCCGGCACCCCCATAGAAGTTTTTCTTCCTTTCCTTTTTTTGGTTTGTTCCATTTTGTCATCTCTGAATGCAAACCTTAAACATTTTTTAACCCCCCACCCAACGAAAAAAAATGTCAGTTTCAACATGCAGCTAATTCCATCAAATATCGTCTAGGCAGCATCCGTGATATGAACTGATCGGCGGAAATTAGTGTTTACAAGACATTTGTAATGCTGATTGTCCAAAATCCAGAATTGTTAATAATATTTCACATTACCGGAATCTGTCTGGTAGAAATTATCTATTACTAAAATTTACTTAGCATTGTTTTGAGAAACCTACTAGTTTCACATTTCATAATGGAGGCATCGTGAGATGAAAAAGGATTTTCTGAGTGTAAACTGTAGATAACACTGGCTACGTTGTGACCAATTATCATAATTCTCGTGCCAAAGTGATTAGAAATAAAAAAAAGTAGACTTTACACGTAAAGTAAGAGTTACGTTCGAGAAAAGAGATCTTCCAATCGAAGAACTACGTTTAAGGTTGTAAACCCTAGTTTACATCCGGAAAGCTATGTTTTCAAAAAAAGGGTTTACAGCTGTGACAACCTTTTTCTTATCAATTTTTGTGGCTTTGGCATACCGTACATAGCTAGATTCACAAATACATTTAATTATTTAAATACAGCAACTTTTGCGTCACATTTTTATCACACTTTTTGATTGTCATATTTGAATCATGATTTAGATCTCATATTTGGTAATGATTCATTTTATTTATTTTCATTTCACCATATGGTCATGTTTTGAGGATGCCATTTTGTAGCATTAAGCATGGCAAAGATTCAAAAACTTAATATTTTTATTTGACCGTTTATTTTTGTTGATTCCTCGTTAATTGAATTCTATTTCGGTGACTTAAACTAGATAGGATTCCGGGTTTTTTCCGTAGTTATGAAAACATTTCATTACATTCCATTTTTTTGTGTTTTCCCTTTCATATTTACTTGTGTCTTGCCTTAATTTGCTGTAATGCTTGGTCTTATGCGAGTACAATAGTTGCCAGTGCAAAGCCCTCGCGTTCGATTTTTTCCTTGTTTTCATATTTTGTGTTAAGTACAGAAAGGTTATTGCTTCTCAGACCACTTATTTGTGCATCATAGACCTTTTATACAGATAAGCGTCAATGATATCATTTCAATTCCTTTCATGCCTGATGTTTTGACTTCATTCCTTGTTCCATGATTGCCTTCAAAATAACAAAAATCATTTTTATTGTCATGTTATTAGCGTCTAATAATTTCCACCTCGGTCGGTAACAAGTCGGTTGGATGCGTTTGTTTTTGAAGTCTATATGGACATAAAATTAATGTATCAAAATTATCTGCTGTTTATATTATTTGGGAATTTATTTGTGTACTAGGCTTTTTCCTTTTTTATACGATTTGTCGCAAATTTCTGCAAAATCTTTAAATTGATCTTTTTTGTCAAGTCATACATTTCCTTAAATTAAATGTTGAAACCGCCTACTCCTTTTTATGTAACGTGGTATCCTTGGCATCTTTAGATTTGTTTTGGCTGTACCTCCTGCACTTTGAAATTCTTTCATTTTTGAGAGATGCCCTATTCTAGCCACGTGTGATTTTAATATCAAACATTATACATACATCCTTTGTGTCACAGATGTACATGAGCTTGTTTAAATGTCTGGTACGTGCCGCAAATTTATCTGTTCTTAAATTATGCTATTGAATGTGAAGACGTTTAACACTTGTAAATCGGTCTACAACACAATGTACCCTTAACATGGCAGATGGTCGTCTTTAGTCGCACCAATAGCAAATTTGTAGAATGTCCATGTGTGGTATAAGTGTTTTAATGGCGTTATTGGCGTTCCTTGTCCCCTTTGTGTCTCATGATGTTCTTGTCTTTTCTGTGCTTTCATATACGGGTGTTTCGATGACAAATATTGATAATGACCATATCCCTATATACAGCACAAAAGACAAATATGGATAATGACCATATCCCTATATACAACACAAATGACAAATATGGATAATGACCATATCGCTGTATACAGCACAAAATCGATAATTCAGAAAATCAGAAACTGAAGGCATACAAAATCAGGACAAAACAGGAACCAAAGCAAACAAACAAAAACCTCCACCACAGGAAAAGAAGCGAACTCCCGATATGGGAATGAGACCAGGCGCCCAGGAAGAGTAAGCATCTCCTGCTTGCATGCAACACCCGTCGATATTTTGCTTTGGGTGCTGCAACCGAGTCTTGTTACAGATCCCTTCCTCCCCTTGCTTTCCTTGGTAGCTACACTTTTCTTTTCTTTTTTTAAGAATTTGTATTTGGTCCATAGACTTCACTGCTTCTTTGCTGAACAGTATAATATTATCTATGGTGGTATATTTCTGCCTCCTACATGCGAGATATTTTTCTTTAGAATATGTCGACATGCGACTTACTTATGTTAACATGCTACGTATTTATGTCTACATGCAACTTATTTATGTCAACATGCAACGTATTTATGTCAACATGCAACTTATTTTGTCAACATGCGACGTGATTATCTTGTATGTCAACATAATCATCTTGCATGTCAACATAATCATCTTGCATGTCAACATATTTATCTTGCATATCAACATATTTATCTTGCATGTTGACATAAATAAGTCGCATGAGGACATAATCTATAAATATCTCGCATTTAGGAGGCAGAAGTATGCCACCATAATTATCTTCTTTCTGTTGAAAAAAAAATCCACAGTAGTATTATTTTTTTCCTTACATTGCTTAAATGAGTTTACACTAGATGTCAGAAAATAATATTGAGATTTTAGTAAGCTTATCAGAAGAAAATGAATGCTAAAAACTTTAATATTTCTCTCAATTTGTTTTCTTGTCGTGTATGTGAAGAATGAAATGTTGCATAAATAATTTCATTTCAACAGAAGAAAGTTATTAAGATAAAAAGTAGACATTCAATTTCCTTTATGGATATCAATTAGAAAATATCATTTCTTCAAAAAATTAAAGACTCTGAGGGCGATACTGAAATTATTTTTGGTGGCTCCGCTGAAAGCATCACTGATGGTAATTTAATATTCGAAACACTTGTCTGGTTCATGTAAATTGGTTTGGAAATTTTCTTCAAGAAGGTAGAGAGTTGGAACCCTTCGACATGATTCAAACAAAAGGACCAAGGGGGGGGGGGGGAGACATCGCTCACCAGAGTTCCAAACAAAAGAATTATTGTTGACAATTTGGTGGAGGCTATTGAGTACTTACTTCCTTTAAGGTTTCATGGTATCATGAACATCAGTTTGAGAGATTTCGAAAATGTGTTGGCCAATCAGAGCCCTCAGTAGCCATTCGGCTGAAGAGGAGAAGTCGAAAAATTGTCAGCCAATCAGAATCCCGGCAGCCATATTTGTTGAGCGATTGGCACAAAAAGCACAAACTTTGTAGAAGACCTTGAGTACTTAATTTCTGTAAGGATTCGTGAAATTCTGTGCAGCGGCTGTAAAATTAAATCTTGACTTGAATGTTATTATGAATATGCAATCTTAAAATATACACGAACTATATAACTGTATGGTCTCGACAGATGGGAAACATTACATTATAGCACGTTTCAGGTTCATACACATTTATTTATAATTCAGAAATCATTTTAGATTTCAATATACCTGAGTCCTATGAATTTAACTGTTGACCTTTTGATCCAAAATCAATAGAGGTTATCCTTGATTCATGGGAAACATTTCTGGCACGTTTCATAATCATAGGTGCAATAGAGGCTCAAATATGGTTCAGAGACCATTTTCAATCATCTGAGTCGTATGACCTTGACCTTCGACCTTTTGATCCAAAGATCAATCATATGACCTTGACCTATAACCTGTTGACCCCAAAATTGATAGAGGTCATCATTGATTAATGGTAAACATTTCTGGCAAGTTTCATTATAATAGATGCAATACATGCTCAAATATGGTCCGGAAATAATTTTCAATCATCAGACTCCTATTACCTTGACCTATGGCCTTTTGATCCCAAAATCTGTAGGAGTCATCCTTGATTCATTGGAATATAATTGTAGTTGCATACTGGGCGTTTAACATGAGGAATCTACAAGTAATGCAAATATTCCGATTTGCTCTGACTCTTTATAATTTCGATTGATTTAGAGTATGATAATATTATATTTTACATTGTTAAAGAAACAAGATGTTTTAGATATTTATATTCCCGCGTAAAATCGGATACGCTACACAACAACCTCATAACCTCATTCGCTGGATAGAGGATTCGATCCCAGGACCTTAGAGGTTAGAATGGAGAATGCGCGCTAACCTGATCATAACCTCTAAAATAATACAGCAAGAGAAATTAAGCGTAAAGCTTCTGTTTCAATCTAACTTATTAAGGATTTGAAATTACTTTATATATTTCGCAGTGGGTTCAAAAGAAATTTTTTTGACGTCAAAAATGCTTGCAAGTAACCTGCAGGAAGTCCTACTACTATTGCTTCTTGGGAAAATAAATTCAAAATTTACTCCAAGAGCAGTAAGAATTTGAATTAAGTTTTAGTTATTAATTTACAACGTGTTTAGAATAAATAAGCAAAATGAAAGTAAGTCACCCTCTTGAAATTTTACCTCAAGGTTTATTAAAAGTATTTTTTTCAGCTTAAGTGAGTTTGAATTAAAATCTAGTCCGAGTGCCTGATCCGATTCATGATGAAATCATGATAACCACACTATTTCCTTCTTGCGTGGCGGATTACCGTCCTAAGTCGGCACCGATAACCTATTGGTCTCTTTGATTTATGTCTAGTCATTTGTGTTTTGTTGTAGTTTGTCTCTTTTACGTCTCTTGCTGTGCTTGTTTACACTGTGTTTTGTGTCACACTTATGCCCTTTGCCGTGTGGAGCTCGTCAAAAAGTTCCCCGCGAGGGGTTTGACAGTGAGTGTTTTGAATATTTTTCCCTGACGTTGTCGTCATAGCACTTTCTATATAGACGTGGCCTCAACATCGACGACGGCGGGTGCGGCTAGCCAACAGGGGATGCTTACTCCTCCCGGGCACCTGGTCCCACCTCTGGCTTGCTGGGGGTCTGTCGATGTTCAATTCGGTGCTCTATTGTGAGTGCTGGTGAGATAATCGTCAGGATCTTCTTTAACTCATTTGTGTCACACTTATGCCCTTTGCCATGTGGAGCTCGTCATAAAGTTCCCCGAGAGGGGTTTAACAGTAAGTGTTTTGAATATTTTTCCCTGACGTTGTCGCCATAGCACTTTCTATATAGACGTGGCCTCAGACAGTGCATGCATTTTACATTTTCTTTTCATTTTCGTACGTGAACATCGACGGTTTGTGCAGCTATCCAAACAGGGGATGCTTACTCCTCCCGGGCACCTGGTCCCACCTCTGGCTTGCTGGGGGTCTGTCGAAGTTCAATTTGGTGCTCTATTGTGAGTGCTGGTGAGATAATCGTCAGGATCTTCTTTAACTCATTGATATTAGCTGTCTTTGCAGCCACCGAGTCTTGTTGGAGATCCTCGCATTTCTTTGATGATTCTTAGGGCTTGTTGTTAGACAGAAATACAAACAGCCTCAAACTATAAAAAAGAATTTAGACCCATTACCTGGATATATAAAAAAACGAAGTATTGTCCATTGCCTATTGTCGGCACGACTCACTTCAGCAACTGGATTAAAAAAAACAATTTTGATTTCTTTATAATGACAAATATGACCATATCCCAATACACAGTACAAAAAAACGATAATTAAGAAAATCATAATCCAAAGGCATCCAAAATGAAGACAAAACATGAAACAAAGCAAAAAAAAAAAAAACAAAAAAAAAAAAAAAAAAAATTCCAACACAAGAGAGAAGCGAACTCCCGATATGGGAGTGAGACCAGGTGCCCAGGTGCATGCATCCAACACCCGTGGCTTCAATTCGGCAGGAATGTCACATTCATTTACTTCCATTTCAGAAGATACAAGTATATTCTGTGATTGGATGGTTCAAAGGTCTATGACAGAATAAAATCCACCATTTGGGACAATGGGACACCATAGTTTATGCCGAGTTCCAAGTATCGACCGTAGAACTTCCTCATTGACGTTGTTAGTCGATCACAAACGTCTGCCTGACTGAGAAGCTTATCTGAAAGACGCCTCTTGCTCTCAGAATAAAATCTGTATATTTCGTACTTGCTCTGGCATAACGTATCAATTAAGATTAGAACACGCCATAAGCAGGCGACGAAGGGATGTTGCTACTGAGAAAAGGAAAGCTTGTGATGCTGAAACTGAGTGTGGTGTTCATGTAACCATCAGTGTCGAAAGACAGCATCATGTCCAAATATGATGAAGAATTATTTGTCTCAGTAATTTCGTTTATCCTGCAAAAATTGAATCCAAATGTTTATCGTGCAAAAATTTTATCGTGCAAATGTTTATCGTGCAAAACTTTGAATGAAATTGATATAATTCAACAGATATTGGTTGGTCATTTATTTCGATATGAGGAAGTTATTAGTATTTTAGATATACAGAGTCACTTTCTACTTTGGACGGCATTATTTTTACGTTAACGCATAATTAACTCGTCATTAAATTTCTTAAGAAATTTCATATCTAAAGCGTGTTTCCCTGAAGTGTATGCTTGTTCCTTTAAGATTTGATGACGTCACAATTACGTTACGTCCAATGCCGTCCAAAATTAGAAGGGAACGAAAATGACCAACACGATTGGCTTGCTTCCGCAACAAGACTTTATAGACATAACCAATTTAGCTTGGTCATTTCCCATTCTAAATGTCCCGGTAATGTCGAGGCGCTCTCCAAAAGTTATTAAATTCGACAACGTGATAATGAAAACGCCCCATCTTTAATGTAATTTGACTAAATAATTTAATAGCATAAAAGGACGAACATGTAAAAGACATATAACAGACATATTGAATTCCGTCGATTTCATTTAGTTTTTGCGTTTTTGCATTTATCCAGTTTCTGAAGAAGATAGACACACAGTTAGTAATACCCGGTCCCATGTTTCCTTTAAATATTGACCGATCTTTATACTTTAGCTTATAAACTCATCCTGTAATTGAAATTTAAAGCTTTATATAAATTATCTAGAATTTAAGTCCAGAAGGGTTTTAGAGAATTTGGAAATATACAATACGTGTATCAAAACAGTTATATGAAAGATTGAAATTAAGGAATTCATAATAGTGCATGTGGATTTTGACATTTCCATGCCAAGTTGTTTTACACATAAAAGGTACATTTATATCACTAAAAGTATATAATAATAATTGACCCTTCCGAACGCGGGAAAAATTTGAGAAATTCCATGACGTCACAATGCAATTTCGATGTTTGACCGAGGTTCGGAGCTTGTTTGTCCGAGGTAAACACATGGTAAAAGCATTGTGACGTCACGAAATCGTGCATTTTTTTCCCGCAATCCGAAGGGTCAATTATAAATAAACATCAAAGAAGTACCTAGTAACAGTTATTCACTTTCAAAGTCGTGAAGGCAAGGTCGTGAAAATTCCCATCAAAACGGTTGCAACAACATGAAATAATTCATATATAATAATCCCTAATTTGATTTTATTTTCATTCTCATAGTACCGCATGTGGACATTCATTTTCCTGGATTAATTTCCCAGTTCTATGAATTCTTTCTCTCACTGTTACATGTATGCATTTTGTGAAATGCAATGTTCACAGCAAGTTTGCATACTTGTTTGTAACGGCCAAGTTTGCAGCAATGCTGGTGACACGTTTTCAGAAGCAGAAATATTATATATCTGTATGTATGTAATGACGATTGCAGTAACGTTCGCAGCGAGTCGGTAGCAATGGCATTAACGTTCGCATCCAGTTGACAGCAACATTCACAGCAAGAAATATTTAGGCGTTTATAAGAGCATCTTGAACATTAGTTAAAAGTCAGAATTTCGTCCAAATGATCTTAAACATTGAATAATACAGAAAAAGGCACATATTTTTTTTTTTACATATTTTACTTGTTACGGGTTTTGAGATATCTTTTTTTCCGTTGAGAATAAATTGTATGCCAAAAAGGGGAGGAGGGAAGGTTCATATAACTTCACGTGAATGTATATACAATGTACAAGTATATATGGGCTCCTTTATGATAATTTCATAATATATTCCACAATAGCGCCTTCAAGACAAAGATTACGTAAGGTCAGTCATAAAGGTCAAAGTCATTTTTTTGGCTAAAGATAGCTATTGCTGTACAAAAGCTTAAGAAATGGTCTGAATTTTTGAGTACCAATGAAAAAATGCATATTTGTTTATATATGTAGGAAGTTTTATCAATTTAATTGCAATGCTAAGAAATCGCGTACATGTACCATAAAATGGGGTTGCATAAGACATAACTTCTGTGAAATAATTTGTTTTAAAAAAATCAAGGTCATATTATGGTTAAAGGTAGAGGCCATGGTGATCATTTCTGAAAGGTAAAAGAAAGTCAAAATTTTTCTTATCAAAATAATTATGCTCGGGGAGCATCCATCAGTTGTACTGATTCTCCTGAAATATGCTACTAAAGCATTCTATGAGAACGATATCAAAATTAGAAACTAGTCCAATTACCTTTAACTGTGATACATGTACATTAACATAGTGAGAATAATAAATTATAAACAACTCAAATTATTATTAAGACACACGTTTAGCATGTGAGATGAAATTATTTTAATTAAGTCTGTTTTCTCTCCCAATGCCACAGAGAAAAGCCTTTCTTTTAGCAAAAGATAAAATCAAACTTGCACTTTTAAATGAGCTTCATCATTGTAGTCATATATGTACATTTCATTTCTTAATTCTATGTATAGGGAATCTGTTCACTTATAAGAGAAAGATAGATTACTCTGCACTAAATCGTTGCATTTATAAATAAAGTAAATAAATGTAATTTCCTTACGTGGAAGATGATTTTAAACATTATTAGCTCGAAAGATGTATTTTTGACGAGATATAGGAAAAAAGGATGTTCTAAGTACCTTAAAATGTTATCTTGCAGAAGAAAGCACAATGAATAAGAAAAAAGACACAGACAATTCTAGGTAAGCATTTTCTCCATCCAATTATGATATAGTTCATTTAAGACCTGGAAAGTCCAGAAATTGATCAGAACTTAGTTTCGAACGCGTAGGTAACTACATTTTCAAACGTCAAATGTTACAAAAAACACATTGATTGATTCTCGGCATGATAAATTGAATTCGCTATGGGATTTGTTTTTGTTGAACGTCGGCCACAAATTTCAGCAGAAACTTGTAGTCAGTCGAAAAAACCCCTACAACTAAAATGCAAGAATTTCGATAAAGAAAATGACTCTCTTGAGCAACCATATTGAACATGGGGAGATTGATATTTGCCGATTAGTCTCGTCACTTCATCGACATTGACCATGGGCATCGACGGCCGGTACGGCTAGTCAAACAGGGGATGTCTTCTCCTCCCGAGCATCTGGTCCCACTCCTTGCTTGCAAGGGGTTCGTCGATGCTCAATTTTATGTTCTATCGTGAGTACTGTTGAGAATATCGTCAGGATCTTCTTTAACTCATTTGTGTCACACTTATGCCCTTTGCCGTGTAGAACTTGTAAAAAGGTTCCCCGCGAGGGGTTTGACAGTAAGTATTTTAAATAAAATCCCCTTACATGGTCACCATAGCACTTTCTATTAGACCATGGGCCAGTGGGGTAAACCCTCCCCCCCATGTGGGAATTTTCGAGACATATATCATCTGAAAGCTTGATCAGAGCTCTATCAGATTCTGCTTGTTGGACAATTTAAAAGTGATTTAAATCAGGTGTTTTGGGGCAAAAACCTGTTTTTTCATGCAAAAATCACATAAAACAGGAAAAATCAAATAGATTTCAAAGAAATGGTAATTCAAAAGATAAAAACATTGGAATGTATAGTGTTTTGTATGCTCTTTCAAATGATATAAGTTTGCAGTTCCAAATTTTACTTTTTATGTCACATTTTGGGTAAAAAAGTTATTTTTTTGCTATTTTGGGGGATTTTTTTCAAGAAAGATAATTTTTATCTGTCGCACAATTTCACATTATGGCCTAAAATCATGTTCTTGGCATTTCAAAAATAATTCCACATCCTCCTCTTTCAAATGACATATATCTTGTATCTTTATTTTATTCACAAGCCTCCAAATTGTTGTTTTAAGACAAAAAAGTGTGTTTTCAGTTAAAATTCAATGATTTTTGTATATAATTTATAAAAATCTTATTCCTCATAAAATTAATAATTAAAATCTTTATTCTAGTGTAACTTTGTTTGCTCTTTCGGGTAAGACCTGCTTTATATTCATTGTTTTCATTATTTGGTCGTTTTGGGGTAAAACACATATTTTTCATGCAAAATTCTCTTATTTCTGGAGGAAATTTATTAAATCTGAAATGTACCATGAATTGATGGCTGATTTGCATTTTCAAATGTAAGTTCTCAGATTCGCTCATGAATAACATGTTTGAAGTTGATTGAGTCTATTTTCTTCATGATTTTGGGGTGAAATTCCTATTTTTCGTTAAAAAATAACAGATTTCTGGTAAAAATAATTATCAATTTTTAATACTTGCTATAATTACACATTGAAAACTATTTTCACATGTGACGTCAATTATCTTGTCAAATTACATTAATACTGGGTGTTATACTTCATTATGTCCGTGATCTTTATAGGAAAACAGGATTTTCTGTGTAAAAAGTACATATTTTGAGAAAATCATAATAATTTCATTTCCTCCTTTCTGTCTGATGACTCATACAACTGAAAGGATATAACTATTCTGGGAAATGAAAAGAAATGTTGATTGATCTTTTAAATTAATTTCTACAACTTTTTTTGTGCAAATTTCCTTATTTTAGTACAAAATAACTGATTTCTGTGGATAAGTTTTAATTGTCTTTCCTCTGTTACATGAAAATACGACAACTGTATTTTAACGTAATTATACTCCACTAATAAAGTGAAATGATCCAAAAGAGAAATCAATTTATATTATCGGTATTTGACACAAAAGATCTTATTTCTTTAAAAAAATCACTTATTTATGGAAAAATGATTATTATGAAATGCTACATCATGTAGGAAATGGCATATATTTGAAGGCAGAGACATACATTTTAAGTTCCATGGATTTTTTTTTTATAATGTTAAACGTCTTTAAATTCAATAGCATCATTTAAAACCTGATAAATTTACAGCATGGACCAGACATGCACGTTTCGGGTACTAAACCCTCGTCAGTGATCCTCAGTCTAAACAATGTAAAATGGCGAAAAAGTATGAAAATTATTATGTAATCATCTTTCAGATCATTATTTTCCTCATTTGTTATGTATAATTGCATATAACTCTTTATGAAAAGAATTGTGTCATTGAATTTTGGTGAGAGAGTGATGTTTTGAGTTAAAAGAACATATTTAAAAGTTTTTAAAAGTATTTAGTGAAATTGTTGCCTTAGATATGTACATTCTACCTCTACTTTGTCATAACCAACAATAATTTGTAAAGAAATCAAACATATACTTCTATTCTATGACAATTAATGGAGTATATTCTTTGAATCAAATGACTGAATTAATTTGAAATGAACTATTTTCAACAATTTCTCATATGTTTTTTTTTTTATGAAGAACATATACATGTTATTGATAGGTAAAGATGAAAGTGAAGAAGGAAATGGTTTATGATATCAAAGAATATCTTTTTGGATTCTATTTCGATTACTTCATTTTCTATTTTCATTCATTCATTCATTCATTCAAAAAGGGAAAATTATTCGTCCAAAATAAAACCAACTTAGCAATGATGCAAAGGATCATATATCATTGATGAAAATTTAGTCTAGATTTCATGAACAGCTTGCTTTCTATTGTTCACAAATGAAGTTGCAAAATGAACTTGATTATTACAAATAATTAATGACATATTGGATATAAGAATAATACTAGCAACGGAAGGACAAAGATTCAAAACAAATATCTTTTTTTTTCAAATTTTGATATGAAGCATAATTTCATACCTAAATAATCATTACAATTAACAGTGATAAAAAGAATATCAATTCTAATTATAATATAATATCACAAAGAAAGGAATGCATAATGTATGAAGAAAAATGATGATTTGAAAGATGATGATAAATAACTTTATAGTTTTACGTGATATTTTTTTAAATGAAAAAAAAAAAATTTAACCCTAAAATTCATATAAAATTGTGAAAGAGTACTTAAAAGTGATGACTTTTGAAAGGAGAAACAATTAGACAACCAAAAAACATGTATGAATTTTAGAGATTATCATGATGATGGTGCATTTATGAAAATAGACATAGTCCAGCAATTCATGATTTTTAAACAAAAATAGTCTTATTTTCAAAATTATGAAAAATGTCAATCGATTTCTAATCAAGACCATCTAAGATGAACAATCCTTGAAAACTAATCTCCCTTGTTTCAATTCAACATATGATAGAAGTTCTGAAAATTATCAACAGAGTGACTTTTGTACATAGATAAGGATTTTTTTCCCAAAATAAAAACAAAATTGAATTTCATAGATAAAATGACATGGCAATTCATTCATCATATGAAATTGCATCTCATGAAAGTTATAGTACGTTGATCAGGGAAGATAATAGAAATTATTATGTTATTCTCTAAATAAATACTTTTTTCACAAAAAATAAATAATCGGAGATTTTTTTGAAAAACAAAAACATTAACCTTGAATCAAACATTTGAAGGGTAGGTGATAGGGTTTTCATGTTTCACATGTGTAATCATTGTGGCATGACCTACCTATTGGTACAAAATAATGACCTTTTGACCTTGACTTTGAAGTATAATCTATATTAAAACTGCTTTACTGACAAAGATGTCGACGGGGGCATTGGTGTTTCACAAACACAAAAGGTTTTTATTTTGCCAAAAAAAAAACCCTTGGACATTTAATAAATTTTAAAATTAAATTACGTTCATTTGGTAAGGTTATTGTTTGCCCATGTGAGAATGCTATCAGATAATATAATGGACTTATAAGTTTTTGCCAAACATTTGTTGTTTTTCATTGGAAAATGGACAATTTGTGCCAAAATAGTGAAGAAAGAAAACTGTTTTCACTTAAAACATATTCTGCTTGAGCAAATCTGAAAAACTGACTTTGAAAATACATACCACTTACAATTTCAAGGAATGCATCAGATTCAATAAATAATCTTCAGAAATTAGCACTTTTTGCATAAAAAAATGCATTTTCCCCCCAAAAAAAATAAAATTTAAGGACAAATTATGTACAGAACAATTATAATGTAAAGAACAGCATAAAGAAGTAACACCAGAAAATAACTTAAGATAATTGACTTCATTTGGGATAAAAATTTGAATTAAATAATAAGCCAATTTTGATAAACCCCCCCCCCTCAATTTTCTGCCTAAAAACGGAAATTTCGATATTTTGCAAGAAAAAAAAGCAATAAAAAAAGGAGACTTAAAAAGTTTGAAAATATTTTTCTATTATGAAAAAAACAATCATAAACAATATTTTCAAGTTCGAGGCATAAAGGGTTATTCTTTTCCAAATTTTTGCGAAATTTTGCAAAAAAACACACTTTTTACCCCAAAACAGTAGAATTTGGAACATAAAACTTATATAAACTGAAAGAGCATTAAAAATTCGGTATATTCATGCCCTTGAAATTTTCAAATAACAATATGTATAAATATTAATAACTTTTTCCTATTTTCAACGTTTTTTGCTTGAAAAAAATAGGTTTTTTCCCAAAAAATCATGTTTTAAATCATTTTAAACTTGTCCAACAAGCGGAATCTGAAAGAGCTTGATCCAAGCTTTCAGATGATATATGTTTTGAAAATTCCCACATGGGGGGGAGGGGGGGTCTATGGTGGCCCAAGGTCTATATATAGACAACATCTCAGACAGTGTATTGTATTTTAGATATTGTTTTCATTTTCGTGTGTGAACATCGACGGTTTGTGCAGCTATCCAAACAGGGGATGCTTACTCCTCCCGGCCACCTGGTCCCACTTCTAACTTGCTAGGAGTCCGTCGATGCTCAATTGTGTTTTCTATTGTGGATGCTGTTGAGATTATCGTCAGGATCTTCTTAAGTCATTCATTTATTTCTTTTATCTTTAAGTTGGTTTTCATTGAACTGTAGCGACGGGTGTTACATGTAGACAGAAACAGAAGACGACGACTTTCCCAAAGCACCTGCTCTAAATTCGGAATATTGTTTATTCACCGTTTAGCAACTGTTATTGATTTTGCCTTGCCTTCTCAACTTGTAGACCGAATAATCCATGGTTATTACTTTGACGCTATTGTTAACCTTTTGTATTGATCAATCTTAAACACATTTTGTTTAAAAGAGATTAAGATAGAGATTAGAACCACTTCTTTTCTTCTGGAAATTGGCCATGATGCTGTCATGACAACATAGTATTGTCGAAATTGTATTTTGTTAAATTTGCAGCATGGATCAGAGATAAGCGTTACGGGTACTTAACCGTCGTCATGAATCCTCATTCTGAACAATGAAATATGGCAAAATCCTTGATTTGAAATATTTATAAAGTATTAATTAAACAGACGTGTCATGAAAGTCGGAATTGATTTGTTAAAGCAAAAGTTTTATAAGTACAATCAAATTAAAAATAAGTACTTTATGTCGATCCTGTGTTTACAATAGGAAAAAGTACATGGGAAACAAATGCCTCAATTACGCTTTACAAATATATAACTTCAATTTGTCATTTGTTTCCTTGTTATGATGCATAAGCGCATTACCCCTAAACAAAAATATTTACGATGGGAATGTTTGATGCTCGTCTTACGTTTTGCTGTCTGTTACTAAATGGTATGTACAATGCATTTAGACTAAAAAAGATATTTTCATTTGTATCGTGGAGAACATAGAATGTTTACTTATGCCGAATAATGCTTTGTTTAATAGACGTATGTACGAAAAGATGACTTAGACCAAAGTTTGACGGAAAGATGTTTTCCTTAATTCTGGACGGAGAAGATCGTACATGTATTAATATAAAAACATTTTTGTTCAAGGAATTTTGTAAAGTATCAAGATATTAACACAAATACTATTATTATATTAAAGAAATAACGGGATACTCATGTTGCTGAGCAGAGACCGAATTTTCATTCTCAAAATTGATCTATATATTGAGAGAGATAGTACGCTTGCATCATTTCAATGATTTGGCGCTACTTGTTTCTGATTAATGACAAATGAAACATTCTTTAATTTGTTTATTGTTAACTCTTCAGAATGTTTTGTAATTTCTTACCACATATTTAACTTACGTTTATTTTTTCCAAGAAATTTTTGGATTGTTTTCAAAGATGTTTAACGCAACGCAAATGATAATGGAATATCATGAGAGTACCCGAATAACTTGTCAATACTGCGTCATACATTAAGTGTAGCTTTCTTTGATTGCAATGTAAATCGTCTTCAAATCCATAAGCATCATTCAATAACAGATAAATTTTCAGCATGGAACAGGCATGCACGTTTCAAGTACTTAACCCGTGTCAGTGATCCTCAATCTAAACATTGTATCATGGCCAAAGAGTGTGAAAGTTATTATGTCTAATAATGCACCGAAAGTTGTAGCAGGATGGGTGCGATATGATGCTACAGGTCCCACGTTTTAGAAATTTCAAGAAAAGTTTTTGTAACATAATTTTTCGAATGCGTTGAAGAAACAACCGAAGTTGATCGAACTTGGTTGCATGTGGCCTCGGGGACTCCCGATCCACCAACAGTGACACTCACCGAGTGGTACCAATGTTAAACGTCTTTATATTCAAAAGCATCGTTTAAAAATAGATAAAATGCTTCAAAGGAATATTCATCAAATTGAAGAAAAAAAAGGTCCGGCCTTGGTTCTTGACTACACTTTTAAGTTAAAATTTGTCTCCAAATGACCCAGGGGGAGGGAGGGGTTAATTTGCTATTCTTCTGGGTGAGAATATGGGGCTTGTGTCACTGATTCCCTAATTATTCATATATTGAGCTTTGTATAATCACATAACAATTCACCTAATTATAAATACTCGCTTAAATCATCAAAGATAAAGTATAAACACGGTCACAGAAATATAATAATTATATATATACTCTTCAAAAGAAAAAAACGCATTAACAATATTACAATGCATTATTATTATTCAATATACAAAGGCTATTGATTATGTGACCTTATTTGTTTGCATAAATCGTGGTATAGAGAAAGGACAAGCAGTTTAGGGCTTAAGTACGATGTTTTGATTATCATAAAATCTCTTTTTAGGTAAAAACATGAAATTTTGAATTTTCGACTTAAAGGTACACAAGCTCTCGTCAAGATCAAACCATCAATCAACTATTTTTGTCAAAGTTTTAACAGAAACGAGTCTATCATGCTTAGAAATTAGAAACTGGCTGGTTATAATAGTCACATATGACCTCACTACCGAGCTATGATCAATTATTGCTTATAAAATGGGTACCCTAATATAACCTACTTTTCTCCTTAGAAGACCGATTGCGAACACGTGTAAGCACTTATTTGCATAAGGCTAGTACTGTATCAAAACAAAACAACATGGCTGACAGATAACACGTGGGACGAAAATGAATCGACAATCGGTATTATCAAAATCTGAAAAAAAAATGTAATGAACAAATAGTATTGGCTAAGTATTTGAAAGTTATAAAGAGCTAGCTTAGAGGACGACCGTGAAATTAAAACCCTGACAAGTCTGACAGAAAATTAGCTAAAGGGATCTACAGTGTACATGTATACTTCTCGATTATTTTTATCTATGATAAGTTTATATATAAGTTTTGACGTGTATACATATCCACAGTCATTTTGATATGTTTATATATAATATATATATTCACAGTCTAAATCAAATATTCAAAACGAACAAAAAATCATAACTAAATAAAGGTTAATTTTCATTCAGGATTTGGTAAACAAACGCACATGTGTATAGCAGACTACACCTGCCTCCCATTCAAGCTATCATACACTATTACACGTTGTTAGTCATTTGAACGTGTTCGATTATCCACGTTCAAAATGATGACTTGAATGAAACATGATATTTATACATGATATCAACCTTGTATTTGCAACTAATGAAATATTAGTGAGTTAGTTGGGGTTTTTGTTTTTGAGAGAGAGAGAGAATTTCAAAAAGACTGTATACGTGGTTTATTACATGTTTCGTAGTTATCTCACGATGTGAAGTCCAGTCAAGCGATTGGCTGATCGTGGTAGCGTGTTCACTTTGACCTTGATAAACGTGACATATTTCTACATACTGTATATGCAAATAACAATTTCCGAAGTTTACCGAAATCGCGTGTACCAGAGAGTAAAAACGTCTATAAAACAAAAAAATTGAGATATTTTATGTAAGTAATATAAAGATGTTCAAATGGTAGTACTTAAAAGCTATTTCGGTAAAACTTCATTACTGACAGTTTAATCCCTGTTAGACTATGTGTACCTTAAAAGTTTTTATATTTAAATGAATTTTCCATGTTTATGTGGAATTTGAATTTTGTCCAAGTCAGAGTTCATTGATGCCCATAAAAGAATTGGACTTTAACTTCTTCGGGTCACTTGCGCTCTAATGCAATTCATGCTTACAATGTCCGATGCCATGCGTTTGAACATTGCAACATGATTGAATGACTCCCATATGTAAGTGAGTTATACAATGCAAAGTTTAAGGATCAAAAGGTTAAATTTAGAGGATTTTTCTCCTTATGAAACAAATTTCTCTCGAGAAAACTGATTCGCAAATACATCGAATGCGGATAAATCTTGATGACGTCATATAATAAAGCTTCATTATGCGTAGTAATGCCGCCATTATGAGATTGTCGCTGTTTAGTATGGTGTATCCGTTTGTCCATCGAATCAAAACATTTTCAAATGATCTGGAAAAAAAGCGCATACGGATCTCAGAAAAATACACAATTTGGCCTCTAAAAGAACATCGAGGGCATATTGTTTTTGCGTCATTTCAACTAACATTTTAAAACATTAAAGAGGCTCTCGTTGAAAGCTTAGGTTCTGAAAATCCCATTATGTACATTTGGTTTGATTTTGTCTACTGAAACGATAAATGTGATTATTTTATATGTGAACTAGGATAAAATGAAAACAAATACTATGCGTTACTTTTTTATGAGTATATTCATATTGTTGAAATTAGTTTTTGTGGTTCGAATTCAAATTTCTTTGTAATATGTCTCCTCTTGTACAAACAATGCATTAAAATCTCTGAAGTTTGTCATATCTTGAGAGCTTTTTTTAGCTATTGTACTGATTTCTTTCAACAGTCACAGGTTCAGAGGGCCATCTTTGTTCTGCAATCAAAAGCGACAAATTTCCTATCGAGGAGTTCTGGCAAGGACATCAGGAACATGCTATCTATGAAGATGTCAGAGTAGCCAAAGCTGTTGCGTACAATTTCGGATGCGACAATGGTAAGAAACAACAATAAAATCATTCTGCTTTTTTCTCACAAATGTAAAATCGCATTGTAGAGAAATGCATACAATGCTTAAGAAATAAGATGCATATTAATTCAAATGGAGCAAATGCGCGCTCTCTCTCTCTCTCTATGTCTTCCGAAATGGAATTTACCGGATGTGACAGTTCTACCGAATTGAAGCGGCGGGTGTTGCATGTAAGCAGGAGATGCTTACTCTTCCTGGGCACCTGGTCTCACTCTCATATCGGAAGTCCGCTTCTTTTCATGTGGTGGAGAATTATGTTTGTTTGCTTTGGTTTCTGTTTTATCCTTATTTTGTATGGTCCGTGTACTAAACCACAATTCAATTTTCCATTTCGGAAACATTAATGAAAAATGGAAAATTGAATCAATTTTTCATTTTTCATTTTCAATTAGTAAATGAAAAATGGAAAATTGAACCAATTTTCCATTTTTCATTTCAAAATTGAAAATTGAAAAACGAAAATGGAAAATGGACTCAAATACGCTGCATTAAACCACAATTCAATTTTCCATTGCAACAGTAAAAAAGGAAAATGGAAAATTGAACCCATTTTCAATTTTCAATTTTCATTTTGAAAATGAAAAATGAAAAATGAATTCAATTTTTCATTTTTCATTTTTAAAATGAAAATTGAAAATTGAAAATGGGTTCAATTTTCCATTTTCCTTTTTAGAATTTTATTTTCCTAATGAAAAATAGAAAATGGACTGCTATAGGCTGCACTTAACCACAATTCAATTTTCCTTTACAAAATCCGTAATGGAAAATGAAAAATTGAGTCAATTTTCCATTTTTACACTCCGCGCACTAATGCAAAAATGAAAAATGAAAAATTGAATCCATTTTCAATTTTTCATTTTTCATTTTCGATTTAACGACACACGACCTGCACACCCCTATCACTATAATCCAGAGGTCCAGCGATTAGCCAATCAGAGCGCTCGTTTCAAACGTAAACGAAAGTCTCTATCGGCAGCTTACCCTTTCTCTCGCTTCGCAAATAAACAGTTGTAGTTGTGGAAATAACATTTTTTATGTTTTTAAAATAATTTTATGAAATATGTTATCTTAGACACATAAATTTATGCAGCTCTCTCGTATTTTTATAACAAAGCTATATGACAAGGCATTGCGATAAGCATTGTCAAGGGGAATATAAAGGATCATGGACTTTAAAGTTTCCTTGTGTTATCGCCTTATTTCGAGTGAATCTAACAGAATTGTTTTTCGCATAAAAAGAACTATGGACATTAACTATTATGAATTATACAGAAATCCCTTTTTATCCATCCATAACCCGGTTGACGTCTGTGTTGTCGAGAGGTTATCCTATACTGCCATCGCTGTATATCCTGTCATACTTTCGATGTTGTACACTATCAGGGGTTGATCCAGAGTGGAAAGCGGTAGAGTGGGATGTTGCATCGGCCCATCCGAGGCACGAAATGCCCAATAGGAGGGTACGGGAGGTAGAAGTCCGGGGGGGGAGCTCCCCGGGAATTTGAAAAAAAAATAAAATAAAATCGGGCAATCTGAAGCATATTTTCTCTTTATTAACTCGAACATCAGGACCATTTTAGGAATACCAGTTCCAATTAGTAGGGAGAGCTCGATCCTTTAGATTATTTGTACTTTAATACTTATTGTTTATTTGTCCCCGCAGTTAGTGTTACATGGACATTAAATTAGAATATTAGTATGATATGGAGTAAAATTTGTTTCCTTCATTTTTGTTGGTTTGTTTGTTTTTACATAATTTCCATGTCCAATGTTTAATAAATGTACATTTCTATGTAAAAAAACAAAATTTGAAGACTAAAAAATCCTTCTATAAGCATAAACCATTTACATGTTTTGTAAATCATTTGCATATAATTGTTAATTTTCCGATAAAATGTAGAAATTGAATTGAAAGATATGATAACTAGTTGGAATAAGGACCAAATTTCGGGCATAAAATGAACAGAAAACCCCCTGCGCGATGTACATTACAAAACTTTGCAATAAATATTGTTTGTACGAACAAATTTAGAACCTAAAAAATTGGATTTACAACCCCAATAAATTCTCAAATAAGGTATCGATATATGATTGAATACATATAAAAAAAAATTTTTTTTTCTAATTGGTGAAATTTGCTGAACATTTAGCAATTTCTACTGATGCGTTTGCAGTTATTTTTTTTTTCGATTGCTGATATGTTACCGAAATAAAAAGAAAACCTAGGGGGTTCCCATAGGGGGTGGTGCCTGTGGGGGGGGGGGTCCCATGGGGATTGCCCCCCCCCCACCCACCCCCTAAATCCGTCCTTGTACTGTTGAAACTTTTAAAGTGGTAGATAGATGTTGATTTCTAGCATCTATAGATAGTAGATGTCTAATTTTCATTCCGATATTTTTATAACTTCATGGGAAAATAAATGATAAAGTTTTCTATCTTCTTACGCCTGCTGAACAGCGCATGCCTCCATATGACACATGTATTTCAAACATTAATCACCTCTACATGGTATCCACATGATAGATTTACTGTAGTAGTGGCATTGTATATTTCTTGAATGATATTTAGTTTTTTAACAAGTACTATCAGGGACGTATGTATACCATGATACATGTATACGTGCCTGGAACTATATTATTGTATTTTGTTTCTTATATAAATTTATTCTATACATTTATACCTGTATTTTTATCAGTAATAATCAAATATTCTTGCACATGTTGCATATCAAAATATATAGTTAAAAAAGGGGGCGGGTGTGAGCACTTTGCCGGATTTTCACTAAAATATTAGTTTACCGCCTATTATATTGATTGATCAGTGCCGGGGCGTAGCTTCGATGTGGACGGTTAGCAGGGGCGGGCGGGCCTAAATCCTCTAATGGGGGGGGGGGGGGGGGGTGTTGCATAATTATAAGCTTTTTGTGGAATGACTCGCAAGGCCCGAGGGGTCTATGTGGGTAGGGTATATAGATGGAAGATGATTTCCATCCCAATGGAAAGGAGTTCGGGGTCCTCCCCGTGAGGATTTTGAAAAAAAGTCAAGCCAATCTGTACCCTCTGTCCCACGAATGCGTCGTGTCATGGTTTGGCAAACCTACAAACGGATAACTTTGGCGAAGAAAAAATTGCAAGTTACATTCTTCAGGGAAAAAATATTTAAACCACAAAAAAACTTTGAAGTCCGATTAAATTTAAAAATCACAATATGGGGGAATGTAAAAAGATTGTTTAAAATGCCTCGGATTACACCATTTTGTCATAAAAATCCGAAAATTTCGCGTACGATTTCAGATTTTTTTTTTTGCCTATTTGTTCATTTTTTCCAAGATATACAAGGATTATTGAATCCATTTGTTTTGATTTTGACCATGCATAGCACAATTACCTTTAAAATCGGCTCGAGAATGCTCGCTTGATGTCAGTAACGCTGCTCGTGCAAACAACGTTTACCCCTGCGTTAATCCAATTATCTAATTAGCAGTGACTATGTGTATTATTAAATTTAACTTTTGACTGTCAGACGGAAACAAGTATTCATATTCAATGTCTTTTAAAACGCCATTATCTAAAGCGTGTTCACGTTGCAGACCCGTTGGACTTCACAATAAAATCAACAGAAAGTCTGAAATATGGGCTAGTTTTATGTTACTTTCACCAAGGACTTATAAACAGTCTGTTTATAAGTCCTTGCTTTCACGGTGTCTTCACTAACATATTTTATAAAGAAGATATATTTTGTTCTACAGTACTATTACGGGTCGCTCCGCTGATTTTGAGATTTAAGTTTTAAAATGGTTTCGTAGAGTCTCAGCACAATACTTTACAATATGTTTGTCAATAAATAGTATAGTGGAGTTGGATGGCTATAAGGGGAGGTTGGGGCAATTAAAACACACACCCATATTTCATAATATTTATTTCAAAAACATATAAAATGCTATTTCCACAGCTACAACTGTTTATTTGCGAAGCGAGAGAAAGGGCAAGCTGCCGATAGAGACTTTTGTTTACGTTTGAAACGAGCGCTCTGATTGGCTAATCGCTGGACCTCTGGATTATAGAAATAGGAGTGTGCAGGTCGTGTGTCGTTAAAACGAAAATGAAAAATGAAAAATTGAAAATGGATTCAATTTTTCATTTTTCATTTTTGCATTAGCGCGCGGATTGAAAAATGGAAAATTGACTCAATTTTTCATTTTCCATTACGGATTTTGAAAAGGAAAATTGAATTGTGGTTCAATTTTCCATTTTCGTTTTTAACTTTTGCAATGGAAAATTGAATTGTGGTTTAATACAGCGTATTTGAGTCCATTTTCCATTTTCGTTTTTCAATTTGAAATTTTGAAATGAAAAATGGAAAATTGATTCAATTTTCCATTTTTCATTTACTAAATTGAAAATGAAAAATGAAAAATTGATTCAATTTTCCATTTTTCATTAACATTTCAAAAATGGAAAATTGAATTGTGGTTTAGTACACGGACCTTGTATGCCTTCGGTTTCTGATTTTCTGAATTATCGATTTTGTGCTGTATACAGGGATATTGTCATTACCCATATTTGTCATCTTATTACAAATGATAATTTAAATAATCTTTTAAATAAAACACTGCCTTTGCTCTTCAGCAGTTCTATTTCTTTCGTTAGCTTATAAAGTTTTGATTTAAAGATTCAAGTCATTTCTTTTTGTTTGAATTTTACAAAATAGCTATCCTCTGATTTTAGGTTTTTGTTCTAAGTAAGGTTCAAATTTCAGATCAGTTTTTTTAAGTTCGTTTTAGAAAATGAATCATCATCATCCTTCATTTTTCAGAGATATGCTCCATTGCCATTGTTAGCGAAGAGGACAAAAGCACAAACTGTTGTGGTAAGAATTATCTGTTTGTTTTTATGAATTTTAACTGTATTTGAACACTTAACAAAAATTTGTTTCAGCACGTACATCAACAGCACAATACAATATAAATTAGGACAGAATAAGTTATGATTTATTCATTTATATACATGTATAACTGCAATCAATAATATTAACGTCATGTAGACTTAATGACAAATATGGATAATGACCATGTCCCTGTATACAGCACAAAATCGATAATTCAGAAAATCAGAAACCGAAGGCATACAAAATCAGGATAAAACAGGAACCAAAGCAAACAAACAAAAACCTCCACCATATGAAAAGAAGCGAATTCCCGATATGGGAATGAGACCAGGTGCCCAGGAAGAGTAAGCATGTCCTGCTTGCATGCAATACCCGCCGCTTCAATTCGGTAGAACGGTCGCATCCGGTTTCTTCCATTTCGGAGGACATAGAGTAGAATCTTTGGTTGGATGGTTCAAATGGTCTATGACAGAATATCATCCACATAGCATATCCTCCTTTACTCCATATGTATTCGTATTTATTCTAAAATATGTGACATATGCAATTCGATGAAATTAGTTATACTAAAGCTTATTGCGTAAACTGAGCATTAAAGAAAAGAGGGGGTTTCCAACGACAATGGGTTCCAGCACCCACAGGGAAACCCCAAAACATACAATGCAAAATGCAAACAGGCACAGAAAGAGACACAAATGGGACAAGGAACACCAACTCACAATATAGAAAACATGAAACACAAAAGACCACATATATACAAACGAGACCAATTGGCAACCGTTGCCGACTTAGGACGGTCATCTGTCATGCATGTAGCAGACGGAGTAGTTATACGGATTACGAGCACACAACCCTTCCACTTTTCCTATTACCCAGATATCTCGAAGAATGCACAATTGTGGTGTAAAATAACATTCAACGATTATAACGTTTAATTCAAAAATTGCACTATTCATCTTACCTATTCCCTAAAATTCACTTGAACGTCGTCTAGTCGGCGATATGTTCCTTACTTTGATAATTAACTATGATTCTAAAGCTGAGAGAAAAGTATCCAAATGCCTTTTGCTATTGGTCAACACGGTAGAGTCTACAGTTGTACATGTTTCATGTTCTCAGGTGAGCGGGTTGTATCAAGGACTTGGTCCCCTGTAACAGATTGAGTTGGTAACTTCGTTTTCTATAGAGACGTAGAAACGTAAATGAAATAATACCAGATATGGAAGTCATTATCCGTTTATCTATTGTCAACATTTTATCTAATTTTAGTCTCTTAGTCCAACATAAATATATTCATCATATACTCTAATTTACGTTACCGTTTACAAGCTTTCCCATTGGCCAAAAGCGGTCACGTGCAATGCGATTAGTCGTCGCATTAAACCGGTCATATTGACGCGTTTCCAGTTTTGTGTATTAGAGGAAAACGGCAGTCGGCAGCAAACTGTGTGTTTCTGACATGGCTGAGTATGCAATTTGGCAGCATTTTTAATGAAAAAAATATAAAAAATTGAAGTTTAAAACATTTTACTAGAATACAAAATGTTTATCTGAAAGAAAAATGTAAAAGTGAGCAGTGTTAGGGAAGCAAAACATTATGGTTACCCTTTTCTCTTCAAGTTTTCATGTATATGATAAAACCATTATAGCACAGATGATTCGGTCGATATGATGATTTATGGAGTGATAAGACCTTCGGCCTCGGTCGATATTGGTTTTATCACTCCATAAATCAATATATCGACCTCATCACTGTGCAATAAGTGTATAATATTCTTTATATCATTCAGTAAACGACAAGAAGGATATTGGAGATAGAAGATTAGGCAGATGTTCATCTCTGGCGAATATTACGTCTATAAGCAACTTCTCTGTGGTTGAGAATAAACTGAAGGAAAACAGATCATGTTTAATTGGTTTGATGAATCTTTCTGGTAAGCTTCTCCATTTTTAAGAAGAGCGTTTTCCATTGTTTTGTGACATCCCTTTTTATTTACCATTTATTGTACAGATATGCTCATGATGTGCTGATTCACGAGCACTTGTGTGTTGAACTTTAGTAAAAATCCTTTTGTTGATAGATTACTGATGGCAGTAGTATACATTGAGTCAAACAAATCACCAATACTCAAAAACTCAAAGGAGCAAAGGAGCAAAAGTTAATCGATATGGGATGTAGATCTGAATATGAAGGATGAATGAGCATCCGATCATAAGGCTATAATATAATCAATTTTATAACACCTAAAATCAGTATCAATGACCATAAACTATGAATTATAAATAAAGGTGCAATGCGTTTTTATTGCACCCATAATCAATATTAATACTCATATGAAGTAAAAAAAGATAATAACAAAGACAGAGTATGTATTCCATTCTCATGGAGAGATGATGCAATCCATGTAAACATTTTTCACCAATAATTTCGTGTACGTTTTTGTGAAGATGACTATCCGACTACAATACGGAGATTTGTTGGAAACTAACGATGCGGATGTAATCTGTCATCAAGTGAACTGTTTTACAGTGAAATCTCATGGTCTGTCTGAACAAATTTCCAAAAAGTATCCATGGACTGATATCTATACCAAACTCGCAAATCATTAAGAGAGAGGAATTTAGCCACCATCGATACCCGCGGTATCCCTGGAAATATTCAAACCTTTCGGAATCCAGGTCATCCTAGTATACGTTGTTGTTTGAATTTGATTGCACTTGGGTTGATCCGAGGCAGTGGACCTTGTCCTTCATCGACCAGCGGACTCCCAAATAGGTGCAGATGTTATATATAAAGTCGGATCATAAGGCTATAATATAATCAATTTTTATGACACCTAAAATCAATATCAATGACCATAAACTATGAATTATAAATAAAGGTGCAATGCGTTTTTATTGCACCCATAATCAATATTAATACTCATATGAAGTATAAAAAGATAATAACAAAGACAGAGTATGTATTCCATTCTTATGGAGAGATGATGCAATCCATGTAAACATTTTTCACCAATATTTTCGTGTACGTTTTTGTGAAGATGACTTTCCGACTACAATACGGAGATCTACAATTTATTAAGAGAGGTACAAACTAATACATTTTACAAAGCATTGGTAAATGAAGAAACAAAGCTATCATTAAGATGATGTTTATCAACAAAGAAATCACGACAAATGTTCATCATTGTTCTCCCTAAACAACGTTGCACAACATAATATATACAGTACTGTCCACACACATTAGAGTCTAAAGCTTGAAGTCTGTGTTTCAAATAACGGTACCGAGGTCCATTTGCCATCAACACCTGTTTGAATCGATTATGATAATGTTCTGGTGATTGCCCTAAGGAATCAAAGAACTCACAAATATTTCCTTGTTCTGGGAAATAGAATGCAGTCCAATGTTTTCCAGGTTGTCCACAACTATCGGTATTTAGAACATAAAAAGCCGGTCTCTTTTGAAGAAAAGCTGGTAATTCGTTTGCACATACAACTTTGACTCCATATAGGGAAAGATACGATTCAAGCTGGTAGTTATTCATTGTTTGAATACACTGCGAGATTGATCGATACGTAATATTTCTGGAAATTTGCCGTACATAATCAGAGTGACACTCTCCGGTAACGCTTTGGCAAAGCGCATCTCTAATCGGCAATGCGCTTTTCTCTTAACGTTGAAATCAACGCACGGGTTGATGTCTAGTATATACAAGGTGTAGCCTTTTGCATACTCTTCTCTGTCTATCCAAACATCACTGCTGATGCTCTGGAGAGTTTGATAGGCGCTAAGATAGTTCTCTTCACCGAACTGAGGTTGTAACGGTTTGGCAGGGAGTGACTGACCATCTACGTAAAGCGCTACAAAATTACAGTCATAGTGTTGAAAATTGAAAGGTGATCTCTTATAATCTCCGATATAACTTTTGCTGGATACAAGTCCCAAGATCAATTGAGACGGGACTTTCTCTTGAAACATGTTGTCTGCACTGAAACTGAATTCACCTTCGGCAATAGAAGCAATCTTGATCGAAGAATTCATATAGGGGTATAACGCTGTGGACTCTTCCAATTCTTTAGAGTGAGCCATGGTCAGTGCAAGATTGGGTCGTTGAATGCACATCTTCAAAGTAGCATCGACAATTTTCATCTTCTCATTTGGTTGAATACTATCAGACATCAATCGAAATGCATTACGACTCGGCCAGAGTTTAAGGTCTAAAGTCACCCCATTTAAAATCAGTCGCTCCTGCTGAAATAAATCTAAAAGAATTGGTCCCTCTAAATCCACCACCCCGCCATTCCTTGTGTAGGACCATCTTTCATATAATCCTAAATTACCCCCTGTTTTGGCATCTGCATCATCAAATTGTCCACTGCTATCCTTGAAGAATAACTGACTGCCATTAAAACACCTTTTCGACTCGTCCGTTGTCATCAAGGTATCGATATAAGCTTTGTAGGGATAATTAGTACCCACTTGGGAAACGGGTTTTTGCTGCATTTGACATTCCACCTGAGAAAACAAACTATGCAAAAGCAAATTGATTGGAGCAACCACATCTGCTTCCGTGACTGCACTTCCGTCTCCTTTGGTGATCTTGATTTTAACGTTTAAGCGACTTTGCTTCAAGTCCAGGTATCCTGATGACTGGGTCACTACATGGAACTCAATGGCAGCATCCTCTCCTAGTTGATTAACCGGTCTAAATTCGATCCATTCTCGAACAAGTATGGCAGTGTCTGTGGGTGGTGGTTCAAAAATAGACATCTTTTGCACGTGGTTCTCCTCCATCATTTACAGCGTATATCCGTTTTTCTTGCGCAGCTTTTCGTATTGAATGCCTGGTGGTCCGGCCTTACGCTTCCCCTCTCTTATAACGTTTCCTTCACGCTTCAATTCCGATTTCGCCATCTCTACGGCTTGTGCTACAGGAGTCACAAGGGTCAACTTTGGTTGCTTAGGTTGTTTAGGTGTAACGTTATTTCTAGATCCACTTCCTACGATATAACGTCCCTTGTGGTCTGGCCTGACTCTTCCTTTAGAAATATCTTTAAAATGTTCTTCCCATTTTTTGTAGTCCGGAATGTAAGGAACCCATTTGGCCAGTTTGGTATCATATACCTCTATAGATCCCATGCTTGCTTTTTGAGTAACAATACACAGTGTATAGGTTTATCCAGTGTAAGAGACTGTAATTCACTTCCTCTTATAAATATTCGAAGCCGATCGAGGTTCTTCTTACGTAATGGAAAGAAATATGGACGTTCAAATGTCAAGTGACCATAAACTGCGTCATCTCCTATCCGAGCAACATCATCTTGAATAGCAGGAATAATGCGCAATAACGGAAACAATGAACCTTTGATGTATGAATCTTCAATGACGTCACAACACACGTGTACCCTTTGATGAGAAGGTAAATGAAGGGAAATTTCCAACAACGCACACTCCCAGTATCCATTCAATCGATACGTCTTTGGAAGCGTAAGTGTAAAGTCACTTGGATGGTTTCCAGGAAGATCGCTATCATTGCTACTGACAAACAAATAATGTTCCATGTTTGGTTTACTATACATGAGCTGCCCATTCCTCTTATACTTTTAGTCCATACAGTTGCATATCCGATTTAGGTATCCAACTGTTGAATTTTGAAGGCCAACCCCACCATTTGACTAGGACCGTGTCTTTAGAACGTTTTAATATTTTTTCTATGCGATATGTAGTGTCGTCAGTCACAATGACTTTAGATAATTCCGAACTGTAAAACGAACCGTGAATGTCGTCGCCTTCCAAATCTTTCAAGGTGTAGTAAGCTATACCCTGTTTCATACCTCGTGATGCTACCACGAAAATTCATACGTCCACCTCTCATCATATTCTCGCTGAAAGAGTCTCTGCAAGTGAGAAATGCGCACTGTATCGCCCATCTTGAATTTATAATGAACAGCTGGTCCACCTTTTGATTTAGCATGTTTGTTAGTTTGTTAATGTTTTATACCATATTGTATCTTCCACAACTCGACTTGATCCTTTTTACGTACCGCACTGGGAGCTCGCTTGATGCTGCGATGGTAAGTATTGTTATAACTATTGGTTACTTCGGATAGTACATCTATCCATCTGTTAGTTTGGTGGTGACTTCGATAGCGACTAATGCGGGATTTGATATTCTTAATGACCCTTTCGGCGAAATTTGCCTTGCTTTCATTTTGAGTAAAGAAATGATCGATACCTTCTCCCTTCGTCAGTTTTTGTACCATTTTGTTTTTGAACTCGACCCCTTTGTCCGTTCTCAATTTATCTGGAACTCTTCCTAAACTAAACACCGACTTCAAAGCCTCAACCATCTCAGTGCCTTTTGTTGTATGAAGAGGAACAGTCCATATATAACGAGAAAATATATCAACAAGCAACACAAAGAATCCAAAACCATCATTTTCTTTGGCATAAATATTCATAGATGCCGTGTCTGCATCCCACTGATAGTCCATGTATGGAACGACTACACGATGTCTTTTAAATTTTCGTCTCACATGCTGATGTAATGTAAATGTTTCTTGCTTTTGCAACCATTTTCTAATTTTGGCTTTTCCCAGAACATACTTTCCCTCTTTACGCACAGCATTATATAACTTTCCCAATCCACCATAGGATCCGGCGTGATTGGGATCATAATAAATAGAGTGAAGATAATCCTCGTAGCTCATGCTTGTCTATGTACATGTTCTAGAAAGCACAGAAATCCTTCTTATAAGCTAAAGGTCAATTCTAGCATGACAGGATATACGATATCATCCAAATCCCTCGGTTTTTTGATACCAGAGATAATCAAAGCACCCGAAAAATGTAGAGTAAAATGAATACCTTCTCTTTTAAACATTATAGCAGGGAATAATTCCGGCTCATAGCAACAATCAAACGGGATTTTTTCCAAGCGAACTATATCCTCCAACTTGTGACTAGCTGATCCTGATACGAGTTTAATTCCAATTAATGACTGACAGTATCCCAATTTTTGTAGTAAACGTGCATATCGTCTAAGTCTCTTGATGCCGTTTTGAAAAGATCGACATGCTCCGTTACAATTGATGTAACCATTGGCAAAAACAAGGCAATTGCGTCCCGCTTTTCTGTGCTGCCATATCAATGCACTAAATTTAGACGGATCGTATCTAACATTGATGAGATCAGTTGCCAGTCGTTTAAGAGGTACCTGAAGGTCCACTTTTCCTTGAATAACCACATTGGTCAACTGCATGATGATGAATGAATAATAAATAACATTACTGAACGTTTTATACATTTACTTGACATGTGCAGTAAGTGATAGTCAGAAAATGATAAACATTTTGAAAAAAAAAATGTGTTCGATGTAAACTGTTCCTTATTTAATTAACTCTGTACATTGTTGCATCATTTAAATACACAGTCAAAAGAAGACCCAAGTTCGTTTGACATGATGATTTGTCAACATGGGTTCCATGATCTCATCCTTGTTGTGCGGTGGTTGTATTATTCTCCTCGGCTGCGGCGGCGGTGGAGTAAGATGTCTCGTTGGCGGAGAAGGCGGACTTCCTCGTTGGTTTAACATGGGTTTGGGCGGCGGCGGCGGAGATTCATGTGTCCCGGGCGACGGCGGCGGCGTTATATCCAGCTGCGGCGGCGGCGGACTTGGTTGTTTACTTGGCGGCTGCGGCGGAATTTCATATGTATTTATTATGGGATCGGGCGGCGGCGGCGGAGACCGATGCGTTCCGAGCGGCAGCGGCGGCGGCACTGGCATAGGTGAAGCATTCTTTCCCTTTGTCTTTCCGGGAAAGAGGTCGTGTTTATGCTTGTTTCTAATGTGACGTAACATAACGTCTTTTCTCGAAAAACTGTTTTTGCAAAAAGGACAAGACGTAGTTTTCTTTTTAGGAGACGGTAGACACTGTGAAGATGAAGAAGACTGATTTAAGAGACGCTGGTATTTTTCATAAGGTATTAAGACGGATCTGGAAGCCATGGCAGATGTTGAATGGCTATGCTCAAGACGTACCGAATGATATTAGCAGCTTTTGTTATCACTCCTCTTTTTTCACGGAGTGTCAACTTTCTGTCGGCTATCACGTACAACACAGATCGATACTTTTTCAAATGATCTTCTTGTTCTGGTGAAAGCGGCACATTACCTCTCAGGACGTTGTGTGTAATTTCTGCTAAAGCTTTCAGTTGTGTATTCGTTATCGTCTGAAGTAATGATTTCCTTTGTTTCAATCCAACTTGAACGAAATGTTCCAGGAAGGAACGTTGACTGGTGAGCAAGTGACTCATGACTGTACCCGATGTTTTTTTCTATTCCTCTTATAAACTTTGATATATCATTGGCTCTTCACCCGGGAAGATGTGCGTGCGCAATCTATACTGATCCTCCGAGTGTGGAGAGGTGTCCACCATTAAGTAGCCATATGGAGACTTGGTGGCATCAATATACGCTTCCATTAACACATTTGAACAACCAGGAAATAACTGACGTCCTAGAAAGCTGATTTGAGAGGAATCTCGAATATTTTTCATGAGAACTAGATAATACGTGTTAAGTGCAATCGTGCGTGATCTAGATCCTTTTTGGTACAGATTCTGTGTCATAAAAACAACACTGAGTCTACGGTGGTGACAACCTTGAGTAAAGAGTAATTCCATTTCCTGATTATTCAAAGGCTGGTGGGACAGATCGTCAATGACAATTAACCGATGTTTGAGATCTTTCGTGAAGTCTTCGATTTCTTTGGATGTTGGCAATCCCTTCTTCATTTCCAAGTTCTCAATCTCCAATTCCATATCATCAAACAACGGCTGATGTATCCCATAGCAATACATAATTCGATCGGGTGCCTCTTCTTTATACATTGTTGATACATTAAGTAATAGGCGGTGTACAAATCTTGTTTAACCGCTTCCAGTTTGACCACTTATGCACATACTCGAACAAGGTAATAAAGGGAGTATGACGTCACTCATGTTGTTCTTTATTCAACGTTGGCGAGGGTAAAACATAACCGATTGCGCTACTTAGTAAACTGATCCACAATTCAGTTTTTCCGCTATTCATGGACAGGTTAATAATAGCTGTTATGACAATCAAGTACACAATGAGCATTCGACAAAAGTATGCGATTTCCGATTTCGGTAATATGGTTCCAAGGAAGGTCCAGCGGTTATTAGATTCCCTTCTTCTCACTTCTTCCATGGTGTTCTCTCTTTTTCTCTCTACAGTGGTGATCGTAGTAGTTTACACACTGTTTTCCGGAAACTTCGGGCACACCTCGGAAACTTCGTTAGGAAAAACTGGTAATTCGGAAACTTCGGGCAAAAGTCCGCCCTAAATTTACCGATGTTACCTAAAATTCCCAACTTTCCGAATTTCACCGGAATAACCTAAATAATTGTATTTACCCGAAATCCAAAACGAGGCTGCGTGAATATTCATTATTATTGTTTATTTCTTTTAATAAATGTATTATTTCGAAATTGTTTTTCATCTGAAGGCATCAAATGTACAACTGATTCAAATTGATTGTCTAACGAGCATCATTTGCACCATAAAGTGACGATAAAATTCATTTTCGTTTTCTATCATTGCAAACGACGGATCAGTAATTTTTTTAAGATAAGTCGAGGTTAATTTCCTCAAATATTATAAAATAAGATATACTCTAGGATAATTTTAATATAAAATTAGACAAGTGATCCATCTCCTTTGCCTATAAACGTACGTGGTCTGGGTCTTCCTCCTCCCCCCCACTCCCCAATCAATCACAGACATACATGTACATTTTTTCACTCACTCCCGAGAAATTACATATTGCATAATTATGATAATAAAACAGCTTTATCTCTCTCTCTCCCTTTTAAATTTTCCCCCCTTATTTTTATATGTATAGCTCTGCATTTTGTCGGATTCGGAATGTTCTAGGTCTACTTTCGGTTTCAAACAATGACTACGATCGAATTTTTGTAGCAGTAAAACTTGATGTTTTATATTTCTCCCTTGATGAAATGCACGAAACAGTCAGGAATTTGATGAAGAATGATCATATCTGTGTTACACATTGAAGAACAGACTGGTAAAATGTCTGTACTGACAGCAAGGTATCCAAGAATCTGCAAGATGTGCATGGTTGAAATGTTGCATGCATGTACATGTACTGATGAATGGTACCAGGGACGAATATAGTACGTATCAAAAACAACAACAAACATGGTCTAAACATAATGAAGGAATCGCAAACTACTGTCAGAGCCACTGCATTCAGTCCAATAATCAACAATTGCCGTACGGATTGCACTGGCCCGGTATTCTGGGAATTCAACGGTAGGTTAGTACACGTAGTACATGTAAAATGATCTGATGATGTATAATATTTATTTTGTTTTGTGATTTGGGCTCGGACCGTTTTATTATACTGCTGTAGTCCGACTTGCAGACCTACGACGGTGTTATCTGTGTTTTCGACGAAAAAACAGATAACACCTCGAAAACACAGATAACACTGTCGTAGGTCTGCAAGTCGGACTAATGCTGCTGTTGACTGATAATCCTTACTCGGGAAGGGACTATCAGTCAACGGCAGTGTAATATAACGGTTATTATGCTACCGTCGACCGATAGTCCTTACTCGAGTAAGTCGACGGCAGTATAATAATTGACTGACAGATGGATCCTTACTCGGGTTAGGACTATCAGTAAATAGCAGCATATTAGAACGGTTTGTGCCTGAATAACAAGATTTAAATCACTGTCCACCAGTCTTTACAAACAAATTTCAACCACTGGCCCGAAGACAAGCTAGACATTGAAAATGCCCCCATCTAAAAAGTATTTGGCTTGATTGCAAAGCAATTCCAGTCTGTAGATTGACGATGTCCGCCTGTCTGTCTATCGGTCTGTCTGTCATCTGTCGTCAACATTTTGGTTAAAGTTTCTGGTTAATGCAAAATCTAAGAAGCTTTACCTTGACCTTGGACTTTGACGTAGTTAAAGATTTTGGTTGAAGTTTGTGGTTAAATCAAAATCTAAGGAGCTTAATTTATGCAGTAGAAACTTTATGTTATACACGTAGGTTGCCTTTGAGAAGACTTTTCAATTTATCTCGTAACATTTGACCTAGTGACCTTAACCTAAGACTTTGACCTAGTTAATGATTTTGCTGAAGTTTCTGATTGAACCAAAATCTCATGAGCTATATACATAGTAGAAATATAATATTATACTTATTGGTTGCCTCTGACAAATCCTTTCAATTTATGCCGTAACATTTGACCTGACCTTGACCCATTTAGTGACAAAAACTTACTTTGCAATCCGGCCATACTGTCTTTAGCAGTGTTTTATTTGTTTATAAAATATAATTGAATTATTGCAATCCTCTACCATATAACCATATAATTTACGACTAAGTGAGAACTATGTACAATGATATCTATTTGGTAATGATAGGAATTTACCTTTATGATTTATTTTTAGATGATGTGATTTAAATGTTTGTTATCATCACATTTTTTTTTCTATTTCATTTAAAAGTTGTACTCGTTTAATTTCAGGATAATGAGAGTCAACACATACAACATGGTCAAACAGAAGAGAGTGATCATGGATTGGTGCGGCATAGCTTCCTTCCTTTGTAATTTGTGTATCTTGGACACCAGAATCAAGACAATATGAAGAAAAATTAACGGATTTATATGGCATGTAATACATGTATGTGGAATGGCAAAAACATGTGGTTTCTGATTTACTCAGATTGAGAAATTTAATGTTGCCATATAAAAATCACTTTGTTAGGCTGTTTGTCCATCTGTCTCTGACTGTCAGTCTGTTTGTCAGTCTGTCACATATTTGTCTGTAATTTACTTGATATACATCAAACATTTTTTTAAACTTGCAGAGATAGTAAAGCATGATGAGACTCAGCAGGTCAAGGTCACTTTCAAGGTCAAAGATCATTACAAAGCATTTTTAGTGAATTTTTTTTAAATTTCATTTATTTTTCATCAAAATGTTTTGAAACATTGTATAATTCAAGAAATCGGCATGTGATATATTAGGGCAGGGACAATACTGCACCCAGTCGATCCGATACGTATCATGATACCTGATATCAGATATAATATGTATCGCAATACTACGTAAATTGATAAAACCTTGAGTTCTCAAAATCCTATTTGATACTATTTATATTCATCATATATAAGTAGCTTTTTTTTCATTCAACAGGTCATATGTATTCAATACTAGCTTTCTGACCAGAATTTTCCCGATTCCTATAACATGTACTTCATAAACCAAGAAACCAAATGTTTACCACACCAATCTTGTGCTGTACTTGGCATTTCAAACTTAATCCACTTTCCCGTAGCCATATTTCACTTTCTCCGAATGTTACTTTCATTTTCTCTGAAAGTTATTTTTGCTTTTGGCGTGGGGGACAAAAATCCAGAAAATTCAATAAATATTGTTTTTGTAAATTTTTACTTTGGTGTGTTTGTATATATCGATACTTGGATCGCGAAAAAAAAAATATTGTGATGCATTGATGAATCAGAGTATTGTACCAGCCCTATGATATATGTCACAGGTTTTTAGATCATGTGTCACATAGTTGTGAACTTAAGTGAAAAGGGAGGGGGATGTTCATTGAAGATACATGATCATATATATATGGCTACAGTATCTATAGCTAATTGATATGCATCAGAATGAAGTATGTTTAGAGGCTATAGTCTAGCTCAAGGTCATTTTCAAGGTCAAGGCAATGTTTTAGGGTCAAACATGTGACAGGTGACATACCTGTTCTTGAACAGTGTTATTCTTGTACTCAAATGTAGACAGTAATTTACCATCTACTGCCATTCACACTTGCTGTCTTTTGACAGTTACAGTTGTAAATTTCTTATTGTCAGATTGATAGTATTCTACATGTACTTCATCAGTTGCAAGAAAGGAAATAAATTGTAAAGCAACTGGGTTTTGGTATCTAATATAAATTATGTGAGCTATACCTTCTTGACCTAGAAGGTGTTGAATATTGACCCACATTATACTTGAGCTGAATAAGCTATAATAATTACAATGAAATTGAAAGGGTTAAAAATATTTGCAAAAAATGTATATACACAAACATGTCAGCACAAAATGCAAAAAAAATTACCAAGCACTTACAGAAGTGCCAAAGGTCTATAGATCATGTTTACACATGTAAATTTATATTTATGATGTGATTAGAATCACTAGATCACTTATTTGAATATCAGTTTATACATGATCATGCTCATCAGTTCATTATGGTACACTTCCTTTTGATTTCTACTTTACCCACTGCAAAGCAAATACACCATGCATATATGGGGAAAACTTTATTCAATGTCTGTTATTCAGTATCTATGTCAAGGTTAACTTCAAAATCAAAGTCACATATTGAGGGTCAATCTGCAACGAGCAACTTGCCCTTTCCTTGAACAAATCAGTTTACGGTCCTCCTGGTTATCAATTTTATTGTGTTGTTTGAAGAATTGTTACGTATATGTAGCACTCGAGGTTTTTTTAATGACCTGAATCTAGATCAGAGGTCAAGGTAACAATAGACTTTCTTGGCAAAACTTTGTGACAAAACTTTTTCCCCTCTACATGGTTTTCAAAAACATTTAACATAATTATCTCTTAGGACCCAAGGGTTTATTATGCTCTTGAATAAAGGTAAGAGGTCAAGGTCATAATATATTTTTTTTATGAAACTGTGTAGAAGATTCAGTATGAATACTTTGAATGAATAGTTGGGTATAATTTATTCCTTTATGACAGATCTTGCATAGGAGTTTTTACCTTAAGATTGCAGACAATCACAGGTTTTCGGACAGAGTCCGGCAACATATTTGTATCTCGGGACTTGTAAAAAAAATTATAAATAGTGTGTGACGGTAAGGTTATCGTGCCCGGTTAGCTCAGTTGCTAAGAGCGTCTGCCTCCATAGCAGAAGGTCTCGGGTTTGATTCCCGGACCGGCCACATTTTTCATTCTGCCTATCACAATCAATTAGTGCAAAGGGCTGTCATAAGATTGAGAACATATACCTTGGAAAGGATTTGTTAAATATAGAGTTGTACATGTAATGGTAGTTAGACAAGAATTTTAACAGATTGGTCTAACAAATTATAAAATATTGAGAAGGACAAAGGGACCCCATATGATTTTTATGAGGGGAGGGGCAGGAAGACTGCAATCCTCCCCAAGAAAAAATGTCCAGCAAGTTTGCACCTCCCCAAAAAAGAATCTAGCCCGAAGGGTCTGCTGAATTATCATTGGTCATGCGTCCGCTAAAGAACAGAAAAAAAAAATCGGGCCCTGATCGAGGGTCTCCAACCCCCCCCCCCCCCCCAAAAAAAAAAAAACAACAAAACCCTCCACGCCTCTCCATTGTTCAAAATGCTGTTATTTTTTAAAGCCAAGGCAGAGATGTATTATATACGTCCCCGGCTAAGGACAGCTGAAATTCTAGAAAACCAAAAAAAAAAAAACCACACACACAATGAGGAATTATTAAAAAAAACCCACACACACAGAACTTGCCTGAAATTGCAAACTAGTTCGATCATTAGCTCGGTTTATAGTCGGTACAAAGTGTAAAACCGGCTTTTTATGTAGGAATATAATATATTACTTATTGTCTTTTGAAATTACATAACAATTTTCTCAATTTGAAATTATAAAATCTTTAAGAACTTTTGAAAATGCCGAAGTGTTTCCACTGCGAAAAGTACAACTTCGTCGATCAGAGGAAATTCGAATTGTTTATATTCAACGATCTTTTAGATAAGATCTTTTCTTTAGTTCAACGATATTTTCTTATAATACTTTTCTAATATCGGATCTTTTTTTTATTATTTATTGTACACAGGGGGCCGAAGCAAGTTTTTTTAATATTTCAATGACTGACGTGTCCCTCTTTCCATTTAATCAGCTACGTAACGTACAGCGATTTTCCGCAGATTCCATACTACTGCCATATATCTTAACTATATATAGAATCTGTGGGAAATCATTGTACATAGCTGATTAGATGTAGCGAGGGAAGGGGGTGGATGGGGGTGGGTTTTTGATTGCAGAATGATTTCATGGAAATAAAAAAAAATCTGGCTACGGCCCCCTGTGATTTATTCAATACCAAATTTGACCTGTATACATCATGACGTATGTGCGACTCTAGACAATCAGGGGAGGGGAAGAGTTATAACAGCCTGAGCGTATTCATCTAAGAAAAAAAAAACATCCCTAGTATTGCAAATTGCCAATAAAATAGTATATGGCTATGTTTGGAAATTTTCAAGGGATATACCCCCCCCCCCCTTCCTCAATTACACCCCAGCATACACATGAATTCCCGAACACATGTTGCATTCCTTTTGTTTACATAATGGAAATTTCGTTTTGTTGAAATCAATCTTAAAACTACCATTACCCCGAAAAACCCGAAACATTACGCTTTTTCCTAAAAAACCTAACTAAAATACCTAACTTTCACAGTTTACCCTAAATTTCCTACCGAATTTTAATAATTCGGAAACTTCGGACAAAGCGGTAATTTTCGTAAAGTTAGGATTCGGAAACTTAGGTAGGATTTTTCCGAAATTCGGAAACTTAGGTTAAGCCTCGGAAACTTCGGTAAAAGTGTGTAATCTCCCGCGATCACCACTGTATCTGTGTCTCTTATAAGGATATTTGTGCCTCTCGGGCGATGAAAGTATATAAGAGGCACAAATATCCTTATAAGAGACACAGATAGAGAGAAAAAGAGAGAACACCATGGAAGAAGTGAGAAGAAGGGAATCTAATACCCGCTGGACCTTCCTTGGAACCATATTACCGAAATCGGAAATCGTATACTTTTGTCAAATGCTCATTGTGTACTTGATTGTCATAACATCTATTATTAACCTGTCCATGAATAGCGGAAAAACTGAATTGTGGGTCAGTTTACTATGTAGCGCAATCGGTTATGTTTTACCCTCGCCAACGTTGAATAAAGAACAACATGAGTGACGTCATACTCCCTTTATTTCCTTGTTCGAGTATGTGCATAAGTGGTCAAACTGGAAGCGGTAAAACAAGATTTGTACACCGCCTATTACTTAATGTATCAACAATGTACAAAGAAGAGGCACCCGATCGAATTATGTATTGCTATGGGATACATCAGCCGTTGTTTGATGATATGGAATTGGAGATTGAGAACTTGGAAATGGAGAAGGGATTGCCAACATCCAAAGAAATCGAAGACTTCACGAAAGATCGCAAACATCGGTTAATTGTCATTGACGATCTGTCCCACCAGCCTTTGAATAATCAGGAAATGGAATTACTCTTTACTCAAGGTTGTCACCACCGTAGACTCAGTGTTGTTTTTATGACACAGAATCTGTTCCAAAAAGGATCTAGATCACGCACGATTGCACTTAACACGTATTATCTAGTTCTCATGAAAAATATTCGAGATTCCTCTCAAATCAGCTTTCTAGGACGTCAGTTATTTCCTGGTCGTTCAAATGTGTTAATGGAAGCGTATATTGATGCCACCAAATCTCCATATGGCTACTTAATGGTGGACACCTCTCCACACTCGGAGGATCAGTATAGATTGCGCACGCACATCTTCCCGGGTGAAGAGCCAATGATATATCAAAGTTTATAAGAGGAATAGAAAAAAACATCGGGTACAGTCATGAGTCACTTGCTCACCAGTCAACGTTCCTTCCTGGAACATTTCGTTCAAGTTGGATTGAAACAAAGGAAATCATTACTTCAGACGATAACGAATACACAACTGAAAGCTTTAGCAGAAATTACACACAACGTCCTGAGAGGTAATGTGCCGCTTTCACCAGAACAAGAAGATCATTTGAAAAAGTATCGATCTGTGTTGTACGTGATAGCCGACAGAAAGTTGACACTCCGTGAAAAAAGAGGAGTGATAACAAAAGCTGCTAATATCATTCGGTACGTCTTGAGCATAGCCATTCAACATCTGCCATGGCTTCCAGATCCGTCTTAATACCTTATGAAAAATACCAGCGTCTCTTAAATCAGTCTTCTTCATCTTCACAGTGTCTACCGTCTCCTAAAAAGAAAACTACGTCTTGTCCTTTTTGCAAAAACAGTTTTTCGAGAAAAGACGTTATGTTACGTCACATTAGAAACAAGCATAAACACGACCTCTTTCCCGGAAAGACAAAGGGAAAGAATGCTTCACCTATGCCAGTGCCGCCGCCGCAGCTGCTCGGAACGCATCGGTCTCCGCCGCCGCCGCCCGATCCCATAATAAATACATATGAAATTCCGCCGCAGCCGCCAAGTAAACAACCAAGTCCGTCGCCGCCGCAGCTGGATATAACGCCGCCGCCGCCGCCGCCGTCGCCCGGGACACATGAATCTCCGCCGCCGCCGCCTAAACCCATGTTAAACCAACGAGGAAGTCCGCCTTCTCCGCCAACGAGACATCTTACTCCACCGCCGCCGCAGCCGAGGAGAATAATACAACCGCCGCACAACAAGGATGAGATCATGAAACCCATGTTGACAAATCATCATGTCAAACGAACTTGGGTCTTCTTTTGACTGTGTATTTACAATGTAAATGATGCAACAATGTACAGATATTCGGGAAATATAAAAGAAAAAAATATGTATTATTGATTTTGTACGTAGTCATTTTTTAATTTGATCAATGGAATACGTTTCCGTGTACATATGTATGACTAAATTATATATTTTTTTTTACTTATGTATGGTACTAATTTTAGAAGTATAATCAGATCGCATCTCCAAAGAACACTTGTTAATAGAATTAAATAAAGAACAGTTTACATTGAACACATTTTTTTTTCAAAATGTTTATCATTCTTCTGACTATCACTTACTGCGCATGTCAAGTAAATGTATAAAACGTTCAGTAATGTTATTTATTATTCATTCATCATTATGCAGTTGACCAATGTGGTTATTCAAGGAAAAGTGGACCTTCAGGTACCTCTTAAACGACTGGCAACTGATCTCATCAATGTTAGATACGATCCGTCTAAATTTAGTGCATTGATATGGCAGCACAGAAAAGCGGGACGCAATTGCCTTGTTTTTGCCAATGGTTACATCAATTGTAACGGAGCATGTCGATCTTTTCAAAACGGCATCAAGAGACTTAGACGATATGCACGTTTACTACAAAAATTGGGATACTGTCAGTCATTAATTGGAATTAAACTCGTATCAGCATCAGCTAGTCACAAGTTGGAGGGTATAGTTCGCTTGGAAAAAAATCCCGTTTAATTGTTGCTATGAGCCGGAATTATTCCCTGCTATAATGTTTAAAAGAGAAGGTATTCATTTTACTCTACATTTTTCGGGTGCTTTGATTATCTCTGGTATCAAAAAACCGAGGGATTTGGATGATATCGTATATCCTGTCATGCTAGAATTGACCTTTAGCTTATAAGAAGGATTTCTGTGCTTTCTAGAACATGTACATAGACAAGCATGACCTACGAGGATTATCTTCACTCTATTTATTATGATCCCAATCACGCCGGATCCTATGGTGGATTGGAAAAGTTATATAATGCTGTGCGTAAAGAGGGAAAGTATGTTCTGGGAAAAGCCAAAATTAGAAAATGGTTTTAAAAGCAAGAAACATTTACATTACATCAGCATGTGAGACGAAAATTTAAAAGACATCGTGTAGTCGTTCCATACATGGACTATCAGTGGGATGCAGACACGGCATCTATGAATATTTATGCCAAAGAAAATGATGGTTTTGGATTCTTTGTGTTGCTTGTTGATATATTTTCTCGTTATATATGGACTGTTCCTCTTCATACAACAAAAGGCACTGAGATGGTTGAGGCTTTGAAGTCGGTGTTTAGTTTAGGAAGAGTTCCAGATAAATTGAGAACGGACAAAGGGGTCGAGTTCAAAAACAAAATGGTACAAAAACTGACGAAGGGAGAAGGTATCGATCATTTCTTTACTCAAAATGAAAGCAAGGCAAATTTCGCCGAAAGGGTCATTAAGAATATCAAATCCCGCATTAGTCGCTATCGAAGTCACCACCAAACTAACAGATGGATATATGTACTATCCGAAGTAACCAATAGTTATAACAATACTTACCATCGCAGCATCAAGCGAGCTCCCAGTGCTGTACGTAAAAAGGATCAAGTCGAGTTGTGGAAGATACAATATGGTATAAAACATAAACAAACTAACAAACATGCTAAATCAAAAGGTGGACCAGCTGTTCATTATAAATTCAAGATGGGCGATACAGTGCGCATTTCTCACTTGCAGAGACCCTTTCAGCGAGAATATGATGAGAGGTGGACGTATGAATATTTCGTGGTAGCATCACGAGGTATGAAACAGGGTATAGCTTACTACACCTTGAAAGATTTGGAAGGCGACGACATTCACGGTTCGTTTTACAGTTCGGAATTATCTAAAGTCATTGTGACTGACGACACTACATATCGCATAGAAAAAAATATTAAAACGTTCTAAAGACACGGTCCTAGTCAAGTGGTGGGGTTGGCCTTCAAAATTCAACAGTTGGATACCTAAATCGGATATGCAACTGTATGGACTAAAAGTATAAGAGGAATGGGCAGCTCATGTATAGTAAACCAAACATGGAACATTATTTGTTTGTCAGTAGCAATGATAGCGATCTTCCTGGAAACCATCCAAGTGACTTTACACTTACGCTTCCAAAGACGTATCGATTGAATGGATACTGGGAGTGTGCGTTGTTGGAAATTTCCCTTCATTTACCTTCTCATCAAAGGGTACACGTGTGTTGTGACGTCATTGAAGATTCATACATCAAAGGTTCATTGTTTCCGTTATTGCGCATTATTCCTGCTATTCAAGATGATGTTGCTCGGATAGGAGATGACGCAGTTTATGGACACTTGACATTTGAACGTCCATATTTCTTTCCATTACGTAAGAAGGACCTCGATCGGCTTCGAATATTTATAAGAGGAAGTGAATTACAGCCTCTTACACTGGATAAACCTATACACTGTGTATTGTTACTCAAAAAGCAAGCATGGGATCTATAGAGGTATATGATACCAAACTGGCCAAATGGGTTCCTTACATTCCGGACTACAAAAAATGGGAAGAACATTTTAAAGATATTTCTAAAGGAAGAGTCAGGCCAGACCACAAGGGACGTTATATCGTAGGAAGTGGATCTAGAAATAACGTTACACCTAAACAACCTAAGCAACCAAAGTTGACCCTTGTGACTCCTGTAGCACAAGCCGTAGAGATGGCGAAATCGGAATTGAAGCGTGAAGGAAACGTTATAAGAGAGGGGAAGCGTAAGGCCGGACCACCAGGCATTTAATACGAAAAGCTGCGCAAGAAAAACGGATATACGCTGTAAATGATGGAGGAGAACCACGTGCAAAAGATGTCTATTTTTGAACCACCACCCACAGACACTGCCATACTTGTTCGAGAATGGATCGAATTTAGACCGGTTAATCAACTAGGAGAGGATGCTGCCATTGAGTTCCATGTAGTTCCCCAGTCATCAGGATACCTGGACTTGAAGCAAAGTCGCTTTAACGTTAAAATCAAGATCACCAAAGGAGACGGAAGTGCAGTCACGGAAGCAGATGTGGTTGCTCCAATCAATTTGCTTTTGCATAGTTTGTTTTCTCAGGTGAAATGTCAAATGCAGCAAAAACCCGTTTCCCAAGTGGGTACTAATTATCCCTACAAAGCTTATATCGATACCTTGATGACAACGGACGAGTCGAAAAGGTGTTTTAATGGCAGTCAGTTATTCTTCAAGGATAGCAGTGGACACTTTGATGATGCAGATGCCAAAACAGGGGGTAATTTAGGATTATATGAAAGATGGTCCTACACAAGGAATGGCGGGGTGGTGGATTTAGAGGGACCAATTCTTTTAGATTTATTTCAGCAGGAGCGACTGATTTTAAATGGGGTGACTTTAGACCTTAAACTCTGGCCGAGTCGTAATGCATTTCGATTGATGTCTGATAGTATTCAACCAAATGAGAAGATGAAAATTGTCGATGCTACTTTGAAGATGTGCATTCAACGACCCAATCCTGCACTGACCATGGCTCACTCTAAAGAATTGGAAGAGTCCACAGCGTTATACCCCTATATGAATTCTTCGATCAAGATTGCTTCTATTGCCGAAGGTGAATTCAGTTTCAGTGCAGACAACATGTTTCAAGAGGAAGTCCCGTCTCAATTGATCTTGGGACTTGTATCCAGCAAAAGTTATATCGGAGATTATAAGAGATCACCTTTCAATTTTCAACACTATGACTGTAATTTTGTAGCGCTTTAGGTAGATGGTCAGTCACTCCCTGCCAAACCGTTACAACCTCAGTTCGGTGAAGAGAACTATCTTAGCGCCTATCAAACTCTCCAGAGCATCAGCAGTGATGTTTGGATAGACAGAGAAGAGTATGCAAAAGGCTACACCTTGTATATACTAGACATCAACCCAAACGTTGATTTCAACGTTAAGAGAAAAGCGCATTGCCGATTAGAGATGCGCTTTGCCAAAGCGTTACCGGAAAGTGTCACTCTGATTATGTACGGCAAATTTCCAGAAATATTACATATCGATCAATCTCGCAGTGTATTCAAACAATGAATAACTACCAGCTTGAATCGTATCTTTCCCTATATGGAGTCAAAGTTGTATGTGCAAACGCATTACCAGCTTTTCTTCAAAAGAGACCGGATTTTTATGTTGTAAATACCGATAGTTGTGGACAACCTGGAAAACATTGGACTGCATTCTATTTCCCAGAACAAGGAAATATTTGTGAGTTCTTTGATTCCTTAGGGTAATCACCAGAACATTATCATAATCGATTCAAACAGGTGTTGATGGCAAATGGACCTCGGTACCGTTATTTGAAACACAGACTTCAAGCTTTAGACTCTAATGTGTATGGACAGTACTGTATATATTATGTTGTGCAACGTTGTTTAGGGAGAACAATGATGAACATTTGTCGTGATTTCTTTGTTGATAAACATCATCTTAATGATAGCTTTGTTTCTTCATTTACCAATGCTTTGTAAAATGTATTAGTTTGTACCTCTCTTAATAAATTGTAGATCTCCGTATTGTAGTCGGATAGTCATCTTCACAAAAACGTACACAAAATTATTGGTGAAAAATGTTTACATGGATTGCATCATCTCTCCATAAGAATGGAATACATACTCTGTCTTTGTTATTATCTTTTTATACTTCATATGAGTATTAATATTGATTATGGGTGCAATAAAAACGCATTGTACCTTTATTTATAATTCATAGTTTATGGTCATTGATATTGATTTTAGGTGTCATAAAAATTGATTATATTATAGCCTTATGATCCGACTTTATATATAACATCTGCACCTATTTGGGAGTCCGCTGGTCGATGAAGGACAAGGCCCACTGCCTCGGATCAACCCAAGTGCAATCAAATTCAAACAACAACGTATACTAGGATGACCTGGATTCTGAAAGGTTTGAATATTTCCAGGGATACCGCGGGTATCGATGGTGGCTAAATTCCTCTCTCTTAATGATTTGCGAGTTTGGTATAGATATCAGTCCATAGATACTTTTTGGAAATTTGTTCAGACAGACCATGAGATTTCACTGTAAAACAGTTCACCTGATGACAGATTATATCCACATCGTTAGTTTCCAACAAATCTCCGTATTGTAGTCGGATAGTCATCTTCACAAAAACGTACACGAAATTATTGGTGAAAAATGTTTACATGGATTGCATCATCTCTCCATAAGAATGGAATACATACTCTGTCTTTGTTATTATCTTTTTATACTTCATATGAGTATTAATATTGATTATGGGTGCAATAAAAACGCATTGCACCTTTATTTATAATTCATAGTTTATGGTCATTGATATTGATTTTAGGTGTCATAAAAATTGATTATATTATAGCCTTATGATCCGACTTTATATATAACATCTGCACCTATTTGGGAGTCCGCTGGTCGATGAAGACAAGGTCCACTGCCTCGGATCAACCCAAGTGCAATCAAATTCAAACAACAACGTATACTAGGATGACCTGGATTCTGAAAGGTTTGAATATTTCCAGGGATACCGCGGGTATCGATGGTGGCTAAATTCCTCTCTCTTAATGATTTGCGAGTTTGGTATAGATATCAGTCCATGGATACTTTTTGGAAATTTGTTCAGACAGACCATGAGATTTCACTGTAAAACAGTTCACTTGATGACAGATTACATCCACATCGTTAGTTTCCAACAAATCTCCGTATTGTAGTCGGATAGACATCTTCACAAAAACGTACACGAAATTATTGGTGAAAAATGTTTACATGGATTGCATCATCTCTCCATAAGAATGGAATACATACTCTGTCTTTGTTATTATCTTTTTATACTTCATATGAGTATTAATATTGATTATGGGTGCAATAAAAACGCATTGCACCTTTATTTATAATTCATAGTTTATGGTCATTGATACTGATTTTAGGTGTTATAAAATTGATTATATTATAGCCTTATGATCGGATGCTCATTCATCCTTCATGTTCAGATCTACATCCCATATCGATTAACTTTTGCTCCTTTGCTCCTTTGAGTTTTTGAGTATTGGTGATTTGTTTGACTTAATGTATACTTCTGATGGACTCAAAGCAGCAATATTGGATGCTTTTGCAAAATGACATTGTCGTCCGGTTGTTGATGTTTCATCATGAATTTAGTAATTAAAGTTTAAACATGAGAAGGATAAAGATTCCTTTGATAAGATTAGTGTATGTGGTTTATGTGAAGATATCTTTTTTTCTATGTACAAATTAAGTGAGGCTCAGATGATACGAACCTATAGATACATACCTTTATCTGAATAATTTGAATTTTGATTTCTTTTGTTGATAATGCATAAAGTATTCGGTAAATAGTTAAGTACATAATGGTATGTACACAATAATTGACAAAGAAGTTGAATCCATAGGATTTCCTACATTTTGATCTTTTTTTCTTAATGAAGGATTCTTCTTTATTCTTTTATCAGGAATTCAAATATATTGCGTCCTGGAAATATCTTCTCAAACTGCCTTTCTAGATCACAAAGCCTGTGATCCACCTTTATGTCACATAGGTATGAAAGAATAACAGGTTGAATATACGGAATGTCATATGACAAATATGGATAAATACCATATCCCAATACCCAGTACAAAATTGGTAATTCAGAAAATCATAAAACGAAGGCATACAAAACATCATGATAAAACAAGAACCAAAGCAAACAAAGAAAAACCTCCACCGTATGAAAAAAGCGATCTCCCAAAATGGGAGTGAATCCAGGTACCCAGGAAGAGTAAGCATCTTCTGCTTGCATGCAACACTCGTCTTCTCAATACGGCAGAATCGTCACATCTGCTTACTTCCATTTCAGAACAAACAAGTATATTCGGTGGATGGATGGTTCAAACGGTCTAAGATAGAATATCATCCACCATTCAGGAGAGTGGGACATAATGTATGACGAGTTCCCCATATCGACCGTTGCATAATTCATTTTTGGATAATTTTACCTAATTGCATTTTTGACTTTAATCTTGATAAACACCATAATAAAAGCTTCATAAATACGAAATCTGAATGAAAGGATAAATTATTTTCATTTCCAGTATATTAAAATTAATATCGTTTATTGATAATAAATAATGCATTTCATCTCTCTTTCGTATTAGGGGATAACATTTAGTTCGTTTTGTGATAAATGCATTGATTTGTGTTTGAGTTATCTCTCTTTCTACAATGTGCAAATTCCCAATATCAAGTAATTTAAATGTCCATACATGTAAATATCGTAGAGTAGAGGCGATATGGTTATTAACAACATTTAATAATACAATATATATATAATACATATATCTTAAAATAGATTGTTCCATGTTATGGTCTCATTCGTCGGTGTATCAAGTATCATATCCGATACCTCCCCCGTTCGAGAGGTACGGCCGTTCAAAATTTCAGTTGTATATCAGTTATATATATGAATATTAGTGAGCAGGAGAGCTCCGAGGAGAACCATGTACCGATTCAGTCAGCTATTTCGATGATATACTCTCTAAACAAAGAGAGTTGAAATAGACATCGTATGTTTCTTTGACATGTCATTTCAAACGGTAACGATAAAATAATGTGTATCAAACGATTTAGGACCGATTTATCTAATCTGACTTACTTGTCCTGCAAAATATCAGCTACTTCGTGGTGTGTGACGAGATCTAATTCATTTTTCACCGAATTTTATATATCCATTTGGTCTCTAATATATACTTTCCATATTGCTCTTTCACACTCTGTCTTCCTTTTATTTCTTTCTCTATCCAAATCTGAGTATCAATACGTTTTTCTCTCTTTTCTGTTGAGAGTGTACGCTACTCGCCATGTTTGTTTTGATTTGTACAACACTACGAGCCGTATCGCGCACGCGTGAGGGCTGGTCTATTCCAAACATTGGCAATTTTTGTGGCGCCACAAAAATCGTTTTTAATTTCATTTATTTTGAAAACTTCAAGGACCTTTCGTTAACAATTTTGGTATTAACGGAAAGTTTATAATTTCTACTATCCAGGAAAAATCGGCCCCGTTTCTTAACATTTGAATTGATTATTTTTGTGACTTGATACTTTGTTAAGTTCTTCATTAAATAATGTGTTTAGATTTTGTAAATAATTCATGAATCAGCAGCTTTGAGCCCTTTGAAAACCCAAAAATCGGTCATTTTCTGTCAAATTGCTAAAAACCTGCATGCCTCTTTAAAATTAGCACTTGCCACATGCATCGAGAAACACGAAACATTTACAAATGATTGATAATCATTATATCTTCTTGTCATAAAAGTTTTATGTTTCTCGACGAATGTGGCCACGTTCAAATTCTCCATGAAAGACACATTTTCGAGCATTTTTTACCATGTTTTGTCAATAACGTCGAAATAACGTCACTCGATGACGTCATAGGTCTTCCTATGGTGCTTCGGTCCGTGATATGTTCCTTTTAATAAAAGCGGGAAACATTTATTATATTTCATATGATATATCAAGTATTTCTCATTGACTTGAATTTTAAGGAACATTGCAGGGCCATTTTAGGGGCTTCGTGACCCTACCCTTTTAGATATCAATAACCTTAGATTTTTTTCTTACAATGCCATTAACGGATATGTAGTTCCAGCTTTATACATGTTATATTTTATTGTACTGTAATACACAATAGAGGTTTGTTTAAACATTGCAAATAAGTATTCTTACGCGACACTTCATGCCATGTAAAATACGCGGACAATTCGACAGGTTTACGTTCCACAGGTTTACATAGTTTACTCGAACTTGATTTGAATCACATTGAGCTACATTCACATACCGAAAATAATTTCATTTTCTGCAATACCATGAAAGAAAAGTCCGGAAAACTGAATATTTCATGATTTTTTAAAGTCCAAGGGCCATTACTTCTGTAAAAATAGGTCTTTCAAAACCACACTTTAACTGTATTACCCCTCACGTCGCATCGAAACGTATGATGTTGTGATTTCGTACTGAGAATTTTGATCTTTTCTCATCATTTAAGTGATACTGCACAAAATTGATGGGACTTTGCAGAAGGACAATGCCTAATAAGTCTATAGTTTTTGCAAACACTTCAAGATTCTGTCAGAAGGAATGATTTTCTGTCTTCGACAAACTATTAAAGTGTTTGGAAAAACTATGAACTTTTCATTTACCTAGACGATATGGATTGATATATTAGGTTTTGCCCTACTGCAACGGCTCATCAGATTCGTAAAGTTTAATTTAGAAAATGAAAAACAAACACCAAAAAAACTATTTAAGGAATCACAACATCATACCTTTTGATCCCACGCGGTGTACACTAAGATATATTCATATATGAATATTGAAGTTTGCTAAGTCTAAGGGTCATTACTCTTGTAAAGATTGGTCAATCGTAACTAAACTCGAACTTGATCTGAGATATACTCACATAAAAAATGTGATCAACATATGCAAAAACATTACAAAAAGTCTGGAATAGTAATGTGTGACAGACAGACGGACAGACGGACGGACAGATAAACGGGATGAAATGTAATCACCATAATGTTAGATAGATCTTCACTTGATGTTTTGCAAGTATTGCAACAAGCAATGGAAAGAAAACTGCAGTTTCGATTCCATAGATAATCGCATTTACAAAATAGTTGCAGTTTCGATTCCATAGATAATCGCATTTACAAAATAGTTGCACACATTCAAACATGACTCTATGTGTATCTCTTGAGCTCTTGTATTCATACCTATGTAAATATGAATAATAGCATTGTCGAGAAATAATGAAAATTATTGTATATTCTATGTTTGAATAATACGTATGAAAGATATTTCGATAAAGAATATCAAGTTCTAAAGCAGATGGATAAAAATGAAGATTTTAAAGAAGAAGAATATTTTAACCATAAAAATCAGTTCAATTATTTTTCTTCGCCACAAAGGACTTTGACCTCGGAGGCATAATCATGATTTTGAAAATCTCACTCTCGAATGAAAATCATGCATTTAGAAGAGAATGTTTCTTTTTTACTCCATTTCAGAAAATCAGAATAAGAACATTTTGCAGATTTTGCTAGTTCCTGAATCAAGCATAGAGGAAAAGGATATCTATATGAACGGTATCAAACGTAAGACCTTGTACAAACTTTAGTCAGCTTAATTCATGTTATTATTATTTGTTTAGTATCGGGAAAATCATCTTTAAGTTATTTGAGTTATAATATCAAATCAAATCTGAAAGCAATGTCTTACATCTTGTTAATCAATGAAAAAAAAGCTCTCCAACTTTTGCAATCTGATTAAAACCAGATCTCTGCATGTCGTACGCGACATAACAAAATCGGGAGCCTGTAGAGATCTGGTTTTAATCAGATTGCAATTTTTATACCAATTTTCGTGGGGTTTTTTTCTTAGCTAGGGCACTTTCTATCTATCGCAATTTTAATATTACTTGATATTGAGCTGCATTTCGTCTATATATTAGTTGAACGTTTCAGAAGAGCACTTCGTTTGTTTCATATCTGGGTAAGGGGCGAGTTATACTCACATCATCCATTCGTGGATAGACTTCAAAAGTTGGCACAGTATGCATGTCAGTCATTTTCAATTTGTGTATTGCCATTTGTGCTTTATGTTTTTTGTGTTTCGGCTTTCATTTATTGTTGGTTCATTTGTTCTATGCGTTACATTTCTCTTAATTCCCTACTTATTTTGTCTGATGTTCGCTGTTCCTTAAATCCTGTGGTGCGCTCTTATGGGATTTTTTATCAGCTTTTTCACCTATGTGAAATTTCATCAGGCTACATTCGCTAGAATGCGAAATGTTGTTCACATTGATGAATATCCTTGATAAAACATTCTACATTCTACATTCAGTAATACGATTGCCTTCGTTGGTTAAAATAATTTCATTTGTGTTTCATATCTTTATGGTGTGAGTTTGTGTTCCTTGTCCCTTTTTCCGTCTCTTTCTGTAGGTGTCTGCTCTATGTTTTTGAATTGGGTGTTTTAGATTTTTGCTGTGGGTGCTGCAATCGAGTGTTCTTCGAAATCCCCTCCTTTCGTGAAACTTCTGTCTATATGAAACGTTTTCTTAATCCAAAATTTGCAGCCTTACCTCCATAAAACAGGTTGAAATAAATGTCAATAGGATTAGAGTGTTTTTAAACTTAATTAATTAAAATGAAGACATTCGAAGCTGTTAACAGATATGTGTTTTGGCTTGCAAGTAAGCTACTTGTTCAGGGTTATGTTACACAACGGCTGAAATCATCATTGAGGAAGTTCTTTGATCGTTACGGGGATGTTATAAAATCATATGAGATCCCATTTCCAGAATGATCAATGACATTCTACATTGTGATTGAATGGCTGTCGTCATCACCAATCAAGACATACTTACCTGATATGTTCATCAAAATGTACATTTAGACAATCACCGACAGGTTTCCATGGAGCTGTTGCGACGGGTGTTGCATGCAATCAGGAAACGCTGACTCTCACCGGGCACCTGGTCTCACTTCGGAATGCTGTTCATTCTGAGGTTCGCAACCGTTCACATTAGCTGTTTTTTTCTATTCAAAGTATTTTCTTTATTGAAGGAACCTCCATATATACTTTAAAGAAGGTATCTATGACAACACAAGAGATAATGGAGAAGAATCCTGGGAATCATGGTAAGATCAAAGGATAATAATTCAATATCCAACTGTGTTTCTTAAAATTGCATATAAAGGAAATCTAAAAACAAAAACAAATCGACCCAAAACATCGCATTAAGAGCAAACACAGGGAACTAAAATTGGTTTACAGACATAAAGAGATGAAAGGATCTCCCACATGATTCGGTAAAAGCACCTAAAGAAAAACACTGGCTCGATAATAGCACCTACAGCAAAACACTGGCAAATTAATAAATGAAGATACAGAGGCACACATACATCAAGAAGCACCAAAGGGACAAAACTCTAAGAAAAAAGAACTATCACATCATCGACACGAAAAACATTATTCTGTAAACTATAAATAAAGACGCTCTAGTTCGCTGATAACTTCGCCAACACTCCTTGATAAATCACCATATACCATGGTCTCAAAGTAGATCGGGATTAACCCAATAACTTCTGCAAATGACCACTTTATCAATAATTATTATTGTGAATCAAATATGAAACCATAGAATAAAACAGTTATGAACTTTTACCTCAATATATATAATGTGATATTTACTTACCATGAAAATATTTTCACAGTTAGAAAATATCACATCATATACACTGAGTTAAAAATCCATGATTAATTATTCATTTTAATATCATATCTAAGGAATTAACTTTATCAATCAATTTTGCCAATGTTTCAGAAACTGAAGACATTCAGCGGACTACAACACTCACAGATTTTGTTTTAAATTTCCCAGTTCTGCTTTGTCTGGTTCTGTTTATGATACTACTGATTCTAGTTATACCATTTGCAATTTTTATCTTCAGGTAAGCAGTTTGAGTCTGTGCGGATTACAGAGTTTGTTCCCCTTACAGACGGTATCTGACGTAAAACCATTATGACGTCATATATATTAAAATTGTATGGTAACGTCGATTTTATACCGTTATTTCCCAGACTTTTAGGACCCTTTCTATAGAATTTGATGACGTAATAATCAGTCTACGTCAGAAACTGTCTCAAATGGGAAGTAACTCTGGTTTTCGAAAATAGCGATTATGGTACGAAGTTTTACCATTTCATATTAGAATAATACTCGAAATCAATCATAAAACAATTTAACTCGTCACTGAAAGTGAAAACACGTATCTCTTAGAACAGCTATTCTATTTACCTTCCATGTGTATACACTTACTATTATATGTAATACTATGTATTATTTTTAATTTTTCTTTTAGATTCAAAAGATCCATCGAAATACAACAATGAAGACATATATAAAAGCTATTTGCTAATAAAGATAAGAAGATATTTGTTGTTAATAAAATATAGAGTGACCCTTGATCGCATTTATATTCAACGAAACTAATGTAAGCATACCTCATCAGCTGCAATTAGGTCTTTTTGTTGAATACAATTTTTGTTCTTGTACTTGGTATTGTTTTGTATGATGATCCAGTGAATACTTTTGTGTCTTTTTGCGGTTTGTATTTTTGTCTGATGTGTTCAGTCACACTGACGACAAAGAATATTTGGTTTCTGAAACTTGTACTTGCGTAGCTTCTAGGTTTCAAAATAAATACATCTAAGACAAGCGAGGATGGTTGGATACTTGTTCAACTTGGAAAGTTTGTTATCAACGAGTAAATGTCGAACTCGAAGCCTAAATTAGAATCCTTAAATCACAATCATTAGACTTATAAATCTTTGAAAAATAAAAAAAAAAAAAACAAACAGATTGTAATATCTTAATTAGAAAATACAGTGGAAGACACTCTCACAAGGACGTGATAATGGGAATAAACATACGATGACAATAACATGATGCTATCGCAACTTGGACAATGTATACTTTGATAAATATCCACATATTACTCAAAGTGTGATCGCTTGATAAAATTAGGCTGTGTCACTCAGAACCATAAATACTGCGCACCACAAATTCAAAGTAATTCAAATAAATAGAATAGCACAATTACATGAAGCAGTACATGTATGACGTTGAAATTAAAATACTAACATCTGTTATAGTCGGGGAGCCAGTGGGGACCCCCATGCACCCCCTTGAGTACTTTTTTTAACGGGTACCATAATGTTCCTTAGGGTCTACAGAATCGGTTTTCAGGATGTACTCAAAAATAAACTCATTTAAGCTATGTGTTTTTCGACCGTTTCCATGGCAATCCCCTGCTAAGGTCACGAAAGCACTATTGGTTCAGTAAAATAGCCATATCTTGGTCAAATGTTGAGCTAAACATCTGTAACTGGTATCAATATAACGAGGAAAGGTTGTTCTATTAAACAAGTGATTAATGCAAAATAACTAATTTGCATATTCATGAATATTCATGAATTGAAACAAAAATGCTTGAAAAATATATAAATATCGACCCTTTTCATTTTGTTTGCTACTAAACTCTATGGTTTTATCTTTGATCGTTATTAGATTATATAATGAATACGTACAAAGTCTTCTCTCTCCAATGACATAACATTTGGCTCAAAATTTTAGTTCAATGGCTTCTAAATTGATGTTTTTCACAGAAAAATGCTATTTAAAGTAATATAGGCTGATTTTTCTATACTAATTATAAAATATTTCTACTTATAAAATCGAATATCTGAACTTGTTTTCTAGTGTATTTTCATGTTTTTCTCATGTAATAAATGTTTACAAAACATGAGATACGTAGTTTTGGTAATTATGGAGCAAAAACCGCATTTTTCAGTGAAAAACAACAGATATCTGGATATTATCTATAAAAGGCAAACAGTTCTATAAATGAAACGTATATACTGATGTAATATCATGATTGTAAGATTGGTTATTGTGTTAGAAGTAAAAATGTTACTTTTTCTGCTATTTTGTGTTAAAATGTCAGTTTTTCATACTTAATTTACAGATTTCTGAGAAATATTCTAAATATGATTTACAATTCAAAAATACAGTATAACCAACCCATAATATAGCAAAGCCACTTAATAAGATAGTCTTTCAACCCTTACCACTTAATAATTCAGTATAACCACACAATAACATAGCAAAACCACTCAATAACAAGTAAGTAATTTGACCCTTTATAACATAGAAAACACATCTCAATACAGTGTAAACACCCAAATGACATAGCAAAACCACTCAATAAAGACACTGTTTGACCCTTAACTATATGAAAATCACTAAATAATACAGCATAACCAACCAATAACATAAAAAACATCCCAATAACGTGATGGTTTGACCCTTTATTATAAAAAAACCACTTACATTTGAAATAACACAGCATATCCACCTTATTACTCAGCTTTACTACATAATAACGTGATGATTTGATCCTTCATTATAACAAAACCACTTAATAACACAGAATAACTACCCCAAAACATAGCATTACTAATCAATAGCTTGATGATTTGACACCTTATTATAACAAATACGCCCAATAACTTAGCATAACTACTTAATAAGGTGGTCGTTTGACCTTTAATTATATCAAAACCTCTCAATTACACAGCATAAGCATCCAATAACATAGCATTACCACTCAAAAACGTGATGGTTTGACACTATTGTTTCAAAACCACATAATAACACTACATAATCACCCAATAACTTAGCAATACCACTCAGTAACAATCTTTCCTCGTTCTCTCTATAGAACCAGGACTGTTTTAGTGTGGATTGTATAAAGGATCAAACAGACATGCTAATCAGTGATTTGATACAATAAAGGGTCAAACCATCACGTTATTTGGTGGTTTTGTAATGTTATTTGGTACTTATGCTTTGTTCTTGAGTGGTTTCATTATAAAAAAAAGGCAAACAACCACGATATTGAGAAGTATTTGGTGGTTATCGTGTGATATTAAGTGGTTTTGTAATAATAAAGTGCCAAATCATCACGTTATGGAGTAAGAATGCTAACTTATCTGGTGGCTATACTATGTTATTGAGTGGTTTTGTTATATTTATCTCCTCCCTTCTTTTTAAAGATCAAACAATCACGTTATTGAGCGGTAATGCCAAGTTTTGGGGTAGCTATGCTGTGTTATTGAGCGGTTTTGCTAAGATAAGGATCAAATCATCACGCTATTTTGTGGTAATGCTACGTTATTGGGTAGCTATGCGGTATTATTTAAAATTTGTGTTATAGCAAATGTTCAAACCATTGTTAGTTATGCTGCATTATTAAGTGATTTTGATATAGTAAAGGGTCTAACAACCACTTTATTGAGGGGTTTGCTATGTCATTGAGTGTTTACACTATATATTTAAGTGTTTTTTTATGTAATAAAGGATCAAACGACTATGTTATTCAGTGGTTTTGCTACGTTATCAAGTGATAATACTTTATTATTAAGTTGTGTATATATAATGTAGGGTTAAAAGGCCATAATTTGAGTGGCTTTACTATGTTATTGGTTTTTATTGAGTTGCTCTGTTACTTTATTGGGTGGTCATACCGTGTTATAATTATTCACGATTCATTGAGTGTTTTTGCAATGTTGTTCTGTGGTTATGGTATGAATTTCTATATTTCTTACGTTTTTATTTTTCTAATTTGATCCTCTTATGATATGTACAAATACATTTAGTTTCATATCCTATATTACAACAAATATAAATTATGTTTGGAATACTTCTCAGAAATCTGTTATTTTAGTATGAAAAACCGACATTTTTACCCAAAATAGCAGAAAAAAGTAGTATTTCTGCTTCTAATACAAAAATTGTTCTTAGAGCAATGAAATTACATCAGCATATACGTTTCATTTAAGGATTAAAGGAACTGTTTGCTTTTTATAGATAATATCCAGATATCTGTTGTTTTTTACTGAAAAATGCGGTTTTTGCCCTAAAATTACGAAAAGTACGTACAGTCTACTCTCGATAACTCGAACTTCAAGGGACCATCAGAAATAGTTCGACTTATCAGGAGTTCGACTTATTGAGTACATGATCAGCAATCTATTTTCAAAAGACTTATTTCCCTTTCTCGATTACCGTTCACAAATTTTTGTGTTGTCCAATTTTATTGACCAATCTAGATTTAATGTTTGTAATAACGACTCCATGGGAAGAAAATATCAATTATCCATCTTCTGATTTCTTATAAGGAATTGGTTTTTGTTTAAGAATTGAAATGAATTTGTGGTTCGAGTTATTGAGGTAAATTTTCAATGTAAAATGACTTATGGGACTTAACAATTAGTTCGACTTAACGATAAGTTCGAGTTATCGGAATTCGAGTTATCAGGAGTAAAAATGCATAGAAACCAATGAAAGAGTATCGGGACATTTAAAAACAGTTCGAGATAAGCGGAAATTCGAGTTAACCGAGTTTGAGTAATCGAGAGTAAACTGTATATCATGTTTTGTAAACATTTATTACATGAGAAAAACATGAAAATACACTAGAAAACAGGTTCAGATATTCGATTTTATAAGTAGTAAATATCGTATAATTAGTATACAAAAATCAGCTTATCTTACTTTAAATAGCTATTTTTCTGTAAAAAAAACCATCAATTTAGAAGCCATTGAACTAAAATATTGAGCCAAATGCTATGTCATAGGAGAGAGAAGACTTTGTATTTATTATATAATCTAATAACAATCATAGATAAAACAATAGAAATTAGGAGATTAAACAAAATGAAAAGTGTCGATTTTTATATATTTTTCAAGCATTTTTATTTCATTTCATGAATATTCAGGAATGTGCAAATTAGTTAATTTGCATATGATCACTTGATTAATAGAACAACCTTTCCTCGTTATATTGATACCAGTTACAGATGTTTAGCTCAACATTTGGCCAAGATATGGCTATTTTCCTTAACCAATAGTGCTTTCATGACTTTAGCAGGGGGTTGCCATGGAAACGGTCGAAAAACACATAGCCTAAATGAGTTTATTTTTGAGTACATCCTGAAAACCGATTCTGTAGACCCTAAGGAACATTATGGTACCCGTGAAAAAAAAGTACTCAAGGGGGTGCATGGGGGTCCCCACTGGCTCCCCGACTATTATACAGAGAGAGAGCTATTCATCCGACTGTTATCATAAATGATAGCATGATTGTACGACGCAGATTTCTCATATTCCATTGTTAGCCCATATTCAAATAAATAAACGTAGTCCTTACCTGCCGATCTTAAATAGTTTATTGCACGTTAATTGAGATCAAACTAGAGGGCGGAATCAAACTTAAAATCTTGATTTCAGCATTGAACATGTAAGTTCAATTTGGAAATGTTTAATATTTGAACCACTTGGTAAGTAACACTGATGGTGGACCAGGAGTCCCCGAGGGCTCATGTAGCCTAGTAGTCTGTCTCTTCAATGCATTCGAAAATTTCTGTTATCAAAATATCTTGAAATTTCTCAAACGTTGGTCTTGTAGCATCATTTACCATCGATCCTGCTACGTTTTTTTCGCATAATGATTTTCACATTCTTTGGCCATATTACATTGTCTGGATTGAGGGTCACTGACAAGGGTTAAGTGCCCAAAACATGCATGTCTGGTCCATGCTGTAAATGTATCTGTAATTGATGCCATTGAATTTGAAGACGTTTGATATTCGAAACGTGTTTAAGTAGTTATAGATAAATAATGATTGTTTCATTGTTTTGGTACGACAATAAATTAGAGCAAGATGTACTAAGCAATGTGATTTCCGAAATTCTGAAGCTTACTTCAGTATTAATATATCTGCTGTATGCATCTTCAAGTCAAGAAGTTAAATAAAAAGTTTGTATCGATCATCATTTATGATATATCAGTCGTCCTATTGTAAACTGTATTTCTGTTGAAGGATAATTGTCACTTCTAGGAGGTCTTAATCATTTCGCTTTAAATTGAAATTTACGTAAGTTAGTGCAAGGCTCATAGTTAGTTTCTTTTCATTGATACAAACTGCTATGTTTAGAATATATTATTATTTCTTTTTGTTTTGTAAACAGCGTGCATTTAATGTCCTCAGAACGAAACGACTTTCCATTTTTTTCAAAGAGGTTCGTTGCCATGGTAACAAAGGGTTCGTGTAAAATTCCTTTAAGCAAGGCATCCTGTTACCATGGGAATTAATGTATGTATGATTTTCTGAACAGATTCTTTAAATCCTCTTAAATCAATAAACCGTAATGATTCAATTCTCCTTCTTTATGTATGTCATGTTAAATTGCTTCAATCTCAAGAAAATTGCTTTTTTGGACAATTTAGGCCTGATTGTACCTATATTCCACTTACTTTTCACTGGAGTAATAATGAGGTTCACAGAGGATTTAATTATAAATAACAGCTTCCAATTTGATTTGACCAATTCCATATGGTCAAATTGCTTTGTGTGTTGTTAATAGACTTTTATCTTAACAAAATCATCAATAATTTAGATTTCATATTCTTTATTTCAGTACATGTATTACACTGTAAATACGAAGAAACAAATTCAATGATAATCGGATTTAAATTTCAGAATCTAAGTTCCTAACAACTAGTTGTTAAGATAGACTACACTCAGTCCTTCACACATGCCTAAGAGCTTCATGTTAACAGTATCACAGTATCACTAACAACTGGTTGTTAAAATGGAAATGCTTCTTTAGTATAAAACTACATAATTCGTTACCTTCTTGACAACCAGTTGTTAAACTTCAGAATCTTACAAACAATATTTTCTTAACAACTGGTTGTTAACACTTCTGACTTAATTTAGAATCCAACAAGGAACACTAAATTCCTAACAACTGGTTGTTAACAACTGTTTGTTAAGATAAAAACGCTCAATGACTTCAATTTCATACTTTGCATTTACAGTATAAATTTTACTAATTTAGCATGTTGATTAGTAGACAAGTAATGACATTTATAAAACAAAAACAATTAATTCCCAATATTTAGTTAAAATATGTAGCTTTATTAACATTATCTCTGATGTCAGTAACAACTTGTTGTTCAGATGTGAGTGATCTTGATTTTCGGCTCATTGTTCTTAGGAACTCTTGGATACCTTTGCAATATGTTTGAATATCCCAGTAAGTTTGATGTAAAATGGTAAAACATCGAACTGTAACAATCACTAGACACCTTTTTCGCAGTGAGATGAAAATCAAGGTATGCATAAAAAAGTTACACATTAACAGCCATCGTTCACAATTGTCGTTTCTTCTCCTTACTTTATTCTGTCCAAAGCAAATGTCTTGTATAATACATTTCAGAAGCAAATGTTTCCATTCCTCATTGTGATATCTTGCCCTTGTCCTCACACATACGGGTTTTTAATGATTCTTGGCATCCATTTTCATATATTTTAGCATTCGAATGTTCATCTGCATGCTTAGTGTCTACTATTTGGGACTCTACCATTTTTCTTCGGAACCACTAATTTGGTAGTCTGGGTGTTTGTACTTTGACTCCATCCTTCTTGCCTTCAATTAGGTTCACACAAGATAAAGTCATCCTTGATCAGTTGATACATCAAGTAAACTTGCTTGAAACGTGTCGAAATCAAAGTGTTCGACAAGGCACGGTGATTAATTCATTTTCAAAAGGTGTTTTCAATACTCCATTGTCCTGAAGACGTTTGAAAGAATAAAGAGGTCTCCTCAAAGAATTCTAAGTGCTCTGAAGATTAACTAAATCATCGTCTATTCAGCTGTTTCTCTCCTGAAACATTACAGAATATTGTGTTACAATTTGGTTGTCAATAAATATTTACCAATGTCTTCATGCTTTGTTATCGTGTACGCTTATTACACTAAATGATATTCTTATTGTCTAGAGATAATAAGAGAGTAAAGAAGTAAATGGTAAGTATTGGCCATCCTACACCAAAAAAATAGCAATATAAGGAATGCTTGTGTCGCCTGCGAAACGGCTTATTCTTGAAAGCGGATAAAATTATTGGTATCAGTTGAAAAGCCTTGTCAAACATTTTTGTCAAATGAAATATCATACCTATTAATTACCAATTAAAAGATATGGTCAATCTCAAATTTTCAGGAAAGAGTGTAAATCATCTAGGCCGTATGCATTTTGCGTTTACATAATGAATTTTCAATTATGAACAGAGAAGAAATGTCCATATACTGAAAGATAAATAACATTCATTTATAAGCAGAATTGCAATGTTACAAATATACAAATTACAGAACAACAAATCACAAATCTTGATTTACGCATTTGCAATTGCAGAGTTGCAATGTTAGAATTGTGACCCCTTTGGCTTTTCATAGATACAGAGTTCAATCTTATTTTAAAGTATTAGGTGAGAGAGAGAGAGAGAGAGATCCTAACATTATACATGTATGATATATATCCTTGACCAGTGGTCGGCTGGCTCGCCGCTTTGTTACATCAGAGACGAATACTTTTACCATGCATCTTGATCTTGTAAAAATAATCAAGCAGCGGGGTTTGCTTTGAAGTGAAGTCGATAAGAGACTGTATGCATCTCATTAATATTCTGGGAGTGGCTAAGGGCTAGTGAAATGTTTCCACATTCCACTTTCTGTAAATATATATCTCATTTTCTTAAATTTATTTTTCATTTTTCTAAGTTTATTTCTCATTTTCCTAAATATATTTTTCATTTTCCTAAATATATTTCTCATATTTCTCAAATATATTTCTCATTTTCCTAAACATGCCAAGAAATTCTGTCCAAATCTGCCGGTCAATCATTATAGCAGCTGGTACCATAATAGATGGTAATTTATAACGGTTTACTCTGTAGAAACTAAACCTCTATGGGAGAGTTATCGGGATCATACAGATCCCAATTATTGCATATCTAGGTCATTGTCCTGTCAAAAAGTTCCTATAATTTTTTTTCCACAATATGTGGAAATTGCGCATACTCCGTATCTTGAATTGTCTCCCTGTCAATGTTTAATAAATAAATGAAATAATTTAAAGTGCTAATACGAGTGAAAATGGGTCGTCAGATCAGTATAATTCGAATAATCCCGGTCCCGACCCAGGTGCGTGACTTTGGAAAGATATTTTTAAAAGTGTGTTCTTTGAATCTTTACGGATTTTTTAAAAATTAAAATTTCTTATCATTGATGATGAAGTTATTCATAAATGTAGAAATGCTAGAACCAGAACAACCCCCCCCCCCCCCCAACTCCCGGCCACTCTTTTGTATTCAACTTGATCATGTTGATGAAAACGAATATATTTGTTTTGAATATTATTTTCATTTAATGGATATCAACTTCTTTATAACTGAAAAACTTGCAAGTTCAGAGTCTAGCCTACGGGTTTGAGTTCATTTTAGCTTATACCGTAAGGACAGAGAAAAATGCGGGATTGTGAAATTAGGTGGGGGGGTTGCCTTATTGCAAGTCGTATATCGATATATGCATACTTTTATTCACCTGATAAAGTTCGTTAATGGTCACTGACAAAGAACAAGGAAAAGAATTACAATACAAAGCCACAGCTTTCTTTTTTTTTTTTTGATTTTACGCAAGTTTTACAGATTGTTTTTATCCTTCTCGGGCCTCGCAGGAAAAAATCATATAAATTCAAAAAATACAGCAGGAAGTTTTTGTATTTAAAATATCCTTAGATCAAAGTTGAAAGAAGACAACACAATTTATTTTATGTAAATATCTTCATTTGGAAGAGAACAGGAGAATTTTGAAAATTCAATGAATTTTGCCAGATATTGCGTGCTTAGAAATAGCCATGCCAAGAAATTCTGTCCAAATCTGCCGGTCATCCCGATACGGTAGATTATTATAGCAGCTGGTACCATAATAGATGATAATTTATAACGGTTTACTCTGTAGAAACTAAACCGCTATGGATTCCTTGGCACGTATATTTCTCATTTTCCTATATTTATTTTTCATTTTCGTAAATATATTTCTCATTCGCTTCTTTTTTATTTCTCATATTTGGCACTAATGGGCTTCCGTACTCACTTGATGATGACATAATTATAAAAAAAAATATCAAACGATCTCATGAAAGTAATTTGAGACACCTTATGTTACCTGTGTGCATTTAAAAAGTTGTTCTAATGAAATTCAGTGTACCGACCATCAAGAGCTTTGTTTAATTCTTGCGAAAAGACTCCCCCCCCCCGCAAAACAAACATATCATTATTTCTTCGTGATCCCCTTGGTTTTCTTATCTGTAAGTGGACGGATGCCCTACAAAGTTCTTCGTTAGCGATCCTTAGGTTATCAGTGAGCCGTATCAATTTATAGCAGCAGTGGGTAAATTATTCTACTGCGCGTTCACTGTGTGAGAATGAATCTTTAATTAATGGGACGTCAATTCTTGCTTATTCATCTGCAACCTAAGATTCCACTAGAAACAAAGCCCGAGGACAGAGATCGGTGTTTTTCTGCAACAACTCCCCCCTCCCCAAAAGACTTTCCTTTTTCGTCTTAGAAATAATTTTTTTTAGATATTTCAAATCTAAATAAAATTATTGATGATTTCGAGCTTTGCCATTTTTCTTAACGCCCTCTTCCCGGCCCGGCCTTGAAACAATAAATTTCTATGAACAAAAAAATTAATTTTTTATCAATATTTCTATGTAAAAAGAATTAATTTTTTATAGCGTGAACTATGTGTCTGAATTCCGAGAGTTACAACACGGGATAAAGACAAAATTCTTCAGACCTAAAGAATAATTTATTCTAAAATATTATTTTTCGACCCGAGAGGAGATCGAGAGTTTTTTTATTTTCTTTTATCTCTCTGGTTTTTTTTTTCACTGTCTTTTTTCTTCTGTTTTCGATTTATCCTATTTGATTGATCAGTTCCTAATGAAGAATGAATGGAAAGAGGGGGGGGGGGTTACAAACGTTCGAGCTGCGCACTTTCTTATTATTAGACCGATTACAAGTCAAACGTTTTGTAGTTTTTAAGATACAGAAATAGAAAATAGCGAACCGTTTAAAATGTTGAAAATACTGGGTTAGTTATTTTAAACACACCCCCCCAAAAAAAATAAAAGAACAAATACTAAGTATATGGTGCTTATAATTGGACTGATCGTATTCCTACTTTTTCTCAGCCCATATCGGGACAAAGCAGTTTTGACCTCTCATTGCTCTAAATCTTACATGCATACTGCAAAAAAAAAAAAGAAACCAAAAACAAACAAACAAATAAATAAAAAACAACCCTCCCCCCAAAAAAATCCCCCCACAAAATACGGGGTTTTAACACAGGAATTTTGCAAGAGAATTATGCAATCGCTTAAAACATTCTGTAATATAGAGGCAATTCAAAATGGTCGTCGCACATGCGCGAAAAGAGGTAGGGAGAAGGGCTCACCCCTTGGCACTCTGAAAAGTTTGGAAGTATTTGACGATAGGATAAACGGAAACGTTATTTATTCATATAAGCCCTTGTATCGAGAAAATGTTTACATAATATTAACATACATATGATGAAATATCTGCATTTTTATCGGTTATTATTCGCTGGTTGCAACACCAGACCCCTCCCCCCCACCCCGAAAAAAAATGTATCAATCTTACGATCCTCATCTTTTGGGTAACAATGAAATTTAAGGAGGCAAAAATGTAATGATTCTATAATAGAAAGGAGGTATCATAATGTAATATATAAAGACAAAATGCCTTTTAATCGAAATTTAACTATCTACAGTTAATCTGTATTCCAAAAGATTTCCAACTCGCTCCGCTCTTGAAAGCTTCACTTGATTTTTTAGGTTCATCGATCTCCTTCCATGCATTCTTTCAAATATATTTTGAGTCCCCTAAAGTATATTGACAAGGATTAATGGGACAAAGTCTGTATTATTTTAATTCCATACTGTAAGCAGTGAAATTCAGTAAAAGCTAATAGGCGGCACTTACTAGCGCGGATCTAGAAAGGGGGGGGGGTCCCAATCCCTAGTTACAGTGCAACGAAGACGCTATTATCGATTAACCGAATACGAAAACAGCGTCTTCGTTGCACTGTAACTAACCGACCCTCACTTTTTTTGCCCGATGTTTTGGACCCCCCCCCCCCCTTAAAAAATATTTCCAGATCCGGTATGAGTCAGAATATTTAAATACAATAGAAATAGATAAAACAACAAAACACGGGATGGCCTCGGAACTCCGTCGTGCCCCATCAGTTTATATCCCCAATGGGTTAACAGTTTGATATGGTTAATTCAAGTAATGACCAGCGTCCATCTTTAATTTATGGGAATGTCAATTCTCCATCTGCAAACCCATGATATTGACAAAGTGATGCTCTACGTGGCGTTTCAAGCAATCTGTATTGGGAAATCAGAAAATGAAAGTCGTACTAGTTTTTCACACAAAAAATAATGTTACAATATTGACCTAATGCGAACATCAGTTTTTATTACCAAAACGCTAGATTTATATGTCATTTTATTCAGATTCAGAATTACTGATTGCTCCCTATCAAAGATTATTTTAATTGAATTTTGATATTTTATTATTTTAATTTTTCTTTCTATTTTATTTACTTCTTTCTTTTTTTGTAGGGGAGGGGGTCGTTAGTTTTTCACCTTAAACTGTTAAAATCTAGTTTAAGTGTTTTGTTTTGCATTATGTTTATTTGATTCTGTAGCTGGGGGTGTTAGCAATTTCTGTTCCATATTTTGGAATCTGTTATCCCCCTCCCAAGGTATCCCCATATTAGCTGCTCTAGGTCCCGATAACGTTCAGGGAGGGGGAGGGGGGGGGGGGTGAAGGTAACCTTCGCTTGGTATACAACACTAAGACTTTTTATTCACTTCAATCAATGTCATTTAAATATTATCTTAATTAATAGAAAATATAAAATACTGTCACAGTGGTGTATTACTCTTTTTGCTTCTGCGTAAAAATACGTTAAAAGTGAGAAACGAAATGGGTGTGTAGGGGGGTGGGGGGCTAGGACACCATCGGCGCATCGACAGTTTATCCGCATGGTGCACTTACATAAGAAAGAAAACTTACATATTTTACTTTGAATACATATCTGACAATCTATCAAAGAAGCCAAGGAGATAAATAAGAAAACTTACCATGTACATGATGTTCACCAACTCTTTGTTTTCTTGTTACTAAATTCGAATTAATTGTCCTTGTTTGCGCTTTTTGCTCAACGATTGAATTGCACAACTCATCCTCCATTAGTACCATTGCCAGTGATCATTCAAATTCAGAGATGAAATCTCATTGGCTTACCATGACTTCCGGTTACCATTTTCAGCCAATCATTTCAAATCAATTCCTTCTGAATCAAAATGTCTAAAACGGAAAGCAGCTCGGATTGTTGCAGTGAGGAGGTAAGATATTTTTAAAGATTAATTAATCACAGAAAAATATTTTACATCTTAATGAATGAAAAATTAATAATGACAATGGAGCACTAGTATTGTGGTGATTTCTTTTGATTTATCATCGGAGTTTAGAAATGATAGAGCTTTAAATCCGCCCTAAATACTTCTGAGATGGTGGAGTTTTGATAAAGGTGCGTTGAATAGATATATCAAATTCATATCTTTCGATTTCACGTATGATATTTTCTGTCCAGTAAGACATTCAATCGGGATGATATACTTATGCATTAAAATTGATATAATCTATTAAAAGTAGGTTGCTCGATAAATTCGTAGACAAGGTCAATAAAAGTTTTATCGTTATCGTCAGATATGTTGTTTATATACAAATTTATTCTTTTAGATTGTATGATATTCTCATTGTACAAAATTAAAAGCAATTGGTCAATTATGAAAGACGTACGGTGTAAAACTCGCATTTACTATCATCCATATAAAATGTTACACTTTATAACTACATATTAATCTTTATATCATTACAATCTTAACGCTGTTTAATTTTGTCATACTTTGAGTATTGGGTTTCTAAATGACATCCTTAATTTCTTTTTCTGAGGTAAGAGGTGGGGGGATCTTCATTTACTTTTTATCTAATTGACTAAAGCAATATTAGGTGTCAGTAATTGCAATTTTTTTATTTGCGTATTTTCACGCATGTTATTATTCATAGCAAATGACGGAGGTTTGATAAAAAGGTTGTTTAAAAAAAAGATTAAAAAAAAAAAATTTTTAGATTAAAAAAAAAAATAAATAAATAAATAAAATAAATAAATAAAAGAAAATAAATAAAAAATAAAAAAAAAAAACGTCGGATTAATGCCTTTCTGGACAAGAATGGTGGTTTTCTGAATTCTTACAGCCCCAACAAGTTTTAATTCATGTGCCTTTACGTTGACCTTTCTCAGCTTGCTTTCTGTCCATGCGCAAACTTTGGTCAGTGAACATTACCGATTCCAACATGTGTAAAGAATGAGAAAATAAGGACGATTTAAATATATTCACATTACACAAGACTTTTCATTGCAGAGCACATAGAGGTTTCATAGATAAAAATCAAATAAGCTTTTCACGTCTGCACATGTTTTGACCCGATTTATTTCAACATAGCATAGTTGTCGAAGTATAATTAACCAGACATCTTCTTTATGTAACCAGGATGACTTGTGTATCATCTTTTAATAACACATTAGAAGGTATTAATACAGGTCAAGAAGGTGTATTTATTGGCGGAGATATTATATGTATCATACGAGTATGTAGTTTATTTATAACGAGTACTTGCAAACGTTTTAAAATTTAAAAATTTAATCAATCCTTTTGTCATTCTACCTATGCGTTTACGTAACCGCAGCTTTACTGCCTGCTAAGAACGGGTTTTTTCTTCTTTATTCATTTACATATGCACAATTTTTGATTTAGTAATAAGAAATGTTATGTATATGCAAATATGCAAATAAAGATTATAAAAGAAAAAAAAAAGTATTTTCACGAACGGCACGTGAGAAAGATTCCCGCTTCACCAATGGGACGATTAGGGTATGCCACTAAGGGAATACATGCATAATCAATCTTTAACGCAAGGGTGATTTAGCAGGGATCTGAAGAAACCACGACGACTAGATGCGATATATCAATGATTGATTTTCCTCGTGATCACGATAATGTGTCATGGAAATATAGTTAACAGAAATTAATTTTAAGCATAATCATGAGAATCATTACTGTCTGGTAAATGGTTTCATTTGAAAAGGAGGGCTTTGGCAATAAAAAAAGTAGCTTTAGAGGGGATATGTACTTTGCGAAGTAAATTTACTCAAAAATGATATTAAACAATTTACGATAATAAAATATTAGAGCGAAATGAAAAATATTTATGAAACCATACGAAAAATGTTGCACAATGACGTTGCATTCATCATATAAACTTTGCTCTAATTTATCATTCATCAGATATATTTCTGGCAGTGTGTGTGTGTGTGTGGGGGGGGGGGGGGGGGGGGCAAGCCCCTTAAATATTATTTTTCCTTAAACGTGCGCAATGTCTTCAGTATCTATGATACGTTAATTTGTCTAGCTTTTTGAAGAAATGATTTTAAATTTGGATTCTAAATGGCATTTTATCAGGATTATAATAGTTTGGTCATTATGCAGAATTTGCTATATTGCTGTGTGTAAACGAAAATACATATTAAATTCTACAATTTCTGATAGCAGTACAGTATCCAAATTCTGGTGCATTGACTGGTAAAATGCCGTTGATTGCTTTTAGTCTAAAGAGGACCACGATTATTTTGGAGGTCAAACTTTGTTCGGGAAAAGGAATACCAGAACAATAATCTGATCAGATTTTCCAGAAAGCAACGTCTGCTTTTCATACCGTCACTCATTAGTCCCCCTAGTTTCCAGCCTGTTTTCGGTTGGTCCGTCTGTCTGTTACACTTCAGCAGATTTGATTTTTTCGCAGTTGTTACAGTCATTGAACTATTCTTTTTTTATTTGATGGTATCTCCATGTGTTCCAGATCAAGTTTGAATTTGGTTTGGATCAAACTAATGTTTAATACATTAATTATAGTGTAAACAAGTAAAGTTCAGGTTTAGTTTTTAGCTCACCTGAGCGAAGCTTGAGTGAGATATTGTCATAGCGCGCCGTCCGTCGTCCGTCCGTCCGTCGTCGTCCCGCGTAAACTTTTAACATTTTCGACATCTCCACTGCATCCGCTACATGGAATTTCACGAAACCTTACAGGAAGTAAGTACTCAATGTCCTCTACCAAAATTGTGTTTTTCGTGCCGATCGGTCACTATATAGGGCATTGATTGGCTGACGCATTTTCGACTATTTATCTGCAACCGCTGCACAGAATGTCACTAAATCTAATAGGAAATTAGTACTTAAGGTCCTCTACACAGTTTTGTGTTTTTCGTGCAGATCGGTAGAAAAAAATGGCTGCCGGGGGCTCTGTTTTTCAAACACATTTTTGAATTTTCCTGAGCAACCGTTGCACAGAATTTCACGAAACATCACAGGAAGCAAATCCTCAAGGTTCCCTATCATGCCGATCGATCAACAAAGATGTCTGCCGAGGACTGATCGGCTGACGCATTTTTGCCTTCTCCTCTATCACCATTTCCCAGAATTTGAAGAAACCTTACAGGAAGTTAGTTCTCAATGTCCTCTACCAAGTTTGTATATTTCGTGCTGATCGAACAACAAGCATGGCTGCCAAGGACTCTTATTGGCTGACATATTTTTAACTTTTCGTCTGCAACCGCTGCACATGGTTTCATGAAACCTTTCATGAAGCAAATACTCAAGGTCCTCTACCAAGTTTGTGTTTTTTTTTGTGTGTGTCGATCGGTCAACAAATATGGCTACCAAGGGCTCTGATTGGCTGGTACATTTAAACTTCTTTGCAACCACTGCATAAAATTTCATGAAACCTTAAGGAAGCAAATACTCAAGGGCCTCCTACGTATACAATTTTCCACTATCATTCCTTTGTCTGAAACTAAGGTGAGCGATGTGGCCCCCTTGGGCCTTTTGTTTATTGACCGTTTTAACAAAGGTAATAATCTTTGGGCTTTGCTCATTTCATTGTTATTTTCACAATTTGTGTGACTTTCATTCACTAAATTTCAGTATCCCGTACTTAATTGATACAGATATTGAACTTATATTTGTTTGAATATTCATCCTTCTGGCCTAAGATAAATTCATACCTAAATAGATACCCTGATGGCTTTGATGTCAAAGGGAGATCAAAATCAAGTTCAAACATAATTGCATTTGTGGACAACAGCATTTTAAAAAAAAGTTTTTCCAAGCCATTACATCAATAATTGTTGACCTACAGCGATTAAACTTCAAGATGAAACGTCACATATTGATCATGTTGGTTTTCAAGATCAGAGGTCATAATCGGTGATATCAGAAAAACCTTGCTGACACTCTAAAGGTATATTATTACGTTTATGCAAATGTATAAAGTTTTCACCACCAAAGTTCATTATGTTTCTTCTCTACACTTGTTGTTTATTTGCACTGCATCAATCAAAAACGTCATAATGCTAATTTTCATATTTTATTCATATCCAAACATAATTTTTCATATTTTTGTTTAAGTCCAGTAAATAATTCTTAAACATTCAATTGCAAAGATGATCTAAACACTCACTAAAACATTATAAGTAACATAATCTTAATTATACAAAACTCCTCCTCTCTCAATGATTTGACCAATGAAAATAGGGAACACAATACGGTCAAGAACAGTGCTAGACAGTAGTAATTAATTACACATTGAAAATTATGTTTGACAACCAAAACAAATAGAAAGGAAACTGATTCTTAAGATCAGATGTGCATTGATAAGTGTAGATCCCTTCGATCGCAAGAAAGCAATTTGTGTTTAACAAGTTGTCAAGATAAAAATCCCTCACATCTGTGAAAATGTTGATAGAAACGAATAAAAAAGGTAATAATCAAAACCAATTGTACAACTTTATCAGCTATCAACCAGAAATTATCATGAAATTAGAAAAATAAATTCATGCCTAAAGATTTATCATATGAGAAATCATTTATTTTAATATTCATGCAGTAAAATTGTACAAAATGATTTATCATCAATGAACTCTGCATACAGAAATATAAAACTACCATTTCCAATGTAAAACGTCTTCAAATTCAATAGCATCATTAAAGAACAGATAAATATGCAGCATGGACCAGGCATGGACGTTTCGGGTACATATATACTTAGCCCTCATCAGTGATCTTCAATCTAAACAATATAATATGACCAAAGCGTGTGATAATCTTCATCAAACTTTGTATGTTAGTTGGACATGAATATGTTGAGATGTCGAAACCCATTGATTTTCAAGATTAGAAGTCAAAGGTCAAGGTCACTATTGATAATCATAGGAAAACCTTATGGACACTCTAAATATAACAATTCACTTTCAGTTTCTATCAAACTTTGCATGCAAGTTGTAAATGGTGAGAGGGCGACACCCAATGTACGATGTTCAAGGTCAGAGGTCAAAGACCAAGGTTATTCTGGACGGTAATAGAAAAACTTTGTGGACACTCTAGAAACCACAGTTTACCTCCAACATTCATAAGACTTTTTGCATGTAAGTTGCACATAGTGAGAGGACAACTTTTTTTGCATTTCAAGTTCAGAGGTTGAAATCAAGATCTTAATGGGGAATATAAGGAAATGCTATTCATTTTAAGCTGATTAGATAAAATAACTTAGATTTTTTGTTGTTCTATGAGGGGATGCACGCTTTGCATGGCTGGTGTTTTATTTGGCACATACAAAAGTTAACAAAAGCAAATAATTCTCTTAGAAATCATTATACATTTTCCCTTATCTTTTCTTTTTGAAACAGAAATCTTCCTTGTCTGGATAACTGGTAGATGTACAAAAGAAAATGAATGAAATCCGATTCTAAATCAAGAAAGAAAAAAACGAACTTTAAAGTAAGATACATGTAACCCAATTTAGTGTATAGCGGCGAAAATCATGTCAATGTATAATGTCATAATTGTATAAAATAAGGAATGGTAAGATTCAAAATATCTTCATTAGAATCAAGGCCAAAGCATAAAAGGTAAGGGAGTAGTTATTATGCATTGTACATTCTTCATAACAAGAGCTTTCATACCAAGACTTTGACTAGTTGACCTTGACCTTTGAACTATATGTACTTGAAAAAAATACCCTGTAAGGTATTTAACTTTGTGAATATCTCATAATCGTAGATATTTAACATGTGAATACCCCATGACCAGTCACCCCTCAGTTTTTAGCTCACCTGAGCGTAGCTCAAACGACCTATTTTTAAAGCGTACAGTCTGTCGTCCGTCCGTCGACTGTCGTCAGTCCGAAGTAAACTTTTCAAATTCTCGACTCCTTCCCCAGAACCAGTGAAGGGATTTTGTTGAAACTTGATAGGTATAAAGTAATCATAGTCCCTTACAAGTGTTGTTGTTTTCGATGTCAAGCAAAGGGAGCATCACATTTTTGAAAATATGATTATTGGAAACTGCGGCATGCGAAGCTTGATGGAAATATATGTGAATTTGGTGGTAATTCTTCAAGTCGAGAAATATACATGAACAGTGATTGAATACATAAGAGCAAGATCATTTATATTTAAATTTATTTCCCTTTTTAGTTACATGTACTGTTACCCTCCACACTATATCTCTTTCTCCTCCTCACTACTCCCACCCCTTCTTCCCCCTCCCTTTCACTCAGTCCAGCCCCTCATAGATATGTTCCTTTTGTATTGATTCAAAAGCTAAGTTCACAGATTTGACATACCTAAAGTTCTTGTATGCTCTCGAGAGGGCGCATTTTTTTTTACAGAAATTCATCAAAATGTATTTACTTTATGTGCAATAATTATAATTGTTTTCCTCTTCGATGTTCAAAGTTCAAGGTCGCACATAGTATTTACTAAAGTAGATTATATAAAATCTTTAGACCAGATTTTTAATGGAAAATATACCAAGTCTGGATCTTTATTGTGTCATAAGGTTAAAGTGAAATATGGGCAATTTGATATGTATGGCTTCCAGCTAATATGCAAAAGATAATGATCAGAGATGGGACTTTATTAGAATCATTTTGTCCACTATATACGGTATAATTTTAACCATATCTTCAGCAATTTGAGAATATTTTTTGAGAATACATTTTAATAGTTTTGTTTTGCCTGCGAAGCATAGCGACACTTAGGGATCACTTTGTCCGTTGTCCATCTGTCTGTCCGTTGTCCATCTGTCTGTCCGTACGTCCGTCTGTCTGTCTGTCACACTTTGGGTGTCACAGCTCATAACTTTTGATTGGTAAGTGAGATTGCTTTGATATTTCACATGCATATTCCTTGTGACAAAACCTTTCTATACATAACACGATTTTAACCTTGACCTAGATATTTGACCTACTTTAAAAAAAATGGAGATTTGCTATATCTTTTGATTGGTATGTGATAAGGCTTTGATATTTCACATGTGTGTTCCTTGTAATAAGACATTTCTACAAAATACATTTTGTACCATAACTTATCACCTATTGACCTTGACCTACATATTTGACCTACTTTTAAAAAAAGGTTAAGATTCGGGTTTTCTTTTGATTGGTAAGTGATAGGGCTTTGATATTTCACTTGTGTATTCCTTGTGACAAAACCTTTCTACACATACCATGATTTTAAAGAGCGGCTCCCATCAGCCACATACCTCAACTTTCTTAATTAAACCCGACACTAATTTAGTGTTTCGGCGGTGTGATACATACGAGGTTAATTTAAATATGAATATGCAATTTGCAAAGTGTTCTTTGTATTTCAAACAATATAATTTTAATATATTGCAAATCCACCATCGACAGGAGTCCATTTGCATAGTTATTTAATTTTTGCAGAAGTGAGCATATCGCTCAAATTTTTATGCCTGCAGTATGCAGTGATTGGCATGTTTGAAAAGACTTTCTTACCATCTCATCGCGGATATCCTAGAGTGGAGATCGATAAAATAATCAGTCAATCAGCAAAGTATTTAAGAAATGAATTACTTAAACAAAAAAGACAAAAATAGAATACAAGATCTACCTCTTGTATTTATAACACACTTCAATCAAAGAGTACGTAAACTGGGTACACTATTACGCAAACGTTGGGCATAATAAGAAACAATGACGAATTATGCAAGATTTTCCAAAAGCCACCGACAGTTGCTTACAAGAAAATAAAAATCTCATAGGACTGTTATTTACCTAGAATCAACGTGGAGCAATTAAAAAATTGACCTTGACGCACGCTCGGCAGCAAATAGCAGACAGACATAAATTTCCTCAAACTGTATTGCATCGAATATCATGCTTGGTCTCCAAGTAATTATGACACTGCCTAGTTAAACAAATAATGCAGCATGAATCCAAACCTCTATCAAAGGACAAAATTGTACCACATATTTGAGTATTATAAAAATATGGAGAAAAATAAATATATAAAACATAATTAAACGATATGATTTGTGCATGGAAGCGCGCTTCGCACGTTTCTTCTGAACTGAAGTTCCAAGTAGATCAAATTGATGCGAGATTAACATACCATCACCAGCTGCCTAAACCGTAGCGGTACACAGACGGTCATAAAATGACTTAATAACGGTCAATTGAAATCAAACGAAATTCCATAGATAAATGCATCAGCCACCTATATTACAATACCACCTAACATTAACGATTTGCACAAATTAAATATATCTAAGATAGAGAACATCCGTAAATGAGCTAAAACCACGGAAAATGCTCTGAATAATAAGTCATCATATCATATTGTCACTAATAGAGTGACATTTTTTTTCATTTATGATCAAATTTGAATTTTCAGTATGTAAATATATACATATTCTAAGAATAGAAGAGCAAGATGATTTGTTGAACAAATAACCATAATCATTTTATCCGATTCAATCATCAATACACAATCAATCAACTCGACCTCCTAGTGGCCACACACCAAGGAGTTATTAACCTTTGATTGCCCTGACTTTGCGCTAGTTTAAGTCTGCAGGTTATAACAACTTGATGTGATTAAAGTTACTTTGCCATTGAACAAACAAGACACCATTGAGTGCAACAATATGACAACATTCATAATAATACATGTTTGTTGCAAATTCACATATTTACTAAAATTTTAATTAATTAAATTTTTGGACGGACCTCTGATGAGTGGCAACCCTTGTAAATGACCTAAAAGTGCCTGAAACACTGGTAGGTGTCACGTCCTCATATTGTCGCATACGTGGTGCCGGGTGACAATTTTCACACATTGTGAGAAGTCTTTTCAAACATTCCAATCATTGCATACCGCAGGCAAAAAAGTCTGAGCGATATGCTCACTTCCGCAAAAATTAAATAATTATGCAAATGGACTCTTGACGATGGCGGATTTCCAATATATTGAAAAATATATTGTTTGAAATACAAAGAAAACTTTGTATATTCATAATTAACCTCGCACTTATCACACCGCCGAAACACTAAATTAGTGTCGGATCTAAGTGAGTTGAGGTAAGTGGCTGATGGGAGCCACTCTTTAAAATCTAAAATAAAGTTAAAGCCCCGTTTACACTATCAAAGTTTTCTTGTACAAGAAAACTTGGTCAAAGTTTTTGACGCGAACTTTGATAGTGTAAACGATCCAAGAAAACTTTGATCAAAGTCCGTCAAAGAACTTTGATGGACTTTGACGGAATAGAACTCCATCCTATTTTTCTTTAAACTTTGACGGACTTTGACGGGAATCGACCAATCAGAGTAGAGATTCAAAATTACACCATAGATATTTTAAATATTGATGAAAGAAATAGAGGCAATTTAGAACGTTAAAAGTAATGAATATATCTACAAAGACAAAAGACGCGTGGCAGTGAATTCCATCTTTATTTTTTTGTTTTATAAATCCTTGAACTCGTGCTTAATTGTTCCATATCATGTAATAAGACCTATAAACAACCACTAACATAAACTATAAAGTTTTCATGAGAAATATTCACAATATTTACATGAACCATCTATGTTTTGGTGCATATTTACCACGTTTTCTTGTACAAGTCGCTCAAAGAACTTTGATAGTGTAAACAGACAACTTTGTCCAAGAAAACTTTGACCAAGTTTTCTTTGACGGACTTTGACCAAGAAAACTTTGATAGTGTAAACGCGGCTTAAGATTTGGTATATCTTTTGATTGGTAAGTGATAGGGCTTTGATATTTCACTTGTGTATTCATTGTGACAAGATCTTTCTACACATACCATAATTTTGGACCAAGCGACCTTGACCTTCATAATTGATCTACTTTTCAAAAAAGTTATAATATATATATATATATATGACCTAGTGACTTTGACGTAGATATTTGACGTTCTTTTCTAAGAAATGAAGATGGAATATATCTATTTATTGGTAAGTGATAGGGCTTCAATATGTCACACCTTGATTTCTTAAGATAACTTCGCTTTGTTACCGAACTTTTAACGTAACGACCTTGACCTAGATGACTGACACTCTTTCCTGAAAATTTGAGATTGACCATATCTTTTAATTGGTAATTAATAGGTATGATATTTCACATAAATAAATTTCATTTGACAAGACTTTTCTACTGATACCAATGATTTTATCCGCTTTCAAGAATAAGCCGCTTCGCAGGCGACACAAGCATTCCTTATATTGCTAGTTATTTTGGTGTAGGATGGCCAATACTTACCATATACTTCTTTACTCTCTTATTATCTCTAGACAATGAGAATATCATTTAGTGTAATAAGCGTACACGATAACAAAGCATGAAGACCTTGGTAAATATTCATTGACAACCAAATTGTAACACAATATTCTGTAATGTTTCAGGAGAAGAACAACTGTGGAGAGGATAATGGAATTCATCTGCAGAGCACTTAAAATTCTTTGAGGAGACCGTTTTATTCTTGCAAACGTCTTCGGGACAATGGAAAATTGATAACACCTTTTGAAAATATATTAAACACCGTGCCTTATCGAGTACTTTGATTTTTAAACGTTTCAAGCAAGTTTACTTGATGTATCAACTAATCAAGGATGATTTTATCTTGTGTGAACCTAATTGAAGGCATTTCAACAAATAATGTCTCAGCAGTAATGATAGAGGCCCAAATAGAAGACACGTAGCAGACAAACATTAGAAGAGCTAAAATTAGCAAAATGATATATATAAAATGGATGCCAAGAACCATTAAAAAACTGTATGTGTGAGGACAATGGAACGACATCATAATGAGGAATGGAAACATTTGCTTCTGAAATGTATTATACAAGACACTTGCTTTGGACAGAATAAAGTAAGGAGAAGGGATTCAGAATATCTTTTATATTAAAATAAAACAGATGTCATCCATGCTGTAAATGTAAATGTACAGTTAAACGACAATCGTGAACGATGGCCGTTAATGTGTAACTTTCTTGTGCATACCTTGATTTTCATCTCACTGTTAAAAAGTTGTCTAGTAATTATTACGTATACAGTTCGATGTTTTACCATTTTGCATCAAACTTACTGGGATATTCAAACATATTACAAAGTTATCCAAGAGTTCCTAAGCACAATAATTCGAAAATTAAGATCACTCACATCTGAACAACAAGTTGTTACTGACATCAGAGATAATGTTTTAATATTGATAGAGCTACATATCATAACAAAATGTTAGGAATTATTTTTATTTGTTTTATAAATGCCCTTACTTATCTACTAATTAACATACTAAATAAGTAAAATTCATACTGTAAATGCAAAGTATGAAATTGAAGTCATTGAGCGTTTTTATCCTAACTAACATTTGTCAAGAGAGGATTGTTAACAACCAGTTGTTAGGGATTTAGTACTCCTTGTTGGATTCTAAATTTAGTCAGAAGCGTTAACAACCAGTTGTTAAGAAAATATTGCTTGTAAGATTCTGATTTTAACAACTGATTGTCAAGAAGGTAACGAATTATGTAGTTTTATACTTAAGAAGCATTTCCATTTTAACAACCAGTTGTTAGTGATACAAACTGAATCTTATTGTGATGCTTTTAACATGAAGCTCTTAGGCATGTTTGAAGGACTGAGTGTAGTCTATCTTAACAACTAGTTGTTAGGAACTTAAGATTCTGAAATTTAAATCCGATTTATCATTGAATTTGTTTCTTCGTATTTACAGTGTAATACATGTACTGAAATAAAGAATATGAAATCTAAATTATTGATGATTTTGTTTAGATAAAAGACTATTAACAACACACAAAGCAATTTGACCATATGGAATTGGTCAAATCAAATTGGAAGCTGTTAAATGCATATTTCGTGAATAGTACCATCTTTGGAATTCATGGGAATCGAAGGTTATTTATGTAGCACACATTTTTTCAGTTAATATGCCTTCGAAATAGGTTACTAAGGCAACATTTTGTACATGTATGAAGTTCTAAATATCTGTGATTTATGTAAAAAGCTAATTTCAAAAGATGTATAATTAGTATCGTTACAACTATAATAGATGCATTAAAGACAAATTGATGCTATTACGACCTTTACAAAATTTCCATGTCATTTGCTTCAAGGTCACTGAAAAATACTTGCTTTTTCAGGCCAAATTTTGTGATTTTTCAATAAAAAGAAACATGATTTACAGTAAATGACATGGAACTTCAGGAATGATATGGCCTCTCCCCCACAATATTTATGGTGAATTATTATTTTATGTTGGGGAATTTGCACACTGTAGAAAGAGGAATAACTCTAAACTGAATCGATGAATTTATCAGAACACGAAAGTAAATTATTTCCCTTACTTGAAAGAGGGATGATGTTAATAGTAATTCACATAAAGATAATTTTGAAAGAAGATTAGAAACAGATTCAAGAAATATCAGTTAATAAGTTTGTCTTAAGTTTTTAAGGGAAATATTATCTCAATTTCAACATGTTTAATTGAAATATTGATGTTTCAATACTTGGAAAGTCCAGAGATTGATAAGAACTTAATAACAAATTGGTTTTATCTATGAGTTGGAGAAATAATTATCAATTCTACACGTGAAGTACCAGCATATTAAGTTTATCTACGTACAATCCCTCATAATAACAGATGCTTTTGAAGAGTTTTAGACAATCTTATCTTTGAGGGATGAACACGAAATTATCTAGAAATATGCCCATCATATTGTGCAATTCCCCTCCCTTGTTTAAATACAATTTGTCATTTTTCAATTGTTAGATTACTTTCTCGCATGCAATGGATTCTGTCAAATTATGTTTCGTGAAATAAACTTTGTTAAAATTCTAACGATGTTTTCCTTCCACAACAAAATACAGAACATTAATTAATCACACAACGCGAAGTACGACGTATGGCTTGTAAGTCCGCACCGGCTTACAGGAACACAATCAATTAGCGGTGAATGTATGCTAAATGTATTATCCGTTGGGTCTTTGAAGTTTTAAGTGCCTGAAAATGATATTTATACTAAAGGTACAACCATGAAAATTTAAGGAAAGCATTATATTTGTAATATATAATTCAACACAAATGTATAGTCCTAAAAACTTTGTATATTCTTTGAAGATTGAAGACGATACAAAGTGCTGAGGACTATTAAGGAGGTATTGAACACTTGGACGCCAAATTCAATTTTTCTAAAAATTTCTGAAATTAAATATTTCTTGTCTGTCCTTGACTATACAAACTTACGTTTGATTCTATCCACAGGAAAATTTTTAACGAGACTTTGAAATATGCCTTAAAGGCCGGGTTTTTTTACCGAGTGGTAATTAATATGCACACCTGAGTGATCTTTAGCTTGGTAGGCGTGATAAACGCGGCGTCTACTGACCACTGATATTCCTAGAGACGCAAGCGGTGTGTGACATCAAAGACATACCGACAGGTATACTTGATTATGCTAATTATATATACCACAAGTTTACCTATTTGAAGCTGTCAATCAAAAATTGAGAGGGTTGTAAATGAAACATAGGACCAATCAGATTGCGGTTAGAGATGTTAACCCTACAGCAATCAACGAGGAAATGACAAGAATTTTACCTGTCTTCTTTTATAGTCCCCACCCGGCCTTTAATCGACGCTTTCCTGAATTTCTTGATGACGTCATTATATTGAAAGTGTCATTCCAGTTGTCGTAAAGATACTAGAAATTACTTTTGATTCAACTTCCAAAATATCCATAATGGTATTGTACTTACATATAAAAAAGATATTAAGATGAATTGTGCTTAAAAAAACTGGCGGGATACTTGAATAAAAGATGCCACTGTCGCAAAAAAAAAATACAATTTTGAACTAATTTACTGTAGTTGCTAGTTGATTGTTAGAAATCCTGTGGATGAATCTTTGTCAAAAGCTATCAAAATTATCAAGAATGTCCAGAGATGATTTTATGATTAAATTGGAAAAATTGAATTTAGGATTGAAATATTACAAGGCTTTATATTTTTCCTTTTTTTCCAAAATCGTCCATTTAAATGAAGTGACATCCGCTTTCTTGTAACGTAAATTTGTCAACGAATACAGCGTAATGAAGATTGAATTTTCTATTTTATTCATGCTAAGTTTCAATGCAATACGTTTAGTAATGTTTTTTGCATTTTGAATGCGAAGGTTTGTGACGCCATTTTTACCGATAACGTCGAAGTGACGTCGTTATTTGCTCATGGATAAAACTCCCAAAGTCCTAAATTTCGAAAATCGTCATAATTTCCTCAAATGACGCCGGAAATTATTCAAACATCATCAGGATACACAAATGCGCATATGAATCACAGTATCAAATTTTTTAAGGGAGCTAAGACTGTACTTTTCCTAGGAAGCGAGAAAACAAATAATGCCGACGCCATCTTGGTGTTCAAATCCTCCCTAAAACACTAAGGACACGTTTAGAATACCCAAACAAGGACATTTATGTAATGTAAGCACATCAAATAGACGAGAACCGCGGTCCCTGAGACTCGAACCAACAACCATTATGTTACCGGTGCGGCACCTTGCCACTAGACCACTTCGTCGACAGATTTCTTTTTAGGTTTTTGTTCCTAATTGATTAAACAATGCCTACAGTTCGGCAAGACATTAGTTTTATTTACTGCTAAACTAATCAGGGCCTTTTTTGGGAATCCCTAGTGATGACAAACAGAAGAGAACCACTCGTGATTTGAACGGATATTTCTCACATTTGCAACATATGTAATAGATAAATAACCATAAACTACTACTTCTCAATGATATGTTTAGAACAAAAAGAAATAGTATTATCAGTAGTGTAAACGTCTTCAAATTGAATAGCATCATTTAAGAACAAAATAAGAACATACCAAAACACTTTAGGCGTTTAGAGTGCATTGAATTTGACGACTCGTTTATTCCTATAACGAAATAATTTTAAAAGCAAACGACTGCGTAAGGTATGCAAGGGATGATTAATATGTTGTGAGCCTCGTATGGATGAATTTGAATTTTGTAAGACATTTTGCGTTATTTCTCTACATAATCACCTTCAATATCTATACACTTTTGCCATGCACTGGTGTTTAAGGGCCTCAATGACAAATATGACAAATATGGAAAATATACATCCCAATATACAGCACAAATTCGATAATTCATAAAATCAAAAACCAAAGGCATACAAAATCAGGATAAGACAGGAACCAAAGCGAACAAAGAAAAACTTCCACCACATGAAAAGAAGCGAACTCCCCAGATGGGAGTGAGACCATGTTATGTTACCAAGAAGAGACAGCATCTCCTGCTTTCAAGCAAACCCCGTCTCAGGAGTCAGCATATCCTGCTTCCATGCAAAGGCCACGATTAAATTCCTTCTTATCTCGAATGGTCAGAAAGCCATCCACTGCAAGTATAAGGTCTTTATCGGACTGAAAGTGGTTGCCAGAAATAAGTGTTTTCAGTTTTGGGAATAGATGAAAATCTGATGGACCAAGATCAGGTGCATAAAGTGGATGCTAAATCAAATTAAAGGTGCAGTCATGAATGACACCCATGACAGTGACATACTTGTGGACAAGAGCAATGTCCTGATGGAACAACACACCTTTAACTAGTGAGCTATCCGCGGCACTCAAGTTTAATATTTCCCCATAACTGTGTCAGAAGTGAAGCATAGTATGTGCCATTGATTGTTTGTCCGTTTTGGAGATAATCTATCAGCAGAATACCTTTTGCATCTCAGAAAGACGAGGCTCACAACTTAGCAATTAGCCCTCGTAAATCCATGAAGCCAAGACTGCTCAAATCTATAATTATCAATATTGAAATATTGTTGCTGATGCAAAAAATTGTGCATTATAGCAATTAATTAGTCATACTGATGCTCCATTCCGAAATAGGGGAATGCCATATAATGAACATATATAGTGCGACTTTCGAAAAATGACCTACAAGCTTTACAAAGAATCAACAATTGAGAGAGCTATGTTTTCGATGAGATACGTTATATTTTCAAGTAATCTGGTGTAATATATTCCTTATTGAGTGACATTTTTTTTCAAATTTTTCAAACGAATATCTTGATAATGAGATACTTAACCAAGTTTCTGAAGATTGCACACTCAAACCCCTTAATTGTGTAATGAGTCCTTTCAAATCGAGTAGCATACTCCTATATCAAGAGGGTTGTTGACTTAAATGATTTCCTTTCTTGGTAAGTCTGATTTTGGAAAATTCATTTTTGATAAATGCATGCTACTGTACAAAAACGCAAGGCATAGATTTTTGGTCCTACTATAAATAAGACGTTGCGTTATCATATGCCCATTCTTTGTCAAAGATTAATATAATATAGATTCAGTCTTGGCAATATGTCTTCCTTAAGACTGATTATCTTTGGAATAGGTATATTGACGTCCATCCATATAATTCTATCCAGCACTAACTCGGACATGGATTTGGAGCCTCCCTATCCATGTCCAGCTAGATGTGATATGATAAAGGAAATTGATGTCCTCAGAGGAGAAATGCAAACCTTAAGACAGATGCTGTACCAAGAATCGCTGCTAAGACTAACATTCGAACAGAACGTAAATACGCAAATAAACAGAGCGGCAAACACAATCGAGGACAGTGTAGCTACGACAAATAAATCTCTTTTTGAAAAAATGGAAACGTTAGAGGAAAAATTTAATCAGGTGAATGAGACGCTCTTAGCTGGCACTATTCAGGCAAGTGTAGTGATCAACGAACTTTCCATGAAAATTGACAATACCGTTGAAAATGCAGAAAAAAAGCGTAGAAATATTGAATGTGAGTCTTCAGGAAAACACCCGCGAGCTTGCTCAAAATATATCACAATGGAAGATGGCACAGAGACAATCTATGGACGAACTCAGCAGTAACCTGAAATTAGTGACAAATGAACTGATGCGCAATGTTTCAGAAAATAAGAATGATCGTATCCATAGCATTGAAACTTTACGTAGCAATGTGACTGCTTTGATAGATGTACAGACCCATAATTTATCGCAGATTAAGAACGATAACCAAAGATCGATCGAAACTTTAAATGTCAACATAACCGCAACTTTCAGAACATTACAAAGTCTTGGGATAGATCTTCAAAATGAGAGAAGCCAAAGAATAAACGGTGAAAATGAATGTGAAAGGAAATTGATGGAACTGACACGCACCACAAACATATTGAACCAGACAAGAACGAACCAAGGTAAGTTCTATGTTACCACTACATGCAGCTACAGTTTGAGGTTTCATAATTATCCATTGAAGTGTCAACCTTCTATAATATGCGTCTGATTGAAGTTAAGGATGTTTCTAAAGCAGATATATTTTATGGTACGAGTACAAAATTGCCACATGTGTTCCATGCTAATTGCAGATGGAAAAATTACGAGGTTTTTATTGACTGTGTGCCTAATCATTCTAGTGGTTGAACTATAATGTGTGAAATATTTACATGATTCAGCCACCAGCAAATATCATACAAATTGATCATCAACACAATCAATTCCCTTTGTACATTAATGAATATTTCATCAATCTTCTAGTTGGCATTTTTTTTCTTTGCATGGCAAAATCATTTGCAACAACAAATAATTCTTCCATAACAATGCCAGAATATTTAGGAAATACAAGATTTGATCTGATGATGAAAGTCCTGCAATGTTTTATGCAAATATAGCAAAAGTAGATTTAGATTTACTCAACGTTAAATAAATGATGTACTTTAATATTTCTATTACAGTTGAACATATCGCTTTTAGTGCCACTAATGGAAAAACCGTCTCTAAGACAATCATTTTCGGATCCGTAAAACTCAACCTTGGCAACGCCTATAGCGATTCAACAGGTGTCTTCACCGCCCCGTACCCTGGAATTTACGCATTTTTCTGGACGATCGCTACAGATAACAAGAAAAACTGTGATACGGAACTTTCTATAAACAATTCAGGCACTTACAGGAGCATGGTCCAGTCAAGTGAAATTGATGAGGATCATTCCGGAAGCCAAACAGTGATAGCACGCCTGAGCAGAGGTGACGTCGTTAAAATCAGGGAACACACTAGTCAGTATAGTTGTTCAAAAATTCATTCAGAATGGTCTTCATTTTCTGGATTTCGTTATGCCTGAAGCTACGACATAATTGAACACGGAGCAAATATATGTACGAAGCAGTCGAATCTGCTTCTAGGCTGTATTAGTATTAGTATTATCTAAAAATAGTAGTATCAAAAATAATATTTCTTTCCTTTCATATTTTAATTCATATTGATTTTTTATGTGTTATGATTTAAATAAAAATTTATGTATTGCTAAATTGTTTTAAATTATTCAACAAATATATATTTGATTCCTATAATAAAAGATGTTAAACATTACAAGACCACACAAGAAAGTGTTTTACCGAATCGTTGTAAAAGCATTTCAAAAGGCTAAAAACAGCAATGAACCCTGAACGACAACAGAAAAATAATACAAGCAACAAATTCAATTGTAAGAAATTTCTGATATCATTTTTTTTTTTCTTAAATTTCTAAAACATGGGTCATGTAGCATCATATCAAAACCATTACCCTGCTACGTCTTTCGTTACATTCTTTTAAAACTCTTTGGTCATATTACACATTGTTTAGATTGAGGATCACTAACGAGAGTTTATTACCCGAAAAGTTCATGTCTGGTCCATGCTACAAATTTATCCGTTCTTAAATTGTGTAATTAAATTTGAAGACGTTTGACAATTGACCCGTGACGTAGTTCATAATCAATTAGCTATTTATGTAGCTCAGCTCACGACTTCTGATAAGTGTTTTACAGCTTAATATTGAATGCAATTCTGCCATCAAGTAGACCTATTCATATTCTTTTATTTTTCAAGCGTTCAAGGGCATTAAGTAATTATCGGCTTAGCAGGCAGTGCCGTTAATTGCAAAATACTTACATTACTTGTAGATTCCCAATGTTAAACGCCCATTAGGCAACTAAAATTTTATTCCAATAGCTTTGGTCGATATTGTGACGTCACTTAAAGGTTAAAATGTATTTGACGTTGTTACAGGCAAAATGTACGATGTGCATGCAAATAGAAATAACCGATGATCAGAATAAATGTAATCGCGATTCACGTAATTTTGCACGTGACCAACCAGATTTATACACCCATGAACATCAAAAGTAAGACAGCCATTTATCAAATATATGACAGTAAACACTAATCTTTTCAAATAGCAGTCCTATACGTGAAAAGGTTTTTCTTTGCGTTCCTCTCCAAACAGGCGATGAAGACACAAACTCGATAAGAAAAACTCCGTACAAATCTTCCACTTAGAAATCAAGGTCCAGCTCAGTGTGAAATGGTTAAAGAAATGGACATCCTACGAGGAGAAATATTCAGTTTACGTCAAATACTTAACCGAAAAACTGTCATACGGATGCAGTTAGATCAAGACACTCAAATTAAGGCAAATAAATTGAGTGATGAACGTCAATTTGAATCATATACAGAACGTTAATACAATGATACTAGACTAAACTGTAGAAAGTGAAATACTAATTTTGATACAGGAATAAATCAAAAAGCTGAAAGAAACATTTTTCGATAGAATAAAGAAGTTCAATATTTATCAGTATATCAATATGATATATCAGTAAAGATTAAATATATCAGTAAGGAAGAAGGACTATTCCAGGAGCATTAATTTTTTGGAGCAAATAATCACATTCAATTTTGCAGATATAAATGCTTGGGGAAAATCAATTTAATCATCTTTGATTTTTTTATTCACTTACTTTCTGGTCTCATTCCCATATCGGGAGTTCGCTTCATTTCATGAGGTGGAGGATTTTGTTTGCTTGCTTTGGTTCCTGTTTTATTCTAATTTTGTATGTCTTCGGCTTCTGATTTTCTGAATTATCGATTTTGTGATGTATACAGGGATATGGTCATTATTCATATTTGTCATTGTTTAGATATATACTGATCTGTTATACACTAATACAATTAAAAGTACATGCTTTCTAAATTTTCTGAAGTATGATGCGCATCATAAAGAAATTAGGTTTATATTTCAGCAAAGAGATTGAGCCGGATTTCTGTTATGTACCTAAGGAGACCAATGATACTGCAAACACCTGCACAGACATATTAGTAAAATAATGAGTTGAACATGTTGAATTTAAATCAAGAGTTTGGAAGTTAAATATACTCGTAACTTACCGGACATAGCATTTACTACTTGCATGACAGTTGATCTCCCTTAAGCAGCACCTATTGCTCATTTGTCTCCTTGGTTTATTGAGAAAAGGAATGATCTCCAGCATGACCATCCTGCATGTGCATGTCTGGTCCATGCTGTAAATTTTTCAGGTTTTAAATGATGCTATCGAATTAAAAGACGTTTAACATTTGAACTACTTGGTGAGTGTCATTGCTGGTGGACCAAGAGTCCCAAGGGCACATGTAGCCAAGTTCGATCAACTTTGGTTGATCGTCTGTCTCTTCACTGCATTTGAAATTTTCTGTTACAAAATTTCTTGAAATTTCTAAAACGTGGGTCCTGTAGCATCATATCCCACCCATTCTGCTACGTCTTTTGGTACATTTTTGGACATAACAATTTTCATACCTTTTGGCCATATTACATTGTTAAGACTTAGGATCAGTGACGAGGGTTTAGTACCCGAAACGTGCATGTCTGGTCCATGCTGTAAATTTTTCAGGTTTTAAATGATGCTATCGAATTAAAAGACGTTTAACATTTGAACTACTTGGTGAGTGTCATTGCTGGTGGACCAAGAGTCCCAAGGGCACATGTAGCCAAGTTCGATCAACTTTGGTTGATCGTCTGTCTCTTCACTGCATTTGAAATTTTCTGTTACAAAATTTCTTGAAATTTCTAAAACGTGGGTCCTGTAGCATCATATCCCACCCATTCTGCTACGTCTTTTGGTACATTTTTGGACATAACAATTTTCATACCTTTTGGCCATATTACATTGTTAAGACTTAGGATCAGTGACGAGGGTTTAGTACCCGAAACGTGCATGTCTGGTCCATGCTGTAAATTTTTCAGGTTTTAAATGATGCTATCGAATTAAAAGACGTTTATCATTAACCCAGCGAAATAAACCCACAAGAAGGTGACTCATAAATGACATCATACAAACTCCAAAATCGCAAAACGACACAACAATATTCACTAGAACTTCATTCAAAACAATCGTAACAGACGTACAGAAACATTAAACATCGATGACAACACATAAAATGGAAGGAGACAAATGTGCATCCGGCGCCGGATTTGGACGGCCATCTGCTTTTAGCAAATGATATGGTTATCCGGATTACGTGCACACAACCCTCCCACTTATCCGGATACACAGATGTCTCCATATACACACAATTGTTGTATAAACACCAAACTTCTCACTGTAAGATGACATCACAAACAAGATAGTTAAACGCAGCGGTCTCTGGTAACACAGACTATGTAAATGGATCTAAAATATACAATGACATGCGTGTAACAGTCTGTGCTCTGCTGGCTGAAGCGAGCTTAAGATCAATCACCCGAGAAGTCTGACCAACTTTCGGATAGGACAGAAAATCAAGACCAAGTCTTCTCTGACGAGATTTCAACAATGCCCATGGAGTCCCGTCGTCACGGTTGACCAGTGTGCAACGTTGGAAAAGACACTCTTACAAAACTGTAGATTGGTCCAGTACAATGCTCAGTGTTTTGTTATGACTTTAGGATCATATCCTCGGTAAAGCAGGCGACCGACTATTTTGTTACGCTTTTGGTTGAAGTTTGATCTGCCTTTGATCATTCTGATTTTGTTTATAAGGTCATTGTAAAATGAAGACAATGACATTCGCAATGATACATACTCTGATGCCGCAGTCGTCCCAAATTTTGAAAGAAGACATAGTTCAGAATAGTTATTGTAGATTCATTTCGAAAAAGATTTTACAAGATGATGATATCTAAATCCTTGACTGATAAGTTGGTTTTTTTTTGTAATTTGTATAATTTTGTCATGGAAGTCCGAAACATGGGAGCAAGCTCTAGCGTATCTGATAAGCTGAGAGATGTAAATGCCGTACGACGGCAATCTTGTCCACGTTGCCAATTTATTTGTTCTTAAATGATGCTATTCAATTTGAAGACGTTTACATTTTTACCACTTGGTGAGTGTCACTGCTGGTGGACCAAGAGTCCCCGAGGGCACATGTAGCCAAGTTCGATCAATTTCGGTTGATCGTTTCCTCAACGCAATCTAAATTTCTGTTATCAAAATTTCTTGAAATTTCTAAAAAGTGGGTCCTGTAGCATCATATCCCACCCATCCTGCTACGTCTTTCGGTACCCTTTTTCAACATAGTAACTTTCATACTTTTTGGCATATTACATTGTTTAGATTTAGGATTTAGGATCACTGATGAGGGTTAAGTACCCGAAACGTGCATGTCTGGTCCACGTTGCCAATTTATTTGTTCTTAAATGATGCTATTCAATTTGAAGACGTTTACATTTATACCACTTGGTGAGTGTCACTGCTGGTGGACCAAGAGTCCCCGAGGGCACATGTAGCCAAGTTCGATCAATTTCGGTTGATCGTTTCTTCAACGCAATCTAAATTTCTGTTATCAAAATTTCTTGAAATTTCTAAAAAGTGGGTCCTGTAGCATCATATCCCACCCATCCTGCTACGTCTTTCGGTACCCTTTTTCAACATAGTAACTTTCATACTTTTTGGCATATTACATTGTTTAGATTTAGGATTTATGATCACTGATGAGGGTTAAGTACCCGAAACGTGCATGTCTGGTCCACGTTGCCAATTTATTTGTTCTTAAATGATGCTATTCAATTTGAAGACGTTTACATTTGAACATCGCCACCAAGCCAAGAAAATGTGTACTCTTTGTGTTTAGTGCTTTGATGCCTTGTTCGGTGTGTACTTTTTTGTTCCTTTTGTGCTTCTTGAAGCGTTTGTCAACTCTGTATTTTCGTGTTCCTGTGCTACAACCCGGTGCTGTTGAACATTGCCTTCTTCCTTATGACTGGAGCGAAATAGTAATGAAAATTATGGATATCAAGTAAAATAATTATAAATGGTTAAAATACATATAAACCATATTAAATAGCTTGGTACTTGACCATTCTACAGCCTTGTAACAGCGCATATTTCTGAATTGCACTCTGACTGACTGTGACGACATATTTCCAAACTGAGCCCTGTCCAAACATTATCAGGTCTTAAAGTCAGGATGGCGACTTTTAATAGAAATGAGGTAGAAGAAAGATGGATGAGTTCATATGTAGAGGAACATCTTTTCGAACTGTTCAGAACAAAAAATCAAAATTTGACCGTCTCGTTTTTTGGCTATACACGTCCATTTTTGGCCTATTTTAACATTTTTCCCATTTTAGAGAAAACCACATCATAACTTTACATACCTTTGAAATGCATAAAATTTCAAAAATTCATATAGATCCTTCTTTTTCAAGATTCTTATTGCTTGTGAACGAATTAAAGGCTATTTTGAGAAATTCTGATAAAATAATCAGTTCTCGGGAGGGCATTTTCTTATAAAAACTATGTTGCTGGTTGCCATGGCAACAACTCATTATTTTTATTAATAGCAAGAAGGTCGCAAGCTACATTTTTTTCTACTTATATATCTATGGCATTGCTTTATCCTAAAGCAGTAAAATCAATATGTACCCGAATTAGTTTTAGAGCAAAATGACTGTTTCTATAAATAGCACAATAATTTCTGCAAAAAATCAACATTTAACCCAAAAACTTAGAGTTAGACTAAGTTCAAATTTATAATTATCTCACTTTTAAAGAGTATTATGGATAGTAAATATTCTGATGTTTGAATCTTTGGTAGCAGAACTCGCGCGAAAATGACAATTTCGGCGATTTTTCATTGAAAAATATGCATTTTTCCCAAAAATATCCATTCAGCAATGAAAGTATCAAGGAGTATTATTTTTTTCTAAAATAATGTAACAATCTGAGCTTAGACCATGTATTGTTTATGTCGATTTCAAATATTTTGTGATATGAAAATAGAGTTATCTCCCTGTAGTCGCAACCCTAACCTTAAATGATGCTATTGAATTTGAAGACGTTTAACATCTTTAGAGAAGAAAGGGCCCCGACCACCTGTCCTCTCTGAATGTCAGTCGGAATCCTAGGCAGCACAAGGACTGTTTTTCGTATGCCATCTGTTTTCATATATTCATTTACATATCCATCTATGTGTTTCTTGGGCCCCTGCGTCATGCTGTCTGTTTGTATGTTCATCGTACAATGAAAAGGTAATTTTACACCACAATTGTGCGTTCTCCGGGACCTCTGGGTAATTAAAAAAGTGAGAGGGCTGTGTGCATGTAATCAAGAATAACCACTGCTACTTGCATGGCAAATTCCGTCCAAAGTCGGCAGCGATTACCCATTTGTCTCGTTGGATGATGTGTGGTCTTTTGTGTTTCATGTATGTGTGGTATGAGTTGATATTCCTTGTCAATCTTACGTCTCTTTCTGCAAATGTCTGCTCTGTGTTTTGCATTGGGTGTTTTTGGGTTTTGCTGTGGGTGCTACCGATTGTTGTTGGATATTTCCTTCTTTCTTTTAAACGCATTCACAGATTAATAAAGTAACACATTCGATGCAAAGTAATTTGATTTTGTTTTTGAATTTCATTCACTGAATGATGATCTGTTCGGTGAGCTATATATACCCATTACATATTTTATGCATAATTGGTATCTTGTAGCCTTGATTTTTATACCGGTAACAAAGATTTCATATTCTTTTTATCATAACCTTGATAATAAATCATGCTGGGTATACCCCTTTCAATTCAGGTTTATTCTTTTTACCTGTAAAATCCAGAACCACCTTAAAATGTATTAGAATGATGTCGTCAAAATACATTCGTTTTCTTAGCGGAGGTAAAGCTGATGTAGCGAAAGTTTAGAGCTTGATTATTTCAACTCATTCGATTTCGGAAACAAATCAAGCTTCTGCTGATATAGAAATATTTTTAGATTAAGGAGAATTTACTCTCTAACTCATTCGCTCATACATTATATTTTGCTCCAAATAACTCATCTCGATAACATTTATCCTTAAATCAAAAATTCAAATTGCGCTTTTCTTGACACGAAACTATAAGTAAAGTGTTGTGACTTGAAAATAATATCATTATTATCATAAACAAATTTACACTTTTATTGTTAAAGCAAAATACCAGTGCGTTTTGACCTCTTTGTGGGATTCCAAATGAAATTCAGTTTAGTAACGCGCTCTACTAAGAAGACAATAAGCCGTTTTTCAAATCAAACTCGTTTTAAAAATTGTTATTCCAGTAATCAAACGCAATTTTTGGCATGAACATTCAGCAAAGATCTTTCTGATTCCATAGATTCCAATTTCATTTCAATCTGTTCAGCAGTAAGCTAATTAGGCTTCGTTGGGTTTCGGAAACCTTTAAAGGATATATATTCTGGTTAGAGTATGTTCGTCTTTAACATCTCGATATTTGTTCTGAGTCTGAACTTTTCAATATTCTGGTATGAGTAAAATGCCTCGTCCTCGAACTATCTGTTCAACCCTTGTATTTTCGACATCTTCCGCGTATTGTTCAGAAAATGTAACGAAACCTTCAATGAAGGAGGTTCCAAAGTTTCGAAATCTGAATAATTCAGCTAGTCGATCAACAAAGATGACCGCAACTGCTGCCTTTTTTTACTTTCAACTTTCTTTGCAACTGTTAGATTCAACACCTTGATCTAAGAGGTTCTTAGATGTTGTACATGTAACACCGTCTAATGACAAATATGGATAATGACCATATCCATGTATACAGCACAAAATCGATAATACAAAAAAAAAATCAGAAACCGAAGGCATACACAACCAGGACAAAACAGGAACCAAAGCAATCAAAGAAAAACCTCCACATATGAAAAGAAGCGAACTCCCGATATGGGAGTGAGACCATGTCTTACGTCGGTAACGATTGTCCGTTGATCTCCTTGTTTAATATGTAGTTTATTGGTTTGGATGTGGGTGAAACAATCGACTTGTGCTGAAGATTCTCTTTTTTCTCAGAAATGAATACCTTTTATAAAGTAATTTACCTTTCAGAATAAATCGTTTGCTTCTTTTTATGTGGTAGAAGTTTTTGTTTGCTTGCTTTGGTTCCTTTTTTATCCTGACGTTGCATGGCTTCGGTTTATGATTTTCTGTATTATCGATATTGTAATTTGTATTGGGATATAGTCATTATCCATATTTGCCATCCCTATTTAAAGAAATCAACAAAACATCAAGTTTAAAAGGAGGAAACAGAATTATTTTATTTATAAGGAGGTTTCAATGGTAGTAACAATGTAGATAAAAAAGACATTGTAAGTCCTTAGTACGTGTACTTATACAAACGTGAGACATGCGATATATAAGGTAACAAACAGAGTTCTTTTAATTTAGAATTTATTTGAACATTTTTATAATGTTTATTGTATGCCTTGATAGTTTTTTTTATAAATTGGCTGATATCATATCCGTTTTAGATGGTCTTTGATCAAGATGATAAATTTGCATATTGCGTCTGTATAAATCATATTTTATAATCTACATCAGACGAAATAATGTACTAGTACTCTTGAAAGAAACGCCTCAATTTCAAAAATGTCAATGGATCAATTATCTAATACTTTATGGATTTGACGTTCGAAACATATACATATTTTTTTCTTCAATTATCTACATAAGAAATTGTATGTTGTGTACTTTTATAAAATGTTAATTTAGCCTTGCATGCATTTTAAAGATCACAATTTAGAACATAAATGACGTATTTTGTTTATTCGAACAATGTTTTATCATTACAAAATTATAAAGATCATAGTCCTCCATTATCAGGCACATGTATATATACAAGGAAAACTTCCAGTTTTTCAGAAACCCTTTGACGACTACATAGCTCAACATTTTGATATCGGTGAGTTTGAAATTTTTCGTCGATTCTACATTTCATTCAATTACCGTTACTGACGTTAAAATGAGATACAAATTAATGTAAAGTTGAATGCACAATTTCAATGTTATATAGATTTAGTATTATCCTCTGATGATTTAACTATGGTATTATGTTAGATTTTAAGAGGAATGGGAAGCTCATAAACGTAAATACTTACCTTTAAAAACAATAGAGAAGTCCTCTGTGTGTAGACGTGTGTAAAACAGTCCGTGCTCTGCCGGCTGTGGCAGCTCATATATGTTATCACCCGAGGGGTATATATTCAGATATTCAGAGAGGACAGGTGGTCGGGGCCCCGTCTTCTCCAAAGTGGTTTGGATAGAGCCCATCATGGAGTCCCGTCGTCACAGTCAGTCAGAGTGCAAGTCTTATATTATCAACTATATCTAGCTATGTTAAGAATATTTTAGTTTGGCAAGAGCATACTTCATCATAATATTATTAATATCATATAGTTTATGTACATAATAATATTCATTCGTTGTCTCTCTTTCAAAACATGCAATCCTAGCTGTTTTCTACATTAAGTGAAATATGTCTACAGCTCAAATAATCTTGAATTACTATATTTTAATATCATTTCTCTGTAAAGACCACAATATTTTGGAAACAGCATGTCATGGATTTTTATGATTTTCTCTATAAATGGTATGTATAATGCCCTGAATACAAAAATTACAATTTTTTGAAAATAGATATCCCGGTTGCCATGGAAACGAGGTCTGTCTATTTATAGCTCTAAAAAATGGTCAAATAAGTCATCTTTAGTTATTTTTCCATGGAAACCATTGTCAGAGTTTATTGGTATTAACAACTTATAATCTTTAAAACCTTTATTTTTAGAAAAAATTAAGAATGTTTAGTAATTTCTTTCAATTATTCGAATCCTAACAATTCAAAATCAGCCGAAAATTGCCATAAAATAAGGTCAAAATTAAGGCCTATTTTTGTCCAATTTTTACCATTTTTAAGAAAAAATAACACATAATTTCAGGCTGATAACACCATCACTGTTGTCAGAACAAAATAGATTTCACATGACAAATATAATCACTGAAAAAAATAGGTGGGACCTTGTTTTGTTTTCCTACATTTTTAGGTCAAAAATGGTTGCCATGGCACTTTTTCTTTTGACACATGATGACTATATCTTTTCAAATTGATTGTAGCATGGTTTAAATAATTTATATTGCTTAAGTTTTATGTAGGAACAACAGACGAAATCATTCTTTATTTGAGCACTTCCAAAATTTGTCAAGTTCATTGACTCTTAGTTCAAGGTCACTTCAAAATATAGGTTCCAATTTCAATAAAATCAGCATTTTTGTTGATATTTACTGTTACTAACTTTAGGCTTGACTGTCATATATTTGTATCAAAAATATTTCTTTCTGAAATCAGGAAAGATAGATGGAAAAACATTACAATTTTTATTTCAGTACATTTCTCCTAAAAAAATTAGCCCCAGACAATAATCGTGATAATCTCACATTTTTTATATCTATGTATGAAATACTAGCTACAAATCAAGGATGTCATTGATTTTTAGATTTTTGCAACTTTTGTCTATAAATAGGGGATATATCCAAAATCACTATGAATGTGTTTGTTTTACTCAATACCACATGATTTTTGAGTAACTGCCTCTCATATTTTTGAAAAATCACAGAATTTTGCTTAATGTTGCGAATTGCATTTAAGATTACCTTGACATTGGATTCTGTGACCTTGAAAATTTTAAAGGTGATGTTTTAATCAATAATGCTCGTTTTTATGCACTGATAAAAAAATGCTTTAAGATTTATAGCGGTCAACTAAAAATTTACCAGTAAATTAATGTATGTGTAATAGCACTGAACAGAATGTCACCATGGTAACCATTTTTTATACCCTTTTGAATAAAATTGTGAAGAGGTCCCACTCAAATCTTAACATTTTCTTAAAGATCGAGGATTAAACTTTAAAGATAACTGGCAGTAGAAATCAAGTTAGCCTGATATTTCAGATTATTTGCCCTTGAAATTGAGCAAAATCAGGTTAAATTAGGAGCTTTTTCGGTCTTAAAAAGGGCCTCTTCAAAACAGGTTTTTGCCTACAATTTGAGCATATTGACAAAAATATTAGCGGGCAGAAGTATACTTCTTGTGTAGTATTTATACTATGAAAGATATAAAGAGAAAATTTAAGGAAATTTTAGTTGACTATAATAGTTGTTACCATGGAAACGAGCTTTCTGAAAATGCCATGTTACAAGTATTCTACGGATGCGTAAAATTTCAAACATGGTTTCCATGGCAACGAAAACTTACATTTGTCAAAAGAAAGTTTATTTTTGTCTCAGTACATCAAATACACCCTCCAAACCAAAAATCTCCAAAATTGGAGACATGCTGTTTCCATGTGCTAATGAAATTATTTTGGTCCTTACAGAGAATTGCTATTAAAACCATTTTTCATGATAATTGCCTCTAATACTTTTTGTTTAAATTTAATTCTAAGAAATGAATTATGCGATTTGAAGGAAAACAGCAACATACTCTTCTTTTTTCTATTTTTCAATACGAATATGAACTATCTATCTCAAATGAAAGTACTAACAAATTTCGGTTAGATCATCCATCTCATTAATAATTTTATATTGTGTTTATCCATAAGAGAACAAAATCTTCATTGTACAAAATAGACAAGATATGTACATGTTGTAGCTTACAAACCTGTTTTAACGTATCCAATGTACAAATGTATCTGAATAGACTTTACAAAAATCATGATAAAGTATGAAGTCGTTCTCTCTTACAAAAGCAACGATAAATGATAAGCGCCTCTAAATTCTTTGTTGATCTTTAACAACAGCGTTGGGATACGTGAGGTACTTTTCCCTCAATTATAGTGTGCCGGGTCCAATCAGATAATTAGATTGATTAGTATGTTGTAGCAAAAGTATTTAATAACTTGATAAAATTGGTAGGGTCAACACCCAGTAAACGTAATCAACGAATGAACTTCTGATCGATATCATAGTACATGATAAAAGGAATGGATTTAACAAATTTGTGGGAATTCCTATAGGAACCAACTGTGCTCCACATATTCTTGATATTTTCACTAATACTAATCTCTTGGGTTTTTTTTTTTTCTTTCTTTTACAGAAAGAACATTATAAAGATGAGGATCATAGCAGTATCAGTTTTAATAGTCCTTTTGATAGAGGGGTCCTCTACATTCTCTTTAAACAACCTTCGGGAATTGAAAGGTATGTTACACACATCAATTTTCCAAATAAACATCTAAGAAGGTCTATCAGTTATTTAGTCTCATAATAGAGAAGGCGATGCCAAATCATTGGAATTTCAATTGGAACGGATGCGAACTTCGGAATGAATAAAATTTCGGAGTGAGATCAGGTGCCAGGGGAGAGTCAGCGCCTCCTGATTGCATGAAACACCCTTGTCTTTAAAGTTATCTTTAAAGACTTTTTTCCAGAAAAAAGGTGCAGATGAATCTGCAATGTACAGAAAAAGTTGAGAGTGTTCTTTATTCTTGAGGTCTGACAATTCTTACCAAAAAAAATCAGGAGAAATACATGTAAAACGACTGAGGTACGACTGAGAGTGTTTAACCGTCTGGTGCGTATCTATGTAGAACATTCATACAATGTGCGTTAAAAGTGGTTTGAAATTTTATGCAAGTAGGTAAAGAGTAGCGCTTATTTTCTGTTGCGGTATGGAGCAATTGAACCAGTTCACTGTGACTCGATGTTTGAAGTGCAATATTTACTTCTTTCCAGCTCTGTTGCCTGAGAGAAACTTTGTTTTGGCGCTTGATCAATTTGACATCATACATATTATTTTGCTATGATATTTCGGAAACTTGTCATTTCTAAAAATATCATCGAAATTTAATGAGGTTAACATCTGAGTACCATCCTCCAGAGCACAGACGCATGGCATAGAATCCTATGACAAAAAGTTTGTGTTACAATAGACCGGTGTGTTTAACTATCTTATTTGTGATGTCAACTTACAGTGAGAAGTTTTATGTTTATACATGTACAACAATTACTCGTCTATGGAGACCTCTGTGTATCCGGATAAGTGCGAGGGTTGTGCGCACGTAATCCGGATAACCACATCATTTGCTTACAGGAGATTACCATACAAAGTCGGCGGCGGGTGCACATTGGTCCCCTTCTTTTTATGTGTTGTCATTGATGTTTGATGTTTCTGTACGTCTGTTTCGATTTTTTAAATAATGTTGTAGTGAATATTGTTGTCTTTTGGGAATTTGTAGTTTTGTCTGATGTCATTTATGTGTCATTTTCTTGAGCAATTGTTTCGCTTGATGAGCGCAGGGTGATTATGCTAGAGATCTTACCCTTTTTAGTCCCCTATCAGCAACGCCGAAGAGGACTCTTACTTTTAAGTCCCCTAACGGCAACCCCGAAGGGGTCTCTTAGTTTTCTCTAGGTCTGTCTGTCTGTCCCATTTTCAGTTTTCCGGACTTTTTTTTTCGCTGTTATTGCATATATTGAATTCATTTTTTGTATGTGGATATATCACAATGTGATACAGATCAAGTTTGAGTTTGCTTTTGATTTACCTATTTTTACAAGAGTTATGACCCTTGGACTTGGCAAATTTCATTAAATTTTAATTTTCCGGCGATTGTTTTGGCTGTTGATGTATATATTGAAATCATTTTTGGTATGTGGATATATCTCAATGTAATACAGACCAGGTTTGAGTTTGCTTTCGACTGACCTAATTTTACAAGAGTTTTGGCCCTTGGACGTAGCAAATGTTATGAAAATTTCAGTTTTCCGGATTTTTTTTCGCTGTTGTTGCATAAATTGAACTCATTTTCGGTATGTGGATATATCTCAATGTGGTTCAGATCAAGTTTGAGTTTGCTTTAGATTGACCTATTTTACAAGAGTTATGGTCCTTGTACTAAGCCAATTTTATGAAAATTTCAGTTTTCCGGACTTTTCTGCGGTTCTATTGCAAACAATACACTGACTTTTGGTATATGAATACATCTCAGTGTGATACAGATCAAGTTTGAGTTTGGTTTCCAATGGCTTATTATTAGTTTTGGCCCTTGGACTTAGCAAATGTCATGAAATTTTCAGTTTTCCGGACTTTTTCATGCCTGATATTACAGATAATGAACTGATTTTTTTGTATGTGAATACATTATAGTGATATGCAGATCAAGTTCGAGTTTAATGTAGATTGACTAATTTTCACAAGAGTTATGGCCCTTGGACTTAGCAAATTTCGTGAATTCAGTTTTCCAGACTTTTCTTGGCTGTTGTTGCAGATAATGAACTGATGAACAGAGGCGCAGGGCATAAATTTATGCCGCTGGTAGGGGACTTATATCGCACAGAGATCATTACATTTTCTTCCATTGCTATTTTGGTCAACGATTTTATTAAAGGCGGGTCCCTAGTCATTGATTTAACAGATAAACTGTGTTTCATGAGGGTATTTTCTATACACAATTGTCAAAATAACATAATGAGCAAAGCTATAGATAGGTAATTTGGTTTTCAAGAAAGATACAGTACATTATCGAAAGGTACCTTGCACATTAAGATTTAGGAATATTGAATATCCGGTACATGCATATACACCTTCCAAGGTCAGTGATAATAAGCTCATGTATAATTCTTTTGTTTTAATTTATTTAAATAAGTTAAAAAGAAATCTAGCACAAAAACGATATTGCAAAATATAAATAAGAATGATATATTGCCAAACAAAAAGGCACTCCCTCATAATTCCATAGAGTTTAGACTACTAAAATATACTATATTCAAATGTATGTATATTATTCAACGGAATGCAAAAATTAACAAATATAATTTTATTTTCATTTTGCATTCTTTCATAAAATAATGTATATAGATAAAGGAAAATACACGTACAGGTATACAATTTTGTCAACCACCAAATTATGGCTTGGAAGATAGGGTACCCCTAAATTTTCTCAATAATTTTGACATACCTACAAGGCCAACTACTGGGTGAGTGTCACTGGTGGAATCCCCGAAGGCAGATGTAGCCAAGTACGATCTATTTCGGTTGGTGGTTTCTTCCTAGGGGTCCGTCGATGCTCAAGTTGGTGCTCTATTGTGAGTGGTGTTGAGATTATCGTCAGGAACTTCTTTAACTCATTTATATCACAATTTGCCGTGTGGAGCTCGTAAAAAGTTCCATGCGAGAGGTTTGACAGTAAGTGTTTTGAACATGTTTCCCTGACATTGTCGTCATAGTACTTTCTTTATAGACATAACCTCGTACAGTGCATGTATTTTATATATTGTTTCATTTTCGTGCGTGAACATCGACGGCGGGTGCGGCTAGCCAACAGGGGATGCTTACTCCTCCCGGGCACCTGGTCCCACCACTAACTTGCTAGCGGTCCGTCGATGCTCAGGTTGGTGCTCTATTGTGAGTGCTGTTGAGATTATCGTCAGGATCTTCTTTAATTCAAACACATTTGAAAATTAATATCCTCATCATAATTTCCTCATATTTCTAAAATCTAGGTCCTGTAGCATCATATCCCAACCATCTTGCTGCCTCTTTTGGTATATTTAGAACATAATTTTCACATATTTTGGCCATATTACATTCTTCAGATTGAAGATCACTGACGAGGGTTAAATTACCGAAATGTACATGTCTGGTCCATGCTGTAAATTTACCTACTCTAAAATTATGCTAGTCAATTTGAAGATGTTAGCTATTTAACACGTACTTAAAACAATTCAAGATTTAATGCTTTTGACATTCTTGCACTAGATCAAAGTGTTACCTATAGAAAAAGATAAATCATAAGTGTTAAATCTCCCTTATGTGAAATATTTTGGGAATTATTTAAAGGCACCAACAAAAACTCCGAATATGTTTCAAATACAGTTCCCAAAACATGTGACTGTCTGGTGCATAAAAATTGCTTTGAAAATTTCTTCAAGAAGGTTAAGTGTTGGAAAACATTCGTTTTGTATTTTCGAATATGATAGGCTCCTAGAATAATACGATACCTAGAATAATCTTACAAAATAATGCTAAAATTAATTACATGGTTCTAAAAAAAAGGATAAAAGGGTGCTTTTTGCAAGGAGAAAACAAATGTTTTATCGTTATAAGAAGTCAATCGGGTTTCTATCTTGAAATTGGCTACATAATTTTCTTAGGAAGTTGTTTGTTCCAAATTCAGTAGTTGAAATGTTAGGACATAATTTTGTGTGTTCGCTAGAGAGTAAATCACTAAAGACAAACAATGACAACTGAGCATCGCATACTTCTGCCATCTATATGCAAGACATGCAGAGCTCGTAAAAAAGTTCACAACGAGGGGTTTGACAGTAAGTGTTTTGAATATATTTCCCTGACATTGTCGCCATAGCACTTTCTATATAGACATTACGTCAGACAGTGCATGAATTTTATATATTGTTTTTTTTTTTCGTGCTGAAACATCGACGGCGGGTGCGGCAAGCCAACAGGGGATGCTTACTCCTCCCGAGCACCTGGTCCCACCTCTAGCTTGCTAGGGGTCCGTCGAATTTTGTGCTCTATTGTGAGTGCTGTTGAGATTCTCGTCAGGATCTTCTTTAACTCATTTATGTCAACATAAAAGATTATTCTGTCAAGACACAAAATGGTTAATAATAGGTAATCATGTAGACATGCAAGAAAATCAATTTGCATGTTGAAAAAATAACTTACATGTTGATAAATTTATCCTGCAAGCTTACATATTTTACCTGCCTGTTAGCTTATTTTACTTCCATGTTAACATGTTTAACTTGAATGTTGACATAATCTTGAGAGAAATATCTTGCATGTAGGGGCAGGAGTATGCCCCCCCCCCCCCCCCAGAAAAAAAAGAAAAAAATTATTGATTCAGAAGATTAGTTGAAAACCAGTGGCTACTAGTGCAAACTGCTTCATGTACTGTTTTGAACTGATAATTGACACGACAATTGTAGATGCATGGTGTTCTCATCCGGATAACTATACATCAGGGATTCGTTTGTGACCGACTTACATCGTCACTAAGGAAGTTCTACGGTCGATATGGGGAACTCGTCATACACTATGATGTCCCACTCTCCAGAATGGTGGATGATATTCTGTCATAGACCATTTCTACCATCCAACATGAAAAAAAGATTATACTTTATATCTCCCGAAAAGGAAGTAACCGGATGTGACGATTGTACCGAATTGAAGCGACGGGTGATGCATGCAAGCAAGAAGAGGGAATGATCTCAAACATGACCATCCTGCATTCACCTAGCAAGAGATGCTGGCTCGTCCTCGGCACCTGGTCTCACTTCCATATCGGGAGGTCACTCCCTTTCATGTTGTGGAGGTTTCTGTTTGTTTACTTTGGTTCTTGTTTCATCCTGATTTTGTATGCCTTCGGTTTATGATTTTCTTAATTATCGATTTTGTGCTGTATATAGGGATATAGTCATTATCCATATTTGTGATCATGCTATATGTACTTATTTAATGAGTTAGCATTTCATGCTCATTTCCTGACTTTGAATTCAAATATGAATCTAAGCATTGCCTACGAGGGAGCGTAGCATTTTTCTAAGTTAGTGTCTTAATTTTGAAGCACCCGTTTGTCTGGTCATCTACCGCAATTGATCATAATGTGTAATTCGGATACGTAAAAAGATTATCTTAAGATACAGATAATGATCTTCCTTAGTATCAAGAACATAAGACTTCACACACAAAGTCGCAGATACTGTTACGCCATGCGTCATAACGTTTAGAGCACTGACATCATTACGTCATTATTTACGTTTTGCACGAAGGCTAGAGAAACGTGGGTCTAGTAAATTTTCTTTATCTGTGTATGACAAATAATGCGGAGGAAACTCAAAGGAAAACAAAATTGGATAAGTACTTATCAATTTACTTATTTCAAACAAACATTTATTCATTCATCACGGTATGAACTTCTGAATACATGACTAATATGACCAATGACCATATCCAAATACACAGTACAACATCGATAATGCAGAAAATCACAAACCGAAGGCATACAAAATCAGGAAAAGACAGGAACCAAAGCAAACAAACGAAAACTTCCACCATATGAAAAAATAGCAATCCAAGGAATGCTTGTGTCGCCTGCGAAGCGGTTTGATTATTATTCTAGAAAGTGGATCAAACTTATTGGTATCAGTAGAAAAGTCTTGGCAAATGAAATTCATTTGAAAAAACAGACCTCTTAATTACAAATTAAAAGATATGGTCATTCTCAAATTTTCAGAAAAGAGTGTCAATCATCTAGGTCAAGGTCACTACGTAAAAATTGGTAACAAAAAGGTCTCATCATAAGAAGTATTAAAGACCTATCACCTACCGATTAAAAGATATATACAACCTTAGAAAAGAAGGTCAAATAGCTAGGTCAAGGTCAAAAGGTAAAAAATTATGGTATGTGTAGAATGGCATTGTTACAAGGAAAATACATGTGAAATATCAAAGCCCTATCACCTATCAATCAGAAGATATAGCCAATATTACTTTTCTTGAAAAGTAGGTCAAATATCTAGATCAAAGTCAAAAGGTCAAATTTTATGGTCTGTGTAGAAAGGTCTTGTCACAAGGAATACACATGTGAAATATCAAAGCCCTATCACTTACCAATCAAAAGATATAGCGAATCTTATCTTTCTTTCAAAAGTAGGTCAAGTATCTAGGTCAAGGTCACAAGGTCAAAAATTATGGTATGTGTAGAAAGGTCTTGCCACAAGGATTGCACATGTGAAATATCAAAGCCCCATCACTTACCAATCAAAAGATATATCCATTCTTAATTTTTTTGAAAAGTAGGTCAAATATGTAGGTCAAGGTCACTAGGACAAAAATTAGGGTATGTGTAGGAAGGTCTTGTCACAAGAAATACACATGTGAAATATCAAAGCCCTATCACTTACCAATCAAAAGTTATGGGCTGTGACACCCAAAGTGTGACAGACAGACAGACAGACAGACGGACGGACGGACGGACGGACGGACGGACAGACGGACAACGGACAAAGTGATCCCTAAGTGTCGCTATGCTTCGCAGGCGACACAAAAAAGCGAATTTAAACCCAACTCTTTAGTAAGACTGTCGAAATAGTACTTATTGCAAGTAAATGTTTAGTTATTTGAGGCTCTGTCTGTTGGTGTGATGACATCATGTTTTTGGAGGTAGGTAATCTCTGTTATAACATTAGGGTATTGAAAGATACTAAGACTCGAATCTGGTGTTCACAGTAGGTTGTAGATTGTAAATTATAGATAAAAGTAACCCTCTGATTGATTTTATCTATTCGGAAAGGGTGTCAAGCTGTATATCCTCTTTCTTAGTCCATCATCTTGCATATTCCTCACAAGAGTCCATGATCGTTTTGAAATTTTGGTTCCATGTGCAGGATTTACTTTCTCTTAATTTGGGACCCTTTTTTTAACAAATCTCTCAACTTGTCGTTCTTGACTATACTAAGGTAACCAGTAATAACGTGTCCACAAGGAGAGGAGTTGAAATCTGATCAAGAAGACACAATTAAGGAAATGGATGTAGTGGGGTATTACTTAATACTCAATATATTGAAGGAATTGTTTGTAATTGTAAATTTTAAATGCAACTGTTTGTGTGTAGCTATAGGAAATACAATAGGAGTTTCTTTTCTTTTGAAATATGGTGGAATTTTTTTGTGACAGTTTTGTGATTCAAAATTTGACCAAGATTTAATTATCAATGCCTTTGTTTGCATATCTTTCTTTAATGAAAGGCCGGTTGGTTATCTCTTCTGATTAATTTGATCTAACTGATTGAAATTGCACATTTTCGGTGGGCTACTAGGCTGTGGTTTCCCGCGAGAGTGGAGGAAGGAATACAGAAAGAAATAATGGCTTTCAATATGGGCAGTTTCTGCAAGTTTGATATCTTTCAAAAGTCGATGTAAAGTAGGAATTATATTATGTGTATAGACATACCTATCTATAAGGTTGCTTCACGAACTATGCGTGAGTTATGCACCCTAGTATCAGATAAAAATTGACGGAATGTATTACCTGGCGTCTAATTCATCATTATATAAACCTGTATGTACTACACGGGGTATGGTCAATTCGTACCATAACCAACTCGTATCTCTCACTTCGTTGTGCGCACGTAAACCAGGATAACCACACCATTTGCTACTTGCGTGACAAATGGCCGTCCAAAGTCGGCACCGGTTGCCCATTGGTCTCGTCGGTTCATGTGCAGTCTTTTGTATTTCATGTTTACATGCCGTGTGTCTCTTTTCCGTCTCGTGTTGTACTCGTCTTTTGTGTTTTTGCATCGGGTGTTTTGGTGTTTTGCTGTTGATGCTGCAACGGGGTATTGTTGGAGATCTCCTCCCTTCTTTCGTACCACACCTGACTACCAACTCTTACCAAAACCATTTCGTTAATAAAGTTCTTATTATTATTCATTATTCAAATAAACGGGATATTACATACGCAATCGATAGAAGTTTAATACACACAATACTAAACAAAGATAGGAGTATAGTATTAAGTTATGGTACGAGTTGTCATGGGTACGAGTTGGCAAACAATTGGGTACGAGTTGGCAAACATTGGGTACGAGTTGGTACAATTGGTTACGAGTTGACAAAAACATTGGTACGAGCTGACAAAAATTGGGTACGAGTTGGAAGTCCTTTTATCTTAATTTGGTAGTATATATAGAATAGAAAGTTAATTTGAGGAATATATGTCCATGCAATAAACAAATTTTTTAGACGACAAATTTGAACAAAATTAATATTCTTTGGTATTATATGTATATAATAAGCGGATCTATATGACTAAAAATAAACGTGTTCAATTCATTCCAAATCAAATGTATTTCTAGATGCAGTGGAACAGCTGCGAAAGAGCAGCTACCCGCAGGTTGATTCAATTCTTGAAAGGGTTATAGAAAGAATGGTTGAGAAAAGGCAATCCTTGGAAAGGAGAAATGCAGTCCAAGAAGCAGCACAGACATTAGCTGCGGTAAAACATTTATAAAATAAAATATATAACGAAAGAACTACTGTTGTATACAGCAGACGCCTTTCTTCTTTATTTTATCTTCTTCCGAACAGATATCGACATGATGTAAAAATTTGAATATTAAAAAAAATGAAACAGAATAAGCAAAAACAGCTTTTTCCGCAACTGGGACTCTGGTATATTTACATTGTACGATAAAAAAATATATGAATACATGTACCCTTCACTTTTACCACGTGATATCATGTCGTGCTCTTTAGCTATTGGAAATAAGACTGAATTTCATTATCAAGTAGTAAATGACTACCAACATGTACACGTATACGAAAGAATACACAAACAATGCTATAAAAACAAGAAAAGGTGTTTAAGAAGGAAAGAGTCAACAGTATTTGTACATTCTACAGTAAAAAAAGAGTAGAATATACATATATGATAAATAAACCCTAAATGTTACTGTATAATTATAATTTACATTGACCCAAGATCAGAGACAAGAGCCATTTTTATAGTCTTAGAGTTTTTAAAATTACACATTTAAGGTTAAATTATAGATTGTAACTATATATATTTTGTTGGCTTTTTTAAAAATGAGAATTTGACTTTATATCAAAGTCATACACAAAACGTGTATGAAAAGATCATTCCCATTAAGTTGAACGGAATCCGTTAAAAACCAAAGATTTTGCATAGCGGCCATGATGAATTCATATGCATGACATTCTTATAACAGGAAGCAATAAATGGAGAATACTCCTTATCAAATTTGTCCTCACATAGAAAGCAAATCTACAATAATCTAAGTATATAAGTCCACATTTTTTATGAATTTAAGATATTTTACTTCGAATCAGACATTTTTAAGAGAACATTCGAGGCACACTGTCCATACTCTCAATGTTAAGAAAGTCCAAAACCTGCACTTGCTGTGCCTACCCTGTTGGGGGCTGCCATCGAGTCTTGTTAAAAATCCAATCATTTCTTTTAAACTAAGAGCTAAGAAGATCCTGACGATAATCTCAGAAGCACTCACAATAGAGCACTATGTTGAGCATTGACGGACTAAGAGAAGCATTAGTCTTATTCGAAACATTTATATGCGGCCATCAATTACCGTTATATGTACATGTAATTCAAAATTTCAATCTTATCATACAGAGTGTCTTTTACATTGGTACTAAATTTATTCTTGTATTGTGCATTTTGTTTGCATCAAATGTATGCATAATTGCATGTACATATCGATTTTATATTTTGTTTTTCAGCTTGCGAATCAACTAGCACAGGTACAGCTAGAAGCGGAAGAAATGATGGCACCGGCTAAAGCAATCAAAAATGTTGCAGGAAAGGGCAGATAATTACATGTACTCATAAATTTAACGCAACCACACCTAGGAAAACGCATCGAATACCAGATTATTATTTCAGAAATGACTTCATGTTCCAAATTATTGACGTTTATAGGTCTTGAGTTTTGCTATTTTATGTACAAACTATAAAAGTGTTCTTTTCTTATGAAAGATAAAATATCATTTTGATTTTTTTAAACGTGTTAAAGTCACCATACTAATTTAATTCGTAATTTTGCTCTTAGGTCGACTATACATACATTAAAAGTCAATAATGATACTGTAACAATATTTTTTCTTTCTTCAGATTTATTTTCATTCCTATAGATTAATATTTTGTATAAATACTTTTCACAAATAAATCAGTTCTCTCTATCCCTACTTCATCACATGTTTCTTTTTTACAAAAATACAAAAAATCTTCTTTTGTCACCATGAACATGTATTTATTTGTTTTATGTTTTGTTTTTTTTTTTCATTACTCACTACTGCTTTTTTGTTCGCTCGATGTTTTGGATATTCATTTGAATACTAAAATGTTAATTGGGGTCATTGCGTATCGCTGTCTAATTTATATGATCATAGAAAACGGTATTCGAAACCGCTGGGTATCGGGAAAAACGGGAAGGCTGTATGAATTTAATCCGGATAACCTAAACATAAGCTTCCAAAGTGGCATATTGCCGTCATGAGTCGGCACCGATTGCACATTGGTCTGGTTAGTCTTTGTGTGGCCTTTCGTGTTTAATGTTTCTATGGCATGACCTTATCTGTTCTTAAATGTGCTATTGAATTTGAAGACGTTTAACATTTGTACTATTTCTTCTTCTTGGTGAGTGTCACTGTGCTGGTGGCCCTGAGGGCACATGTAGTCAATTTCGATCAATTTCGGTTGATCGTCTGTCTCTTCAACGCATTCAAAAATTTGTTACCAAATTTCTTGAAATTTTTAAATTATGGGTCCTGTAGAATCATATCGAACCTACCCTACTACGTCATTCAGTAAATTTTAAACATGATAATTTTCACACTCTTTGGTCACATTACATTGTTTAGATTGAGGATCACTGACGAGGGTTAAGTACCCGAAACGTACATGTCTGGTCAAACCTGCCAATTTATCTGTTCTTAAATGATGCTTTTAAATTTCAAGAAGTTTAACATTGGTGTTCCTTGTCTCTTTAGCGTCTCTTTCTGTGCGTGTCCGCTCTGTGTTTTTGCATTGGGTGTTTGAGAGTTTTGTTGTGGGTGCTGCAACCTAGTATTGTTGGATATCTCCTCTTTTGTGTTTTGTGTTTTGTATGTCATATTCGGTATTCGCTGTTGAACCAAAAGCATCAGAATGATATAGAAGAATGGCTCAAGAAGGTGTTTTTTTTTTCGTTCTACCCAAAAGTCAAATTTTTTTACGTGTTCTGGCTTTGTCAGATATGCTCATTTTTTAACATTTCCATTGAATAACATAATATATGTATGATTTTGTGCATTCGTTTACTACATATTTGACACATTTTAGATTCAAAATGCTGTTAATTTTTCTCTTTATTCTTTTTTTTGACATTTTGAGTACAAAGAAAAGTGATAGGGCATTTATTTTCCTAAATATGCAAGAGTTGTCTATTTTTACATCAATTGCTATACATCCTGATCGTTTGAACACGAAATCTGGAGCTGCCCTGGTAAAGTAGAACTACAATATATATCATTATGCATTATCAGTGTAAAAAAGTGTGAATGGGTATCAAGTGAGCGTTGTGCCCTATTGGGCTTTTGTTAAATTGTGGAAGACCACGTGCATTTGGAACCGACTTTGAAAATTGACGATCATCCATTTTATATGATTACAGCGAATGGCTTTGATATAACCCTTCTACTCAGCAAGTGTCACAGATGTATTCGAAGAAGCTCAGATGAATAACATCACAATCACGAGAGCAAAATGAAGTGTTATGGAAATTGAATTTAAATACATATTATGGGCACTGGTAAAACAACAGAAATGGACAACGCTCGCCATAGATTTCTGTCATCAAGATTATTCAGTGTGCAATGATTTAGAAAATGATGTTGTTCAGTTAGATTGGCAAGAACAATTGCTCCTGACATGATTTCAGAAAAAATATCTCAAGCGAGATAGACTTTCATACAGTTTGACAAATGTTTAATTCAGCAAAACTTTAATTGAACAAAACGAAATAAAAAAAACCCAATCCATATAATGACCATATTCCGAAAGAATCCTGCATACTTAAAAAGAAAGCGATTAGTGACGAGCAATCTTCAGGAAGCATAAACAACCATCTGATTTTTTATAAATAGGTGGGGATGACAGGAAGCCTTTTTAAAATTAATTTCTGATATCATTACCTAATAATTCTCGATTAACATAATGCTAATAGGAAGATCCGGCTTCCCCCTTCCTCTAAAACTCAAATGGATATTCCACAAATATGGAAATGTGTAGCACAGTTAGTGACCTTCAAAAAGAATGTTCATACATTTTGAAATAATTTGCCTGACCTGCTACGACGAAATACCGAAATATGGTGACGAATACCATTTCCTAATCGAACGGAACGCAAATACAACGTCCACTAAAAGCGCTTATTCTCCCCACCTCTACTAAAAATGCTGTCTAAGGTTCCGGTGCTCTTTAAAGATTCTCTCCAAAACAAACCCCTTCACCTTTCTTCTTAGGATATCTTTTAACAATTAGGGATGTCGAGAGCAAACATTGGCGGACATATACATAACATAAATTTGGAAGCCCGTAGGTAACAGGTATGAATTAAGATTTATCTGGAGGCCGCATGATAATTTATCTGGCGGCCGCCACTAAATTATCTGGCGGTCACCACTTAATTTATCTGGTGACCGCCACTTAATTATGTCAGATATATTAAGTGGCAGCCGCCAGATAATTATCTGGCTGCCGCCAGATAACAATGTGGCGGCCACCACTTAAATATCTGGTGGCCGCCACTTAATTATTTGGCGTCCGCCAGATAAATCTTTTGTTACATTTCATCTGGTTATTTTGCATCTTTCATACCAAATAGATTAAAATAGAAGATGAATTCAGCACCAAAGAACAGAAAGAACATGTTATGCATTGATTTTGTTTTGATTTATTGTAAATTATGTGATGACCGCCACTTAAATTATCTTGCGGCCACTTAAATCATAATTCATACCAGATAATTATCTGGTGGCCGCCACTTTATTTATTTGGCAGCCGCCAGATAAATTATCTGGCGGCCGCCAGATAAATAAGTGGCGGCCGCCAGATAAATTAAGTGGCGGCCTCGGATAAATTATAATTCATACCTGTCACCTACGGGCTTCCGTACATAAATATTATCAATTGATCAATTTAAGACACATAATGCTTGGGTTAAAGGATCATGATCATTTTTCAATGAAGGGATGTGCTCATTGTTAATATGAAACTCTCATTTTAATTGTTATATTATACATGTTGAAGTACCTATAATGCCTGCCGTCATTCTCTCAAGTACTTGTCCAGATTATTTCTATGAGCATGTACAGTTAAATTGAAAGGTCACATGCTCGATATCTTAGGAAAAATGGCGCAAAAAGGTTGATTGAAGCAAGACGAACTTTGCTTATGACTGAAGAAAGACACATATTAACACAATTAAGATGCGAGAAATTATTCAACAATATGTGCCAACGATTTTCGGAAAGTTAAGCAAATCTGAGGATGAAATATTATACTAAGCATTTGTGACAAGGAAATGACCGCACAAGCAATTGAAGAAATATAGCAGGGGAAAAAAGAAACTGTGGGTTGAAACAAATTTGTTTGTATTTCGTTGTACCAAATAATGTGCAGTAACTTTATTTTGCATTTCATTCTCGAATATAATGAAGGAACATTAAAGAAGTACCTATCAGTTACTCAGTGTCAAAATCGAGAGGAATTTCATGTTAGATTACAGTTATCGTTACTCATTTGGTACAGTTATTTTTTACATTCTAACTTATCAAAGGAAGAGGGGGGATGCAAAACAAGATTCACATGTCAGGTAATCTGATATGACAATCATTTGAAACTTTTGAAAAATTCATATCTGATGCAATTTAAACGCTTAGAATTACGTAATAGTACGTTCGTATTGTTCCGTCAAGGTTTAGCACAACATACCACACGATGCGTTAACGTCAAGTACCGAGTCAATTCATGCCAAAATGACTTTTTGAGAAAAAAAACTTTGTCCATAATAATGGTAAAAATAGCAAACTAACTTTCTGATTTTTAATAACAATTGCTAACGGAGTGTATGAATGTGTGTTATCCTGACTCAAAGTGACGTTACAGTGACGCTAACGGAAATGGACTAGTGGAACTTAGAGTAACGGACAGACAAACCGGCCACATCTTCATGGTTTCCGAAACTTAGCCGTCTACAGCCAAGGATTTTTCCTGCCTTCAAAACAGTGGACAAAATAATGTCTGACTGGTGCGTTTTCTCCTTTTGCCAAAATGACGTCATAGGATGTCCATTTATGTTTCCGAATGCCACCAATATGTAGATAACATTTCATGTAAGCATTTAACTAAGTATAATTCTTTCAAATTGCCTTGTCATGACGTTTCGAGACATCTCAGAGCCATGCTTCCCGCATGTAAGAAATCAGTATTTTATTCTCGTACGTAACAATCTTGAAACAATATTTCTTATATTAAAGAATGTTGTTTCTATAAAAGTGACCTGGAATTTGCGGAAAAATGACAAAAAATCTAATTGAAAATTTATTGAGTAAAGCACCGGCTCGATAATGTGAAAAAGCGTGCAATCGGAAATTGAGCCAAGGGACATCTATATTTAACAAGCCAGGCATGTAATTATGTCATAAATATACTCAAATATGATTTTAGGACGAATCAATTCCTTCATACTTCTTTTTATTCTTTTATCCTAGTATTTTGGTATAACAGTTTCTTTTTTCCGTAGGTATACTTCAGTCCAAGAGACTGATCTGTGACCATCGTCAAACTTATACATACAGAATCCAAGATCATGACGATTTAGAAATTATTGAGATCTGGCACATTTGACCGCTTTCAGAAATAAATATATAGAAAGAGAGAGAACAATTATCTTTTAATCATTAAGCGTTTTACGTTATGATGACGTCACGCTTGCTCCGTGTTGCAATACCACCTTTCTTTATCACGCTTCTTACTAATTTCAGCCAATGACGGCGCAGTATTACGGTCAGGTGGTGTCCTACCTTGACGCCGATGTAGGTCGCTAAATTCAACGTCAAAAATTACACAGTAAATGTTACGAAATGGTTTTCGGCATGATAAATTTGTTATAAGGTTTATTCCTGTCAAACTTCCTACTCAAAGTAGGAGTGTTAATATTTACACACATACTTTGAGTAGGAAGTATGATAGGAACAAACCCTATAACTAATACAATTGTCCCTATGGCTTCAATTCCGTTTACCAAAAGAATTTTTTTGTGTGAAATGTTTGTGTTTCGAAATATGCCTCTTACCGAAATTCATAAAGGCTGACAAATGACGAAAAATGTCCGAGGTAGGCAATTTTTGCGCACTTTTTCATTGTTACGTCACAATGGAAAAGCGTTTTTAACTTTGACGTCATAATGAATAACAACGCCAAAACATGTTGACTCGGACATTTTGTGCTTTCTAACAAGATCGGAAAATGGTCTATTATTTGAGATATTTCCTCTGAATCTGACATTATCATTTTTCTGTATCAGTGAATGAAAGTCAAACATAAAAACCCGTAATAAGATTCTATAAATTACTTACAGAATGTTTACAAAATCTTGAACAAGTGAACAAAATCTCATAAGAAAAGAAAATAAGGACATTGTCAAACAGATGGAGGCAATGACACAGCTTCATAGAAACACGAAGGACACCGTTATCTAATAAACAATTTCCAGTTGAGTTGGAACACGCCAATCCTCTGACCATTATACCTATATGTAGCTTTCAAACACGCTCCCCGCGATCGGATGCCTAAAATGTATTAATTACCATCCCCAAGCAACGTCGACCGAAAGAAGAAATGTCTACCCCTTCCCTCAATCAACATGCCTCGTCCTTGAACTTTCCCGCTTTTCAGCATTTTCCGCGTAATTCAAAAAAAGTTATCGAAACCTTCTAGGAAGAAAGTCCTTCGGTTTCTATAACTGAATAATTGAGCTTGTTTATCATGCTTATGAACAAAAATCACCGCTATAATTGCATTCGCATTTCAATTTCTTTTATTTAGCTTCTTAACCTGTGAAGGTTTGAACCAATTTCCTATGTCGGCTCAGATTGCCCATTGATCTCCTTTGTTATGATTAGTCTGTATGTTCCTTGTCCCTTTTCCTTTCGCCCTAACACCAATGCCCTTTTTAATAGAAACTGATAGGACATGACATTGTTTTAGGAGGGAAAATGTTCTTTTCATTTATTAAGAGGAGTTACAATGGTTGTTAAAATGTATGAATTAAGTAAAATGAAAATGGTACGTCTTTATTGCATGTACTTCAACAAGTTGAGATATGAGATGCTTGTAAAATATTCTTTTTGAAATATCTTTGATGAATAAGGTTACAACATTATTCATTATGCCCCCCTTCGAAGAAGAGGGGACATTTAGGTTTGCCGCTGTCGGTCGGTCTGTCGGTCCGTCGGTCTGTCGGTCGGTCCGCGATATCAGTTTCCGTTCAATATCTCTGGAATGGATTCATATATTGAAATGAAATTTTGTATACAGACACATCAAATGAAAATCTAGGTCAAGTTCATATTTGGGTCAGATCAAAAAAATTTTGACAGAGTTATGCCCTTTGCATTTCGAAAAATACCAAAATTTCAGTGTTTCCGTTCAATATCTCTTGAATGGAGTTACATATTGAAATGAAATTTTGTATACAGACACATCAAATGAAAATCCAGGTCAAGTTTTTATTAAGGTCCGATCAAAAAAAAATTGACAGAGTTATGCCCCTTGCACTTCGAAAAATACCAAAATTTCAGGGTTTCTGTTCAATATCTCTTGAGTGGAGTTACATATTGAAATGAAATTTTGTATACAGACACATCAAACAAAAATCTAGGTTAAGTTCAAATTTGGGTCCGATCAACAAAATTTTGACAGAGTTATGCCCCTTGCATTTAGAAAAATACCAAAATTTCAGGGTTTCCGTTCAATATCTCTTGAATGGATTCACATATTGAAATGAAATTTTGTATACAGACACATCAAACAAAAATCCAGGTCAAGTTCATATTTGGGTCCGAGCAAAAAAATTTTGACAGAGTTATGCCCCTTGCATTTCGAAAAATACCAAAATTTCAGGGTTTCCGTTCATTATCTCTTGAGTGGAGTTACATATTGAAATGAAATTTTTTATACAGACACATCAAATGAAAATCTAGGTCAAGTGTATATTTGGGTCCGATCAACAAAATTTTGATAGAGTAATGCCCCTTGCACTTCCAAAAATACCAAAATTTCAGGGTTTCCGTTCAATATCTCTTGAGTGGAGTTACATATAGAAATGAAACTTTGTATACAGACACATCAACTGAAAATCTAGGTCAAGTTCATATTTAGGTTCGATCAAAAAAATTTGGACAGAGTTATGTCCCTTGCACTTTGAAAAATACCAAAACTTCAGGGTTTCTGTTCAACATCTCTTGAGTGGAGTTACATATTGAAATGAAACTGTTACTTTATACCCCATAGGTTGTATCAATGTAAGTATAAAGTTGTGACGGACTTTAATCAAGGAAGGGGTAGGGGGCATTAATGTTTTACAAACATGACTTTTAACTTGTTTTAATTTAGAATTGATGTGAACATTTTTATCATTTTGATTTTGAGGCCTTGATTCTTTTTTTTTTTCATAAATTTGCTGATTTCATATCCGTTTTACATAAGACGGACCATAGGGATTTATAACGCCTCCTGGTTGCATGATGTACTATGGGTTATTTAAAGGGCCCTAACTCTGCGTTTATCGAAAAATCGACAAGTAAACGTTTCATGATCAGTCTTCATACATATAGGTTATAAATGTCAAATTCCCTTTTTTTGGTATATTTCGATAAATTTACTCATACTGGATTTTTATACAAAATTTTCATCAGCATCTCCCTTATAGGCCTATATAATGACAAATATAGATAACGACCGTATTCCAATACATTTTACAACATCGATAATTCAGAAAATCATTAACCGGAGGCATACAAAACCAGGATAAAACAAGAACCGAAGCAAACAAAAAAAAAAACATCCACCCTATGAAAAGAAGCGAACTTCCAATATGGGAGTGAGACCAGGTGCCCAGGATGAGTCAGCATCTCGTGCTTTATAAACTCACTACTGCTTCTTGTGCAAGCGCTGCATTTCTAGGTCAGACAAAAACGTGCCTGGTGATAGTCATGCATCATTCGATGAACAAGAGGTACCGCTCGACCATTGAAAGATTCGGACATCTCAAAGACATGCATGTATCATTACGTTAAATAGTCCCTATGGTCCCTATATATATGCTTGGTACAACTCCAGATCGATGACGCATTTTTAACGATTATCTTCAAATTAGAGAAGTGTCGGATTAGTGAACTAAAACTTTACATGTGGAGAGTTTTATGCATAATTTGCGGGCGCAATAGATATAGCTATATGAGGAGTTTTGATATACCAGCGATGTTTCTGATGATATGAAGGATGTGAAGAGGCGATATCATGCAGTTGTATGTCTTTCTTCAGATCATCAAATATTCGAGCGGCTCCCACATTTGGTCACTATATGTATAGTATTACTGTCTGGTTATCAACTGACACCTAGAAATACGGCGCCCGATACTCTTTGCGGTTGTACAAAATTTGTGATGCGAAAAACCGAAGTTCATACCCCAATTATTAAATAATCTACATCAGAAGAGATGATGTACTCTTGAAATATACGCTTCAATTTCCGAAATGTCAATGTACCAATTATTTCATACTTTATGGATTTGACGTATGAAATATATCTCATTATCTTCAATTATCTACGTAAGAAATTTTATGTAGTGAACTTTTGTGTTATGTTGATTTTGACTTGCATGAATTTTTGATATCATCATTTAGAACATATATGACGTATTTTGTTAAATCAAACAATGTTTTATCATTACAAAATCATAAAAATTACACACTTCTCAATTTAAGGCACATGTATATATACAAGGTAAAATGCCAGTTCTTTGCAAGCACTAATACGATTGCAAAGTTCAACACTAAAGTTTCGGTAAGTACTGAAAGTTTTCGTCGAAAAAAGATCGGGCTGTTAATGTCAAATACTTTTACTGAATGTTTAAGACACACATATATGCACAGCCATTGTAATTCCCTGAGATGTTACTATTGAAAGGAACATGCTGCAATTCGTATATTAACACTCGTGACGTCATAATGCATAAGATGTAAAGAAATATGCCGCGACGGCTGTTCCAACCTGCAAACTGAACCCGCGGTGAGATGAATTTTAATGTCATCCTTTTACCTAGAAAACGCAATTTCAGAAAACAAGTATGAAACAGAGAACTATGATGCATATATATAGAATATAAACATAATTTGTGTTTTGTTACGGGTACGCAACACACAGCAAGTGCATTTATCGCATGAAATGCGCCAACGCGCATTACATGTACATTGCACGATAAATGCACTTGCTATGTGTTGCATACCCATAACAAAGCACAAATTTAGACACTTATTCTCTATGTATAATTAAATGATACACGGACTGGGTATGATCCTCCTTTAATTTAACTTTGGCATAACGGCTATGTAAAACTACCCTGGAGTCCTTTCAACATAGTATATAGAGTTGCTAGGGTTTTTAGGTGAAAAAGAACTGCAAATAAACGCATAATAAACACCTGCTCTTCTGAAGATGTCTGAACAGAAATTCCAAACATTTATAGTGTCGTACACTTTAGTTATGATTCTATCGTCTAGAGAATATTTCAATTTAGCAAGAATTTACTTCACCGTAATATTGTTATTGGACATTTTTCATGTTCTCGGACGTCGGACATCGCATTACGAAGGGACCTTGCTAAAAACGCGAAATATAAATTCTGTTCCAATGAACTTAGAGTACTCTGCGTGAAGAATTTATTTGTTTGCATTTGTTAATTGCGCCTGATTTATTGTCCGAAGTACGTAAACTTTAAAAATGCCCAATTTAAATATTTCTTCCAGAAGGAAGGGATGATAACAAATAAAAACACAAAACACTTAGATACACAAATTTTTGGCCCCTTGGCTTTTAACAAGTGTAAAAACGACGATCTATAACAATTTTAAGTAAAATCCACCCTTGCTTCTCTGGCGTTCATTGCAAATCAATTATTTTTTGCAAATAAAAGTTTTGATGTGAAAACAAAAACATTCAATTTGCACGTAGTCTTGTCTATTATTGTCTATGTTTACTTTGTAATTGCTAACTCAAAGTTCTGTACTTTCCAATTTAGATCATCTTTTTTTCAATGATTGAAAACTATCTCGAAAGCACAAAATGGATATCGGATAATATATGTTGCAAGGAATAAGTGTAATCAGGGATTTCATGTAATTCCTGAAAGGTTAAGTAATTACGTGTAATTCCTCGTCGTTTTAGAAATTTCATGAAATCTCCAAATTATAATGGGTTACATGTAATTCCTAAAATATTTGGCATTTAACACTTATTTCCTGACAATAAAAAACATACTCATAAAAATGATAAAATCGCCATGTGATGGATAGATGTCATGTTCATAATGTATGATCCAATAACTGAACTAGAAAAAAAGTATCTAGCCGAATTGAAGCGGCGGGTGTTGCATGCAAGCAGGAGATGCTTACTCTTCCTGGGCACCTGGTCTCACTCCCATATCGGGAGTTCGCTTCTTTTCATATGGTGGAGTTTTTTTGTTTGTTTCCTTTGGTTCCTGTTTTGTCCTGATTTTGTATGCCTTCGGTTTCTGATTTTCTGAATTATCGATTTTGTGTTGTATAAAGGGATATGGTTATTATCCATAATTGTCATCAGAGATATTTCATTACCGATAATTTATAAGACAGGTACTATTAGGATAAAATTTACTATTGCCATATATCCATGTTCTTGGCCTCCTGATACAAGAAGTCATCTAGTCTAGTACATGTACTCGGCAGAACTGCAAGACTGGAAATTTGATTCATTATAGATGATGATATGTTAATCCAAAATCATGTCCTTTTACTGTTCTAAATGGATTCCAATGAAATTTGTTGTGATTGCAAAATCGTATATGCGAGATAATGAGAATGTCCAAAACGTTTTGCCTGTAGACAGGATTCCTTGACTTTTGAAAAAATATGTTAATTGACTATTAATATTCGTAATTCAAGGCTTGCTGTCGGGACGGAAACCTTCGTTTGCTATTCTTTATATGTATATTTTTATGTATATCAAACCATTTGTGTCACACTTATGCCCTTTGCCGTGTGCAGCTCGGAAAAAAGTTCCCCGCTAAGTGTCTGACAGTAAGTGTTTTGAATATTTTCCCTTACGTGGTCGCCACAACACTTTCTATATGGACATAACCTCAGACATTGCTTGCATTTTTTAAATTTTCATTTTTGTGTATGAACATCGACAACGGGTGCGGCTAGCGCTAGCCAACAGGGGATGCTTACTCCCCCAGCACCTTGTCCCACGTCTAGCATGCTAGGAGTCCGTTCATGCTCAATTTTGTGCTTTATTGTGTGTACTGTTGAGATTAACGCCAGGATCTTCTTTTAAATTAACTCTTTAAAGATATCACACAAAAGGTAGCTGAAAATCAAAACAATTTAGGTATTTTTTCCCCTTTTATTATAAAATTGTGCATTATAAGGAGGTTAAATACTCATGTTTCCGTTTAGCAATAATTTTCTATAGTTTTGTACCAATGTCTTTTCCAACGTTGCACACTGGTCAACCGTGACGACGGGACTTCATGATGAGCCTTGTTGAAATCTCGTCAGAGAAGACTTGGTCTTAATTTTCTGTCCTATCCGAAAGTTGGTCAGACTTCTCGGGTGATTGATCTTTAGCTCGCAGAGCACAGGCTGTTAAACGCATGCCATAGAATTTTTTTAGATCCATTCAAATAGAATCTGTATAACAAGAGGCCACTGTCTTTAACTGTCTTGTTTGTGATGACTAGATGACTTCTTGTGACTTAAAGTGAGAAGTTTTATGTTTACAACAATTGTGTGTCTATAGAGACCTCTGTGTATCAGGATAAGTGGGAGGGTTGTGCGCACGTAATCCGGATAACGATACCATTTGCTAAAAGCAGATGGCCGTCCACAGTCAGCGCCGGGTGCACTTTGGCCTGCTTCCTTTTATGTGTTGTCATCAATGTTTAATGTTCCTGTTCTTCTGTTACGATCGTTTTGTGCGATGTGAATATTGTTGCGTATTTTTGCGATATGGAGTTTGTATGGTGTCATTTATGTATCACTTTCTTGTGGGTTTATTTTGCTGGGTGAATGCAAGGTGGTTATGCAGGAGATCCTTCTCTTCTCTAGAATCAGTGAATGAAAGTCGGACACAAGCAAACATTTTTTATAGAAATTAAGTAAAGGTCAACGTAAGAAGCAGGCAGGAGTAATACATCATTTTTTTTTGCAAAAAATTTATTTCTGTTTTCGGACATATATGTGGCACTTATCAAAGATATGATATTCAGTTCTCAAGGTACAGATGGTGAAGCGAGATATTCACCTCATAATTTATAAAGGATTCTGAGGGGGGGGGATGGCGGGAAAATTTTCTCCATATATATTTTAACCAAATTTGCTACCCCTGTTACTTTCTTCGCCATCCAAGTATTTGAGGAAAATTCCTTCAAAATATTCATATGGACGCTGATCTGAATACATTTTAGTAGAAAATAGTTCAGCAAAAAATTTAGGGTTTTTCAACTGCCTGGTCCCTAAGTGTTCTAGTTCGAATCTTTTCATTTATTTGACATAGACACAAAATCCCTACAGTTCAAGAATTACCTGAAATCCATGATAACACTTATTCCCTGCAACATATACAAGTCATGTAGTAACTTGCAAACCTGTATTTAACTACTTCAAAAATTATATCGGTAGATTACAAGAATATTATTTAAACTTCTTTACAAATAAGATCCAAACGTTTTAAGATTCGTAAAATTTAGGATATTCTTACAATATGGGAAATACATTTAAATTTAAATATAAAAGATAAACACTTATGCACCATTCCTAAAATTATTTCCGTTTCATAACATTTCTGAATAGAACCTACACTTTTCTCAGTCAGCTGAAATAGAACTTAAAAGCAAGAGGCGCCTCTTACTTTCTTGATCATATGAGCAGAGTTTGGATACTTAAGGAATTTCTTTTACTTATCTATAGTAAGCCGGGAAAATTTTATACAGTTCGTTCTTATCCTATCATATTATTTCCTCAATATTGATTGATATATTGTATTGTCGTAGCAAAGTTACCTGACCGGGCGTAGCAAATTCAATCAAGCGAATGAGACGAGTCAATTAAAATTTAGGATAGATAGACTATGTATTGCACATATTAGTTATTAGAGTAATTACTCATTACCAGTAATTGTTTTAGCTTATGTCACCTAATCAGAAGTAAACTCTTCTGGTGACCAGGTGAAAATAAGCCCCGCCCGGTCAGGTCAGTTTTCCACGACAATAGCAAAAGCATTTAATAGCTTTTTAATTGGTAGGAAACACCCTGTAAATGCAATCCAAAAGTTAACTTCTGATCGATAACATTGTATAAGTTAAGAGGAATCGTTTTCATGAAATTTGTGAGAAATCTATGGGTACAAATTGTGCTTCACGTTTTCCTGATATGTATCAATACTAATCTCTTTGGGGTTTTTTTTTTCTAGAAAGGAGATTGGAATGATGAAATTCATAGCAGTAGGAGTTTTAATGCTTCTTGTGATAAAGGAGTCCTCTTCATTGTCATTTAGTAATCTTCTGGAATTGAAAGGTATGTTGCCCGTTTTAATATCCGATAAATATCTTTAATGGCTTATATAAGTACACGGCAAAGTGTATTCATTTGTCTGCTTATACACTTGTACCTCCAAATATAATTGGTTTGCTATACTAAAATGATTCCTGGAGAATCTTAAAAATTCCTTAAATGTAATATACAAAAAAAGAGATTTTAGGGATTTATCTATTTTGCGATAAGAACATTCTGTCGACAAGAGAACTTAATTTACCTTTGTGATCAGGCGATTTTCTTTCATAATGACATCACAATGAATGTTGAAGTTCATAACTTGTTTGTGCGAAGGAAAAGTGTGATAACGTCACGAAATAGAGTACCTTTTTCATCGAAAAGTTAAACATCTACTACCAGAAAATCATTCAATGCAACTATTCCCTATACTATAGAAGTATATTTCTGAATCCTTAAATATAGTAGATAGTATATTGTAACGATAGTCGCCGATGTCGCCGCTATTGTCGCTGAAACTTGAAAGTCGCCGACTATTGATAATGATTTTGACAATCGACTGTTATAGTTAATTTGACGAGAAATGATCTCAGTGCGAAACGTCTTCGATAATAAATTCTAAACGAAGATAGACGCACTCGTGATGGCGAAGTTAATGGTCGAGGAGGAGCCCGGGCGTACTAGGTCCGCCGTGTGCGACCATTTTGGCTTTAGAAAGTATAAGGAAGCTAGGTCCTCCTTCTAAAGCAAGCCTGGAGATTTTGTTATTTAGAACAAGCCTTAGGAATGTTTAATATTTAATTTATTTCCACGAGTTTAAAAAAAATCAGATTCTTAAATCAAAAGCACTGCGTATTCTCCTTCTGAAAATACACCAATTTTAAATAAGATAAAAGTCCGTTTATTCCGATAGTGATATCGATTGTACTCCTCCGATAGTTTCCGATAATCGATAGTAAAAAAAATCCAATTTCATTCAGATAACTACACATGATTATTACGATATATATATGAGCACTTCCTATAGCGATCAAAATACATTACTTATTTTCGAGATCTAGAATCACATAAAATTAGATAAAATGCATTACTAGTACTTGGTGCTCCATTCATCATTGTAAATATCTGCCTTTATATACTGCAAAGCCAAATACATCCCAAATTTAACAGAAAAATACTTTTTTTTTCTCCTCGTAGAATATTCTTCTTTTTTTTTTGTCTTAAGTGGGTTATTATAAGAAAAATTGTTATACCCTTGTCAGTATCTCTATATAAAATCCCCATAGTAAAAATGCCTATAAATTCGAATATTTGACCAAGCGGTCAATATTTACATCAATATTGGCCCTAGGGCAATATTTCAAAAAATATTGACCGATAAACGGTACATCTTTTGTGACGTCACGTCATTGATGACGCTATTAGCTCTATCTATTTTTCCGCGCTCTTTCTCTTATAGAAGAAAATGAAGGTTAACATGCCGTGCTAATCGGTTCGTTGCTGCAGTATTCATGTAAGATATGACAAAACAATTATTGACTGGGAATTCGGGCAATATATGATTTGTTGGACCTTCAGACAAAATATAGCCCTCGGCCTTCGGCCTCGGGCAATATTTTGTCTTCAGGTCCAACAAATCATATATTGCCCTCATTCCCAGTCAATAATTGTATAATATTGAAAAATAGAATTCAGTATTGCATACACTATTGAAAATGAAACTTTAACTTTGTCAGCTCTCCTAATTTGATTTGAAATCATTAGAATTGAATACCAGACTACATTTGAATGAATTCTCAAGTAACTTTTTTTTCAAAGGACAATAGTTTTACAAATATGTTTTATTATAACATTTTAGAGTATATATGTGACTAAACGATAAACGTGTTTAATGCTTTACTATTCATTCTAGATAAAATATATTTCTAGATTCAAGGGAACAGCTGGGAAAGAAGAGCTACCCGCAGGCTAATTCAAATCTACAAGAAATTATAGGAAACGTCGTTAAGAAAAGGCAATCCTTCGAAAGGAGAAATTCAATCAAAGACATCCAGAATATTCTACAGCAATTAACCGAGGTATAATATAATATGCAAAATAATATTTTATGGGGGTTCATTTCAATACTAAGATAAGATCGGTTAAGAAAAACAATCCCAATTTATTAGGAGGATTCAGGCTTGACGATTACTTCATTTGTTTCAAAACAGGTAGTTAATTTGTTGTTAAAAAGGTATTAAGGAATTGATATATTGCATATTGCACTTATTCAACAATATAAAATGTTTATGAACAGCATGATGCGAACCACATTAACAGACCTTTCTTATATTCTATACCATATACAGTAATTTCTAAGCTTGAGTATTGCCAGGTACCATACGATACGATACCGTATCACGATACGGGGTTGCGATGCGATGGTAGCACGATACCTCAAACATTATATTTTTTCCATTATCAATTTTGAAGCTTATGTGAAACGTATTCAAATTCAATAGCATCATTTTCGAAGAGATAAATTTGCATTGTAAATCAGACATGCACGTTTCGGATACTTAACCCTCGTCAGTGATCCTCAATCTGAACAATGTTATATGACTAAAGAGTGTGAAAGAGATTTTTACCAAAAAATGTACCGAAAGACGTAGCAGGATGGGTGGAATATGATGCTACAGGACGAAAGAAATTTTGATGACAGATTTGTTTGAATGCGTTGAAGAAATTATCAACCGAAGTTTATCAAACTTGGCTACATGTGCCCTCGGGGACTCCTGGTCCACCAGCAGTGACATTCACCATGAGCTTTGTAGGGCTGGGACGATTCAGGTATCCTTCGATTCGGTTCGGTTTCGAATCACAAGGCCTAGGTTCGGTTAATTTCGATTCGGTTAATTTGAATGAGTTAAAATACAAAATAATATATGTTAAATGGATTAATTTCACGAATATGAAAAAAAAATGTAAATTGATTTGACAAAGCCATCACTTCAGTCAGACAGTGTAACCTTATAGAGCATTAATTTGCCTTTTTCATATATATCTGAAGAATGTGTGGGTATATATATTTACAAAAACGTTTTACATCCATAATTATTGTGGATGCACGTGCTCCAACAAAACAGCATACAGAATGTGAGATTAAATATAAATACAATGTTCAACACCTTATTTTTCGACAAGCAAGTATTGAAAGGTTTCACAGTAAATATTTCAGTGGACATACAGCTTTCCTTACATGATATTTGGTGACTACAATCCCAGTTTATTCTTTTTGATGCTTGAACAAAGCTTCTGACCAATTCACGGACAGCAAACGTAAATATACTTTCACTTCCCTTTTCGTGAGAGGCCTGCGAGGGAGGGCCGGGTGCACTTAAATCTGCGCGATAAGCGAATGTACGCTCTTTCCTTACTTACATGTATTGGCCTTCTTAAATGTTATTTCTGAACTATTTCAAACATTTTTCATATGTCACTATTTTGTTCCACTTTACTTTGATAAATTACGTCTGAACCGAATCGAAAACTGCAATTCTACGTCTATGCATCGAACCGACTATTCTAATTTCGAAGCACCGAAATTTTCGGTGCACCGCCCAGTCCTAGTGCTTTGTATGGGATTTTTGCTCAAATTATCTTTTTTCTGTTAAAGACGAAAGAATTATCGTTTCTTCGACGCATTCGAAAATTTCTGTTTACAAATTTTTTTGAGATTTTCAAACCTTGGGTCCTGTAGCATCATATCCTACCCATCTTGCTACGTCTTTGGATACATTTTTGGACATGATAACTTTCACACGCTTTGGTCATTTTACATTGTTTAGAATGAGGATCACTGAAACGATGGTCCACATTTAATTTGGTGAAAGTAAAGATTATAATTAAATTGTAGTTTTAGTTCTGAAATGCATTTGTCTGTGTCAGAAAATCACTTCGGCATTTAATTAAGTAACTTCTGATGAGGATTTGCTAACCGAAGCATGCATACCTATCAAGTCTCACTCTTTTGGAGGGAGACTCCCTCTTTTTGACCTCATCTCCCTCCTTGGCATTCCTTCCTAGAGGGAGACCAAATTCTCCCTCTTTTTGGCCCAATCCCCCTCTTCTCTTCTTTTGGTATATTTACGTAAGAGGAATAACTATCATTGACTATAGATAGCAACATTCAGAGCATCCACTAGGAATTAGATAAAAAATGCAAGAAAAGATAATTGTATAAAATGCTATGAATTATTCATACACATTTCATTGTTTAAAATTGAATTTATGCAAAATGTGTTGAATAATAAAAAATGTAGCAAAATGGGTTCACGCGCAATATCCCTCTTTTTCAATTGCCAAGAAGGGAGATCTCCCATTTTTAAGATTTCAATGTTGACAGGTATGCGTCTCTTGCATGAAAAATGGTCTGGAATTTTTTTTTCAAGGTAGAAAGTTCGAACACTGCCCATAACACACAATTTAGTTTTCATTGGTTAATGTATGTTTTTTTTCCATTTTACTTTCATCAAACATATACATAATGGCTGTTATTTGTTTTACAGTTTTCAAAACAAATTGCAAGAATACAGCTAGAATCGGCAATGATTAATGCACAACATCAATCAAGCAAAAGCATTATTCAAAATCTCGGTTAACAGCTAGCTGATGTATTCAACGCAACCACATCTGGGAAAACACCTCAAATACCAGATTTTAACTTCAGAAATGACTTGATGTTCCATATTATTGAGATTTGTATAACTTGAGTTTTGCTACTTTATGTGCAAACTATAAAAGTGTTCTTTTCCTTTTAATAATGAAGTATCCTTTTGATTTTTACGCCCTTTTACGGCTTTGATTCGAGTACAAATTTTAATGTATTATTTTCGTAAATTTGCACTTTGGTCGTTTATACTTATACTTTAAAAGCCAATAAAGATATTGTTACAATGCTTATTCTTACTTTTATATATTCTCTCCTATACATTAACATTGTGTGTAAATACTTTTCACAAATAAATCAGTTCTCACTATCGTGAGATTTGGGATTTTCATTGAGCGAAAAGATATAAGTATCTTTGTTTCACCATAGATATGTACATGTATTTATTTTTTATGGGTTTCGTTACTGTTTTTGATAAGCCCAGTGATAAGGGTTTTTATTTTATTTTTATTCATTTTACTATGTATCTCTGTGTTACTTTGACCACAGTAACTGCGTATCGCAATCTTGTTTACATGATCATCTTAAGGGACGGTTACAACATCCACAGTATTTTAACATCAAAACACCCCAAGTGAAAAAACAGAGAAGACATACAAAGCAAGAGACGTAAAATGGTCGAGAAACACCAAATACGACATCAAAACACTAAACACAAAACACAACACATAAAGGAACGAGACCTATGGGGAACCGGTGCCGACTTCTAGGACGGCCATCTGCCAGGATAGTAGCATATTTTGTGGTTATCCGTATTACGTGAACACTAGAGCTGCAACGATTCACCGCGGTGCACCGAGAATCGCGATTCTTTGCTCCGACTCGAATCGCGAGTCGTAGTGGTCAGAAACGATTCGAGTTGAATAGCCTAAATAATGCAGGAAAACGTTCTAATTTCAACTTTGAATTATTCACTAATCATAGGATTCCCAATAAGAATGATTTTAGGTGGTGATCTAGAATAAAACGTGGACCTTTCAAGTGCATTTACCAAGCAATTCGTAAGAAAATACAGGGTCAGAGGAAATTCGAACAGCGACTTTTACCGCATTTCAACGAGCGCGCGAGTGCTACCCCAAATTGAAAATTGCCTCTTTTAAAGTATTTGAACTATGCACTTCTTTGTGCAAACTAGTTAGTTATCATATATCTTTTGTACAGAGTATTCTGTGGAGAGGTGGGGGGGGGGGGGGTGTTGACTTGAATAATATTTCCACATGATACATAAACATATATCATACAGTGCTTTCACATGAACTGGGTATTTTATGCATTTTTTTTTTAGATTTAAGATGAGATTTTCAATTAATTTTTTCAAATGAAATATCCATGGAAAATTATATTGCAAAAAACTTGAACCGAAAAAAAAACGAATCGAGGCATAAGAATCGAAATCGAATCGAATCAAGAAGTTCCCGACTCGTTGCAGCTCTAGTGAACACACGATTCCATCTTTACTGATTACACAGAGGTCTCGAAGAACGAATAGTTGTAGTGTTAATAACCTCCTCACTGTAACATAGCCACAAAGCATGAGCCCCAGAAACAAAAAATAATTATGAACATCAAAATACAGTCTGTGCTCGGTTGTAGCGAGCTCATGCATGTAATCTCCCGATTAGTCCGACCAATATTCAGATACGACACGTTGCAAGAGCCCTGTCTTCTCTTAAGAGGTTTTGACATGTCCCATCATAGAGTCCCGTCGTTCCAGTCAGTCAGTGGTTGTAAATCTTAAGAATGAACTACTAGAAAGCTGGTCAAGTAGCATGCTGAGTGCCCGCTTAGTGGCAATAGGATCGTATCCACAGTATAAAAGGCGTTTGACAATATGTGGTCATGATGTCTTCTTATTTTGTTTATTATGTCACCATAAAAAGTAAGGTTTTGAAATACCAAAAGTAAAATATCCTGTTGCATGCACATGTCCGAATTTTAAAAGAAGCTGTTGATCAGTACGTCTTTATAAAGACGGCCATCAGCCACTTTAATCATTCTTCGAAACTGCTGGGTAACAGGAAAAGTTGGAGGGGTGTATGCATGTAATCCGGAATAACCATAGCATTTGCTACCCACGTTGCAGATTGCTACTTGAGTGACAAATGACCGTTCTTTATCGGTAATGTTTGCTCATTTAGTTTGTGTATGGTATTTCTATGATGGGAGTTGGTGTTCCTTGTTCCTTTTGCGTCTCTTTTTGTGCTTGTCTGCTCTGTGTTTTTGTATTGGATGTTTTGGAGTTTTGCTGTGGGTGCTGCAACCTTGTGTTGGTGGAGATCCCCTCCTTTGTTTTACGTCGGCACCAATTACCAATGGTATACTTTGTCTTATGAAGTCTTTTGTTTCTAGAGTTACGCTGTCGTATTTGGTATTCACTATCCCTTAAATTGTGCCTCTTGCTATGTGTGTCTATTCATGTACTCTGTGTTTTCAGAAAGTGGTGTTGCGGTGTTTTGCTGAGGGTGTTGTAGCCAAGTCTAGTTTGAGATCTCCTTTCGTTTTAATGAAGATATCGAGATGATCTTAAGTAAAGCGAAAAGGCATAGACTTGATCAGAGCAGGGCACACCTGACGGAGTGCAACAAACAATTAACAATCAGACTCTTCACAAAGGAAGGATCTCCAACAACACTCGGTTGCAGCACCCAAAGCAAAACCCAAAAACAACCAATGCAAAAATTTACACAGAGCTAATACGTACAGAAAGAGACGTGAAAGGGACAAGGAACACCAACTCACACCATAGAACGATAAAAAACAATACACCAATGAGACCAATGAGCAACTTCAACTAGCAACATGAAAGAACGAGACAATGAATCCATAATCCCATAATACTACATAGACAAACACACAACCAAATCAGACACATCAAAGTCAACAATAATGACAACACTTAAATTTAGAAAGACCACGTGCATGTGAAACCGACTTTAGAAGATCGCTCGTTTTATCATATACTCTTATTTATGTAACCGTTTATAAGCTTTCTCATTGGCCAAAACGCGGTCATGTGTAATTCGATTAGTCGTCATATTGAACTGCTTCCGGTCATATTGCCGCGATTCCAGTTTTGTTTATTAAAAGAAAATAATAGTTGGCCAGATACTAAGTGTTACTGACACGGACGAGTGTGATATTTTGCAGCATTTTCAAATAGTAAAACATATATAAAAGAGGAAGGGTAATGTAAAACGTCTTCAAATCAAATACCATCATTTAAGAACAGATAAATTTGCAGCATGGACCAGACATGCACATTAAAAAGAAATATTTTGCTATTATTCAAAATGTTTGAAAATAGAATCGTTATATCGAGCAGTGTTTGAAGAGCGAAAGCTTAGCTACCATTTTCTTTTCCAATGATCATGTATATGATAAAACAGTTATAGCACAAATGATTCGGTCAATGTGATGATTTGTGGAGTGATAAAACAAATATCAACCTCGGCCTTCGGCCTCGATCGATACTAATTTTATCACTCCATAAATCATCACATCGACCTCATCACTGTGCAATGCTTGTATAATATATGATTATAGCGAATAGCTTTGTTATAACGTACATCACCCATCTACTTATCAATTTACAAATAAGTATGTCCAGAAGCTCAAATGAATAAGATGACAATCAAGAAAGCAAGATGAAAGGTAATAGAAAATATTAAATTAAATATAGATGGGTATCAAAAGCGCTGGTAAAACAAGAAATGGATAACACTCGACATGGATTCTTGTCGTCAAGATTAGTCGGTGTGCAGTGATTTAGAAAATGAAATCGTTTAATTAAATAGATGAGAACTAGATCTATTGTTCCTGAGATAAATCCAGAAATACATCTCGAGCGAAATTATACCTATTTCTACAGCTTTGACGAATGCGTATCTGATTAGCAAAACTTAAATTGAACAAAGCGAAATTTAAAAAAAAAATGCATTGTATGACCTAATTCCGAAAGAAAAACTGGTCAAAAAGAAAGATAATTCAAACTTTTTATTCAAATATACAGATTAGTGACGAGAAATGTTCAGGAAACATACGCAACCATGTTATTCTTAGGCGTTGGGGTGACAGGAAGCCTTTTCAAAATTAGTTACCGAACGATTCCCGTTCTAAATAACGATAAAAAGAAGCTCCGCCCCTCCACCTCTAAAATCAAATGGATATTCCTCTAGTATGGAAATGTGTCGCTCAATAAGTGACCTTCAAAAAAATGTTTATACATTTTGTAAATCTTGGTTGCCTTAGTCTATGTTATCTTTCTCTGTTCTTTCTTTCTTTCTTAGACTTTATAATTGCAAATTAAAAGACAAAACAAAATTATATTTCACAAACAAGCACATATAGATATACACAAGACAGGTTTCAACCCTCTTGCAAGCCATTTATAATATGATCTATTCAAAATCATGTCTATTTAAGATACATTTCATCATCGTGTGAATAGTAGATTCTGAGCAGGTCATCAAAACGACCTAAGTGAAAACACAGAGAAGACATACACAGCAAGCGACACAAAAGGGACATGGAACATCAAACACGACATCAAAACACAGAAAAGACATAAACAGCAAGCGACACAAAAGGGACAAAGAACATCAAACACGACATCAAAACACAGAGAAGACATACACAGCAAGCGACACAAAAGGGACAAAGAACATCAAACACGACATCAAAACACAGAGAAGACATACACAGCAAGCGACACAAAAGGGACTAAGAACATCAAACACGACATCAAAACACAGAGAAGACATACACAGCAAGCGACACAAGAGGGACATGGAACATCAAACACGACATCAAAACACAGAGAAGACATACACAGCAAGCGACACAAAAGGGACATGGAACACCAAACACGACATCAAAACACAGAGAAGACATACACAGCTAGCGACACAAAAGGGACATGGAACACCAAACACGACATCAAAACACAGAGAAGACATACACAGCTAGCGACACAAAAGGGACAAAGAACATCAAACACGACATCAAAACACAGAGAAGACATACACAGCTAGCGACACAAAAAGGACAAAGAACATCAAACACGACATCAAAACACGGAGAAGACATACACAGCAATCGACACAAAAGGGACAAAGAACATCAAACACGACATCAAAACACAGAGAAGACATACACAGCAAGCGACACAAAAGGGACAAAGCACAGCAAACACGACATCAAAACGAAGAGGAGACATACACAGCAAGCGACAGAAAAGGGACAAAGAACATCAAACACGACATCAAAACACAGAGAAGACATACACAGCAAGCGACACAAAAGGGACAAAGAACATCAAACACGACATCAAAACACAGAGAAGACATACACAGCAAGCGACATAAAAGGGACAAAGAACAGCAAACACGACATCAAAACACAGTGAAGACATACACAGCAAGCGACAAAAAAGGGAAAAAGAACAGCAAACACGACATCAAAACACAGAGAAGACATACACAGCAAGCGACACAAAAGGGACAAAGAACAGCAAACACGACATCAAAACACAGTGAAGACATACACAGCAAGCGACACAAAAGGGACAAAGCAGAGCAAAGACGACATCAAAACACAGAGAAGACATACACAGCAAGCGACACAAAAGGGACAAAGAACATCAAACACGACATCAAAACACAGAGAAGACATACACAGCAAACGACACAAAAGGGACAAAGAACAGCAAACACGACATCAAAACACAGAGAAGACATACAAAGCAAGCGACACAAAAGGGACAAAGAACAGCAAACACGACATCAAAACACAGTGAAGACATACACAGCAAGCGACACAAAAGGGACAAAGAACATCAAACACGACATCAAAACACAGAGAAGACATACAAGCAAGCGACACAAAAGAGACAAAGAACATCAAACACGACATCAAAACACAGAGAAGACATACACAGCAAGCGACACAAAAGGGACAAAGAACATCAAAGAAGACATCAAAACACATAGAAGACATACACAGAGAGCGACACAAAAGGGACAAAGAACAGCAAACACGACATCAAAACACAGAGAAGACATATACAGCAAGCGACACAAAAGGGACAAAGAACATCAAACACGACATCAAAACACAGAGAAGACATACACAGCAAGCGACCCAAAAGGGACAAAGAACATCAAACACGACATCAAAACACAGAGAAGACATACACAGCAAGCGACCCAAAAGGGACAAAGAACATCAAACACGACATCAAAACACAGAGAAGACATACACAGCAAGCGACACAAAAGGGACAAAGAACATCAAACACGACATCAAAACACAGAGAAGACATACACAGCAAACGACACAAAAGGGACAAAGAACATCAAACACGACATCAAAACACAGAGAAAACATACACAGCAAGCGACACAAAAAGGACAAAGAACATCAAACACGACATCAAAACACAGAGAAGACATACACAGCAATCGACACAAAAGGGACAAAGAACATCAAACACGACATCAAAACACAGAGAAAACATACACAGCAAGCGACACAAAAGGGACAAAGAACATCAAACACGACATCAAAACACAGAGAAAACATACACAACAAGCGACACAAAAGGGACAAAGAACATCAAACACGACATCAAAACACAGAGAAGACATACACAGCAAGCGACACAAAAGGGACAAAGAACAGCAAACACGACATCAAAACACAGAGAAGACATATACAGCAAGCGACATAAAAGGGACAAAGAACATCAAACACGACATCAAAACACAGAGAAGACATACACAGCAAGCGACACAAAAGGGACAAAGAACATCAAAGACGACATCAAAACACAGAGAAGACATACACAGCAAGCGACCCAAAAGGGACAAAGAACATCAAACACGACATCAAAACACAGAGAAGACATACACAACAAGCGACACAAAAGGGACAAAGAACATCAAACACGACATCAAACACAGAAAAGACATACACAACAAGCGACACAAAAGGGACAAAGAACATCAAACACTACATCAAACACAGAAAAGACATACACAGCAAGCGACTCAAAAGGGACAAAGAACATCAAACACGACATCAAAACACAGAGAAGACATACACAGCAAGCGACCCAAAAGGGACAAAGAACATCAAACACGACATCAAAACACAGAGAAGACATACACAGCAAGCGACACAAAAGGGACAAAGAACAGCAAACACGACATCAAAACACAGAGAAGACGTATACAGCAAGCGACACAAAAGGGACAAAGAACATCAAACACGACATCAAGACACAGAGAAAACATACACAACAAGCGACACAAAAGGGACAAAGAACATCAAACACGACATCAAAACACAGAGAAGACATACACAGCAAGCGACACAAAAGGGACAAAGAACATCAAACACGACATCAAAACACAGAGAAGACATACACAGCAGGCGACACAAAAGGGACAAAGAACATCAAACACGACATCAAAACACAGAGAAGACATACACAGCAAGCGACACAAAAGGGACAAAGAACATCAAACACGACATCAAAACACAGAGAAGACATACACAGCAAGCGACACAAAAAGGACAAAGAACATCAAACACGACATCAAAACACAGAGAAGACATACACAGCAATCGACACAAAAGGGACAAAGAACATCAAACACGACATCAAAACACAGAGAAAACATACACAGCAAGCGACACAAAAGGGACAAAGAACATCAAACACGACATCAAAACACAGAGAAAACATACACAACAAGCGACACAAAAGGGACAAAGAACATCAAACACGACATCAAAACACAGAGAAGACATACACAGCAAGCGACACAAAAGGGACAAAGAACAGCAAACACGACATCAAAACACAGAGAAGACATACACAACAAGCGACACAAAAGGGACAAAGAACATCAAACACGACATCAAAACACAGAGAAGACATACACAGCAAGCGACACAAAAGGGACAAAGAACATCAAACACGACATCAAAACACAGAGAAGACATACACAGCAGGCGACACAAAAGGGACAAAGAACATCAAACACGACATCAAAACACAGAGAAGACATACACAGCAAGCGACACAAAAGGGACAAAGAACATCAAACACGACATCAAAACACAGAAAAGACATACACAGCAAGCGACACAAAAGGGACAAAGAACATCAAACACGACATCAAAACACAGAGAAGACATACACAGCAAGCGACACAAAAGGGACAAAGAACATCAAACACGACATCAAAACACAGAGAAGACATACACAGCAAGCGACACAAAAAGGACAAAGAACATCAAACACGACATCAAAACACAGAGAAGACATACACAGCAATCGACACAAAAGGGACAAAGAACATCAAACACGACATCAAAACACAGAGAAAACATACACAGCAAGCGACACAAAAGGGACAAAGAACATCAAACACGACATCAAAACACAGAGAAAACATACACAACAAGCGACACAAAAGGGACAAAGAACATCAAACACGACATCAAAACACAGAGAAGACATACACAGCAAGCGACACAAAAGGGACAAAGAACAGCAAACACGACATCAAAACACAGAGAAGACATATACAGCAAGCGACACAAAAGGGACAAAGAACATCAAACACGACATCAAAACACAGAGAAGACATACACAACAAGCGACACAAAAGGGACAAAAACATCAAACACGACATCAAAACACAGAGAAGACATACACAGCAAGCGACACAAAAGGGACAACGAACAGCAAACACGACATCAAAACACCGAAGACCAATGAGACCAATGGGCAATCGGTGGCGACTTAGGACGTCCATCTGCTACGTGCGTTGGCATCAAATGGTGTGGATATTCTGATAACGTGCGCATAACCCTCCCATTGTCCGGTTACCCAAAGGCCTCGCACAACTGTAGTGTAAAATAACCTCCTCATTGCAAGATGACCACACAAACAAGACAGTAAAAGGCAGGGACCCAAGAAACACTGTTGATTTAAAAAAAATGGGGGGGGGGGGCTTGCGAAATACAGTTCGTGCTTTGTCGGCAGTAGTGAGCTCATGCATGTTATCACCCGAGGCGTTCGACAAATATTCAGAGAGGACAGATGCTCGAGGTCCTGTCTTCTCTAAAGGTTTGGACTTGGCCCTTCATGGAGTTCCATCGTCATAGTCAGTCAGAGTGTGAGTCTTTAAAAGAATCAACAAATGAAACTTAATGTACTTGAGAAAAAGCCTTAAACGGGAAAAGAGGAATATTTGCCGAGAACTAAAATGTACAGACAAAATCTGCACATTGATCATCGTCTTTAAAATATCCATCAATTCTAGTGATTAGAGGAGTGCCTTATGTAATGCTGTGAGAATTTTATGATTAAAGCAAACCACTATGCTAAAGTTATTAACTATGGGCTAGTATTACAGAAAAAGTTTGATAGACCTCTGAGATATGTGGCAGTTGCAATATTTTGGGGGCAAAAAAAACCTTTTCTATGCAAAAATCATGAAAAACTGGAAATAATTTATAAGTTTTGCATTAAAAATGATGACAGAAATAAAAAGATGTAAATTTACTTAATTTCTAATGCTCTTTCGAATTAAATGAGTTTTAAATTCGAATTCCTATATCATATGTGTATTTTTGGGCGAAAAAAACCTTTTCTGGGCTAAAATCATGAAAAATTGGAAATAATTCATAACTTAAACATAATAGCTGATTTCAAAAATTTAAAGATGTTCAAATACTCAATTTCTGATGTTCTTTCCAATGGAATGGGTTTTCAATTCAAATTCTTATATTAAATGTGTTTTTGGGAGAAAATGCCCTTTTCTAGGCCAAAATCATAAAAAAAAACTGGAAATAATTTATAACTTTTGCATAACAAAAGATAACAAAAATTAAAAGATCTTAGTATACTTAATTTCTTATGTTCTTTCAATTGGAATGAGTCTAAAACTCGAAGTTTTATATCAAATGTCTTTTTTGAGGTAAAAATCTATTTCTATGCAAAAATCATGAAAAACTTGAATTATTTTTTTAGTTTTGCATTAAAAATGATTATAGAAATTAAAAGATGTAAACGTACTTAATTTCTGATGTTCTTTCGAATTAAATGAGTTTTAAATTCTAATTAAATCTATTAGTTTTGCATTAAAAATGATTATAGAAATTAAAAGATGTAAATGTACTTAATTTCTTTTTTTTTTTTTTATTCACATTTTTCAAAAGGTACATTTTATGAGTATAAGATAGAGACAGGAAGAAAAGAGAGAGAGACATACACTCATCCACTCAAACCACACTCATTCAAACTCCTAATCAAATGTAAGCAGCTCATGTTAGCTTTGTATTGACAAATAAAGAAGTAAACATTTTTTTCTCGGTTATAAAGTAAATGATACGTATAGTTTGAAGCAATTAGCTGAACAAATTTCATCATATAAATGAAAAAAAAAAGAGATATGAATATGTAATATAACGTAATAGTAATTTCAGTTTCTTGAATGAAAGTGAGCGCATGAGCCATGCACCCACTTGCATTCAACAAACCGAAAACTATAAATAGAAAAATATATTTTTATGATCACAATCGAAACAATCTTGATCATTTAGACCATACATAGACTTGATAAGTATGAAGTATAATACTACTTTCAGTTTATTGAATGAAAGTGAGCGCATGCGGAGCATGCACTCACTCGCATTCAACAAACTGAACAAACATGACTATAAAAGATACATTTCTATGATCACAACCAGATTCTGATCATAAATGATCAATGGAATAAGCTTGACCATTCAGACCATAGCTTATTAAAATATGAAATCTTTGATTTTCTAATTGCAATGAATTTTTCAACATTAAATCTAAAAGTAAGATGTGAAACCAATCCACATAAAATAGGCTTTTTCATCTTTTTGAAACACAAATATATATATTGTTTTGTTATCAATATGATAAAATTTAAAGGAATGTTGTTCAATTCGTCTCCAAATAGTATGTTTTCATGATTAAAACCAATTCTTTTTGAAGTCATATTGTATATATATAGGCTCAAAGAGTTCCAAAGAGGCAGTACATGAGAACATTGACAAAACATATGAATTAAACTTTCTTCTTCTAAATGGCAAAAAGTACATAAGTCTGATTATTTAATCTTTATTTTCTTTAAATATGAATTTGTTGCTAGTATCCTATGAAGAATCCTGTACTGAAGCCATTGTAAAGATGAATCTTTGCTAGTTCTAAAACATATTTAAAAGCATTATTAATTTTTTCGTCAGGTATATTTGGTAGTTTATATTGCCATCTTAACATTCCAGTTGGAGTGATTATTTTGTCGTTTAAAAGTTTATAAATAGCTCTTGTACATTTTTCAACAGATAAAATTATTCTTAATTGGTAAGGAATATATGGTAGCTGAAGTCTACTATAATTACATATTTTATAATGATTGATTCTTAAGAAGTGAGTAATTGCACTACAGATACTGTTGTACTGTACTTAATTTCTTATCTTCTTTCGAATTAAATTAGTTTCAAATTTGAATTCCTATATCAAATGTGTATTTTGGGGCGAAAAGACCTTTTCTGTGCTAAAATCGTGAAAAATTGGAAATAATACATAATTTAAGCATTTTTACTGATTTCAAAAATTAAAAGATGTTTATATTTTCAATTTCTGATGTTCTTTTGAATGAAATGAGTTTTTAATTCAAATTCTTATATAAAATGTGTTTTTTTTTTTGTGAGAAAATGCCCTTTTCTAGGCCAAAATTATGAAAAACTGGAAATAATTGATAACTTTTGCATAAAAAATAGTAACAAAAATTAAAAGATGTGAATATACTAAATTCCTATTGTTCTTTCCATTGAAATGAGTTTCCAATTTGAATTCCTATGTCATATGTGTTGGGGGGGGGGGGGCAAAATCCATTTTCTATGCAAAAATCATGAAAAACTGGAAATAATTTATACCTTTTGCATAAGAAAATGATAACAGAAATTAAAAGATGTAAATGTACTTAATTTCTTATCTTCTTTTGGATGAATTAGTTTCAAATTTGAATTCTTGTATAAGATGGGGGGATAGCTCTTTTCTATTCAGAAATTATGAAAAAAAAATAAAAGATAGTTATATATTTAATTTCTGATGCTTTTTCAAATTAAATGAATTTCCAAATTCAAATTACTCTACAAAATGTGTTGAGGGGGGGGGCATTTCTAGGCCAAAAACTATTGGAAATAATCCATACTTTTTGCATAAAAACTTACATAATAAAATTACAAGATGTTAATTTACCAAATGTCATAGGTTCTTATGAGTGAAATAAGTTTCTATTTCCAATTCCTTTATCAAATATGTTTCTTTTTGGGGGGGGGGGGATTCCTTCCAGGCGAAAATTATGAAATCTCTTGAGATAATGTATGACTTCTAAATAAAACCTAATACCAAAAATTTAAAGGTATTTATGTACTTAATTTCAGTGTTCTTTCGAATGAAATGAGTTTTGAATTGGGAATTTGGCCAAATATCGGGTCCAAATTAGGCTATTCAAGAGCCCTGAGCAATACACATGTGTTTTAGAGTAAAAACAATGTCCAATAATAATCTACATGAGATTTTACTGTAAACAAATTATGTTTTTTATTAAGCATAGAAAATAGGATTCAAAATTTATTTTTAAAGAACAATGAAGTCATGTATGTACATTTTGTGTAAACATTTTTTTTTTCAATTTTTAAATCAGGTTTTAATTGAATGTCATATATTATCTCCAATTTTCCATGATTTTTTTTTTATTTTGCCCAGAAAACTCATTTCATTTGAAAGAACATCAGCAATTAAGTATAAAACCATCTTTTAATTTTCAAATCAGATCACTTGCTAAAGTTGTAAATTATTTCCAATTTTCATATGTTTTTTTTTTTACCAAAGGGCTTTCTGCCACCATCCCCTCCCCCCATATTTGATATAGTCATATGAAATGAAACTCATTTCATCCGACAGAACATAAAAAAATTATTATAAGAATATTTACATCTTTTAATTTCTGTTATCATTTTTTATGCAAGCGTTATATATTATTTCCAGTTTTATCATTATTTTAACATAGAAAATGGATTTTTGCCCCCTTAAAATACATTTGATATAGGAATCCAAATTGGAAATTCATTTCATTTGAAAGAACATAAGAAATTAAGTGCATAACCATCTTTTAACTTTGTTACTTTTCTTTATGCAAAAGTTATAAAGTATTTCCAGTTTTTCATGATTTTCGCCTAGAAAAAGGCATTTTCTCTCATAAAACACATTCAACATAAGAATTTGAATTGAAAACTCATTCCATGTGAAAGAACATCAGAAAATGAATATATAAACATCTTTTAATTTTTGAAATCAGTATATATGCTAAAGTTATATATTAGTTCCACATTTTCATGATTTTGGCCTAGAAAAGGGCTTTTTCGCCCCAAAACCCCATTTGATGTAGGAATTCGAATTTGAAACTTATTATTTAATATGAAAGAACATCGGAAACTTAGTACATTTACAACTTTTAATCTCTGTTATCATTTTTAATGCAAAACTTATAAATTATTTCCAGTTTTCCATGATTTTTGCATAGAAAATGGATTTTTGCCCCAAAAAAACACATTTGACATAGGACTTCGAATTGGAAAACTCATTTCAATGGAAAGAACATAAGGAATTTTGTACATTAACATCTTTTAATTTTTGTGATCATTTTTTATGTAATAGTTATAATTTATTTCCAATTTTTCATGATTTTGGCCTAGAAAAGGGAATTTTCTCCCAAAAAACACATTTAATATAAGAATTTGAATTAAAAACTCATTTCATTCAAAAGAACGTCAGAAATAAAATATGTAAACATCTTTTAATTTTTGAAATCAGTTAATACGTTAAATTTATAAATTATTTCCAATTTTTCACGATTTAAGCCTAGAAAAGGGTTTTTTGCCCGAAAAAAACACATTTGATATCAAAATTTGAATTTGAAACTCATTTTATTCGAAAAAGCAACAAAATTTAAGTATATTTACATCTTTTAAATTTGTTATCATTTTTTATGCAAAAGTTATAAATTAGTTCCAGTTTTTCATGATTTTTGCATAGAAAAGGGTGTTTTGCCCCCAAAATATTGCAACTGCCACATATCTCAGAGGTCTATCAAACTTTTTCTGTAATACTAGCCCATAGTTAATATCTTTATCATAGTAGTTTGCTTTAATCATAAAATTCCCACGGCAGCTTATTTTCTTACATAAGGCACTCCACTAGATCGATTTAAAGAGTAAAAGTTGGTCAACAACTTCAAACAACAGTAACTAATCAAATATGTGCCCATCAATGTACTATTGTAGAGGGTCATTCGTGCATGAGCAGTAACTAGTACTGGTCTAATTGGAAAGGTGCGGTTTGAAGAGGGATAAGTTCTTATCAGAAATGTGCCATCCCTCCCGAAAATTAGGACTATGTATTCAGTTTTATACGTCTGTCATTTGACAGGACGTACAATGTATTATGGTTTAGCAAGCTAGGTCCGTCTCTCTGTCCGAACGTACGCGTACACGTTCTCCGATGCACCAAGGAACAAGCGGTTATGATTACGTGCTCTCTCCTCTCCTCTCTTCCCTTACATACATTTATTGCTATATATAATATTAACACATTATGGTAAATCCCAACATGACTTGAGATTTTCTGGTGTAAAATCTCCAACAAACTTCCAGTTCGCTAAGCTCCGCCCATGCACGTGCTATAGAACTCGTACAGAACAATATTTGAATAGAAACAACAACTAGCTAGCCGTGGTTTGTTGTCCAGTCCGCAAAGCGGCGAGGTGATAATTGACCCTTCCGAACGCGGGAAAAATTTTGGAAATTCCATGACGTCACAATGCAATTTCGATGTTTGACCGAGGTTCGGAGCTTGTTTGTCCGAGGTAAACACATGGTAAAAGCATTGTGACGTCACGAAATTTTGCATTTTTTTTCCCGCTATCGGAAGGGTCAATTTGTTTGGTTCATGCAAGGAATTCGCGGCTCGGTGATAATTTGATTGGTTCATGCGAGGAATTACTGGACAACAAACCACGGATAGCTAGTTGTTATTTCTTAAATAACTAAGTGTGGTGACTTTTGTACTTTTTTGTAAGGAGTGTCTTTGCAAATCATAAAATAGATATGTACAAATGATATTAGGTTGAATTAGAAGAAATGAAGAATATTTTCAATTTTCTCGAAATAAGTACGGTACCTTAATATATACTTTTTCTGCTCGGTTGGTGATTGAGCAAACAGGAGCTGTGGAAACTATCCCCATATTCTCTTTGACTTCTTTGCAGAATGTTGAAGATAATAGCATTGTAGGAATTCTTTGTTGTGAGGGTATTTTCTAAGATTTGTTGGAGTGTACGTAGTCCTCATACCGTTTTCAAGAAATCATTGAATTTCTTTCTTTAAAGAAAATCACATGACTCGTTAATCATTGTGTTCTACAGGCTTTGAAATCACTGGAACATTGCATTTTTGAATTATTATGTATATCTTTAATTTTATTTATTTCATTTTAAAGTACACATCAGTGGCGGATCCAGCGGCCCCGTTGCCGGGGAGTCGAGGGGCGAATTTTGCCGATTTCTACAGAAAATGGGCCAAAATATAGGGGGGGGGGGGTGGAAAATTTTGGGTCAGTGCCGGGGGAGGGGGCGGACGCCCCCTCTGCACCACCTGAATCCGCCACTGCACATTACGTAGCGCCACTTACAATACATGTAAATACAAAGAATTTCGTGTTTCTATTCTTGTTTCTGGGTATTGGCATAGATCTATACTCCCTCAATAATGATCCTTACATTAGTTTCTTGATTTTCATCTCTGCAAGTATACTAATTTACTTTCGAATGAGCTTTATGTATACGGTTATGAATAATTCCGTTTTTCCGGCCATATCCGTTCCCGTTTTCAATTTTGGGTACAAAAGAATGCTTTGGTGATCAGTTTCCTGTATTGTACCTGCGGGAGAAAGACATAATGTCAACAACAGTTTTAGTTCGAAAAACATGTAAATTACGTAGTGTTGCTTTTACATTATGCTGTAAAGGTAGCAAAGCGAACTCAAGATTTTACTCATCAGTCAATTATGTGAAAAGAAACTTTGCGTTGTTTCCCTTAGAACTGTTGGCCTCCCCCGCCTATCAAATAGCGCTAATTCGGGGAGAGAGACCTGACGTTTTCAGTGAGAGAAGCGGGGACTTTAACGTCTTTGATGGAAGTAAGGACATAAAAGAAATTCGAGAAGAAATCATTAGAAGAGAACAAAGACTGTATAGAACTATGGGTACTAGGCGGAATTTTACAAAGAAGGCTTTGCAGGTAAAACCACAGGGGCCCAAACTTGGCCAAAGTTGTGTAAAATCATCCTTCAACAACCCTAACATCATCGGAAACCCATGCTTGGTCATGCAAGATCACCTCCCGTGGGTCATAACGACAGAATTTTCGCTTGATAGCATTACAAAAATCTAATGCTAGTACTCATGTCAGTGAATTTGTTATCGGTAGTAAATGCATGCTCTATTTTATATTTTATCATAAAAAATGTTCTAATCAACGATGACAGTGGTTCATATTGCAAATATTAATATTAAGAGTTAAAAAAAAACAATATGACTTATATTGGCTTTAAATAGTTCATTCACTTCATTCAAGTACTCACATTAAATTTCTGTAATGCTATCTAGCGAAAATTTTGCCGTTATGACCCACGGGAGGTGAGCTTGCATGACCGAGCGTGGGTTTCTGACTATGCAACCCTCAGTGAATGAATAAAAGTGACCTTAACGACTTAACGTATACATGTCGATTCTAATGTCGCCTATTGATGATCAAATAAATTGTAGAAATTAAGAGAGGACACAGTTTTGGGGCATCCCCGTCCCTTGGGTGTCATGGCCTTTTTCAACAGGGTTTTTGCTATTTTTTTTTTTGCATAAGAACTTTACCTTTTATATTTTCTATCATTGATTATGACAAAAATTTTAGAACATGCTGATTCTAACTTGCCTACGATGCCACTGAACTTTGTACATGTTGAGGGCGAGAAATCATCGAAAATTAAGGACAAAAATTAAAAAAAGAAATACCTGAGTTAACTGTCGCTCGACTGACTCTATTTTTTTGCCCCGACCCTAATCATGTTTATTGACATAATAGTCAGAAATCAAATCACAGGACAGGTATTCTTTCCAAGTTTGTTGTTATCAATTATATAACACTTATTTGCTTCACTTCAGTTAGACAGCAGGGTAGATTTAATATGTTCCATATGAGTGCATGACTAACTATCCAGGGTGTACAAGTGACCATGCAAACAATAGGAGTAAACTGATAACCTGGTCACAACTTCATAGTAAATGGGGAATAAAAAGTTTACAGCAATAATGCTGCAGTGAGTTTTTATGTTTATTTTTTAAGAGAATGATCTAAGATGTATCAATGCAAAAAATCCCGACCTACTGCCCCCTTTTTTTTTAAGAATTGGGACAGTAAACTCAGCTTTTTTTTATTGGCCTGACAGTGACTTATCTGGTCATGCGCACCCCAGTGCATAGAATGAAAACATAAGCTTTTCCCGCTATATTAGGAGTATTCACCCTCTGGCCATATTTAACCAGACTTGTCAGAATGACAACATAGCTCGCCGGTGGCAACCATATGTAAATTGCAACAACAACAATAAAAAAGGTCTTATCACAAGGAATGCACATGTGAAATATCAAAGCCCTATCACTAACCATTCAAAAAATATGGCCAAGGTTAAAGTTTTTCAAAAGTAGGTCAATCATCTCCAAGGTCAAGGTCACAAGGTCAAAAATTTTGGTATCCATGGAAACGTCTTGTCACAAGGAATACACATGTGAAATATCAAAGCCCTATCACTTACCATTCCAAAAATATGGCCAAGGTTAAAGTTTTTCAAAAGTAGGTCAATCTCCAAGGTCAAGGTCACAAGGTCAAAAATTTTGGTATCCATGGAAAGGTCTTGTCACAAGGAATACACATGTGAAATATCAAAGCCCTATCACTTACCATTCCAAAAATATGGCCAAGGTTAAAGTTTTTCAAAAGTAGGTCAATCTCCAAGGTCAAGGTCACAAGGTCAAAAATTTTGGTATCCATGGAAAGGTCTTGTCACAAGGAATACACATGTGAAATATCAAAGCCCTATCACTTACCATTCCAAAAATATGGCCAAGGTTAAAGTTTTTCAAAAGTAGGTCAATCTCCAAGGTCAAGGTCACAAGGTCAAAAATTTTGGTATCCATGGAAAGGTCTTGTCACAAGGAATACACATGTGAAATATCAAAGCCCTATCACTTACCATTCCAAAAATATGGCCAAGGTTAAAGTTTTTCAAAAGAAGGTCAATCTCCAAGGTCAAGGTCACAAGGTCAAAAATTTTGGTATCCATGGAAAGGTCTTGTCACAAGGAATGCACATGTGAAATATGAAAGCCCAATCTGTATTGGTTTAAAAGTTATAAGCAAGGTTAAAGTTTTTGTGCACGCGCACGCAGACGCAGACGCAGACACAGACGCAGACGCAGACGCAGACGCAGACGCAGACGCCAACGCCGACGCCGGGGGTATGACAATAGCTCTCCGGACATTCGTCCCGGCGAGCTAAAAAGTAAATCTGTGGTGGGATTGCAAAGCAAAATCCGGTCTATGAAATGGCGAAGTCTGTCTGTATTTCTGTCTGTCTGTCTGTCTGTCAGTGCACCAACATTTTGGTTAAAGTGTTGTGTTTATGTCCGTTGAGAGAAAACTGCTTGGAGGAGCAACTTGAAACTTGACATGGTGATAGACCATGATGAGACGAATCAAAAACAGCAACAAAATTTGACCTAGTGACTTTGACCTTGGAGTTTGACCTACCTTTGAGAAACTTTAACTTTGGCCATAACTTTTGAATTGTAAGTGATTATAGATAGGGATTTCATGTTTCACTTGTGTATTCCTTTTGAAAAGACCTTTCCATGAATACCAACATTTTTTTACCTTGTGACCTTGACCTTGGAGTTTGACCTACTTTTGAAAAATTAAAACTTGGCCATAACTTTTGAATGGTTAATGATGCATGTACAGCTTTTATATTTCACATATGTTTTCCTTGTTACAAGACCTTACCATGTATACTAAAAGTTTTGACCTTGTGACCTTGACCTTGGAGATTGGCCTACTTTTAAAATTAATAAACCTGGGCTATATCTCATGAACTATAGAGACTATGGCTCTGATATTTCACATGCAGAGTCCTCATGACCAGATCTTTCTTTTGATATCATGACTTTTGACCTAGTGACCTTGACATTGACATTTGACCTACTTTTAAACTATAAGAGGTAGAGTTTTGATATTTCATCCACATGGAAAATCCTTATGACCAGACCTTTCATTTGATATCATCACTTTTGACCAGATGACCTTGACACTGACCTTTGACCTACTTTTAAACTATAAGAGTTAGGGTTTTGATATTTCACATATAGATTTCTTATGACCAGATCTTTCATTTGACATTATAATTTTTGACCAAGTGACCTTGACAATGAATTTTGACCTATGTTTGAACTATAAGGGATAGAGCTTTGATATTTCACATTTAGAATCCTCATTACAATAGCTTTTTTTTTTCATTTTACAATAGTATTAATTACATTTGACCTATCTGTCTGCACAAAAAAGTACATGTCATCTAATATAAACACTTCACAATCCGGGCCCAGCATCATAAACTAAGAATTGACTTGAGTGAAATTCTCAAAATACGATATATAGTAAATCTGCAAAAATTTGAAATATTGCGTTCATCCATTCTATTCTACTCTGAAAATAGACAAATTCTGTTGATTATTTTAAGTCATCACTTATATTATTTTGAGACAAAAGAAAATTGAAATTAAGACTTAACGTATCCAATGTACAAATGGAGATCTCGCTGAGGTCTCGTTGATTTAAACATTGCTAAAATTATCCCGGTAATCATCGGAAGTGTCTCCATGTTTTCCATGACTTAGATAGCGGTTGGCATGTTGACCTTTGCATTGGAAACCAACTTTTATGTTGCATTCTAGTATATTAAGGTAAAGATACGCCATAATTCTAACTATATAATATACTTGATATTTATTTCTACAACGGATACCTTAAGTCAATTCTTAGTTTACGGTGCTGGGTCCAGGCCTTACCACCTTTAGTGGTTTAAGGTTTATTTTAATTTAATTGAAAATTCAATCTAATGGTGCCTTATCATGTTTATAGAAAATAATCAATGTTTGTTAAGGTATAAAATTGCTTAATATGGATGATTTTTTCATGTTTTTTTCATGTTTGGTACTCTGAATGTCTTGTAAATCTTGTTATATAGTGTAGAAAAATATCCTTTATACTTGGTCATGGTAAGCATGTATAAACCAGCTTTATGCACCTTTGATTCAAACAGATCAATTACCACTAAGGTGTATATCTTGTTAGGAGGTAAACTGGGCAATCCTATGTTATTTTTACTTTTTGAATAATAGATAATACAAAAAATCCTTAATTTTAGAGGACAAAAAAAAATCACAAACTTCATTAGTTGAAAACCTGGCATATTATGATAAAAAGTTGAGTTTTGTGATTGAAGATGGTTGCAATGGAACAAAATATGTTGCTATGGAAGATTGTTTTACAATTCATATTATTCATCCTTAATTTTTAGAGCACAAAAAAATCACAAACTTCAAAATTTGGCATAACAAATTAAGTTTTATCATCAAAAAATGTTGTTATGGAACGAACTATTTTGCTATGGAGGAATTTTTGACAATTCATAAATTCATGTCTTCCTTAGTCTAAGGTTCAGATGTAGAAATTTGTGGGAAAAAACATTTGTAAGCAAAAGTTATTCTCTAAAACGAAATTGTGTATTGAAATAGTGATATTTGAATTTTCCAAAAGAATAAAAGAACTTTTTGAACAATTTTTCAAATTCTATTTTAAAGGCTTCCCAATTTTTTTTTTTCATTATCATAAGAAGCTAATATAAGTATCATAGATAATTTATCTGAAGCATTACTAAACGGGTATCTGAAGCATTACTTTGACTCTTAAATTACTACATGTATATTGATATTGCTTTACAGGTATGTATTTTTGTAAATGAATTGTGATATTTAGGTTTTATTTCATTAAGGTGATATAATGGACTTAATTTACTTCATATTTACATATTTTTAAGACAGGACCACATTGTAAACTAGTTTATTTTGTAGCTAAATGACATGTGCTGATTCCTGTATAAATAAAGGAAATAAATAAATAAATAAATAAACCTAAATATGTGCTGACTTTGCAGATTTGAAATGATAAATAATGATCAATAGAACTAATTTCATTTTTTCATATTTTGAAAGCTAGAACTAGTCTTTAAGTTGCCATAGCAATGCAGTCACTGGATGTAAATGCATGAAATTCCGTTTTCCTTCAACACTTTAAATTTAGTATTTGATTGATGGTGAATTGAAATAATTTTGAGCAGTAGAAAACATGAAATAAATATTAAGTTAGAAACGTTTAATTTTGTTACAAATTCATAGAAAAGGCAGAATTCCAGGGTTACTTAGTATAACTTAAATATTGGCAAATGTTCTTTTGAATTAATCTAGAATCCGGTTTTGTTTTTGTTTTTGCTTTTTTGTTTGTTTGTTTGATTTGTTTGTTTGTTTATTTGTTTTTTTTTTTTAATTTTAATTTTTTTTTTGTACATGTATGCATGGTGTTATTACAGAAATGGTACAAAAGCCTATGCTACAAGATACGCCCGTTCGGATTTATTTGCATAATATTATATAACACCAAAAAAATCTAAGCACCATAACTCTATAATAACGAATCAGGTGAACCTGAAAATCAAAAGGCGACTTTCTCTCAAAATTCTAATCACAGTGTATAAATATCATGAAAATCTGTGGACGCATATTCAAGCTATTGCGTCCCATAGGCTTAATTAAATTGCCCATAGACATGTACTTAATTAAATTGCCCTAAGCTTAACTTGTATACATTGCACATATAAAGCCTTCTCCCATTACACATAATTTCTTAACAAAAGAAAAAAAGAGTCGTTTCTTCTTGAAATATACAAATCAAAAAAAAAAAAAAAAAAAAAAAAAATTTAAAGAATTTTTGACTAATTTACAGTATAGTAGTATATTTTCACAATATTTAAAAAAATCTAAGTCCCATAACTCCGAACCTACAAACCTGAACGTCCTCTCTACAGTCTGATCACAATGTATAAATATTATGAAATTCTGTTGACGCATATTCAACATGTTCAAGTCATTGCCTTCCAAGCGCCTATACTTTGCCCTTAGCATAACATGTATGTGGCAATGTGCATTATAACCCCCTCCCATTATACATAATTTCTCAATTATGTGACAAAAAAATAAAAAAAGAACCTGTTACATACTTTCTTCTTGAAGTATACAAGAACATCCTTTCTTCTTGAAGTATACAAATTTTCAAAATATTTCACCCAAAAATAGATTTTTTTTAGATATTTAGTATTTATGCATATTTTCACAGTACGTGTATTTAAAAAGAAAAAAATCATCCATGTCCCAAAACTCTTTGATAACTCATATCGGATGAATCTGAAAATTAAACTAAAAGATATCATGAAAATCCCTTGTTGCATATTCAACTTTAATTACGTTCCATAAGCGTCAAATAACGGGCGTATAAAATACGAAAATTAGAGTTTTTGAAATGCAATATGTTCGATGGTTCGAAATTTTCTCTCTTTTGATAAAAGTTTTTAAAAAATGATGAAAATTATTTGCCACACTTGCTCAAATTCTTTATTATTCTTTGAACAGGCAATAGAATTTGTATCTGAGAGGATATATGAAGGCGACTTGGATTCACTTAAAGGTTTACTAGAAGAAGAGGTATGTTTCAATATTTTCATTAAAATGAAGTTTGCAATTTTTAGCTCAAATGTTTGAAATGTTTGAAGACAAATAGGCTTAATACATATGCACTATGCACTACTTATATATGCATAATTGTCCTTTATATGGCATCCCTCTGTCTGCCTGTACGCCTATAAACAATGTTTTGCTCTCAACTCCTCTGAAACCTAGTTTTGTACCTGCCATTTGGTTTCTGCCCTTGATGCCAAGGGATTTAGGAAAGAATCATTTGATTTTTAGGGGAGGGAGACGATTACCAGCTGGATTTTTTTAGGGGGAGCATATTGTCGCTCTTATGCATGTTATGTCCTGATACAGCTCATATATCCTTAACCTACATTGTACATTTGTACATTAGAATTTTACATATTTGTTCAGCCATCAATCAAAGATCAAGGCGATTTCCAGCCTCCCAGACTACGAATAGATCTTTTTGGTTTTTGTTTCTTGCTTTCCAAATTGTGTTTAAAAAATGCAGAATTTTTTACACATGTTAGGGGTTATGAGATTCAGGCCATTATTATGGAATTCTGGGTCAAATCTGCCATGTCGGAGCATTTTAGAATTCAGATTTTATGAGGAAAACGGGATAAGATGTGACTATATATATTCATGTAAGGATGACGTTATTTGTAGATCATGTCATGATTCATAGCTATCCTGTAATTCCTATCATTTCTTATAAAAAATATATGAACCGATTAGAAGTCCTATGTTTGAGAAATTTGTCGTAATAAATCCTATTTTTCGGTCTAAAATGTACGAAAAATTGTGTTTCAATATTTGCTGTTTCATCTATACGGAAGCCCTTAGGTGACAGGTATGAATTATAATTTATCTGGCGGCCGCCATTTAATTTATCTTCCGCCTAATAAATTAAATGGCGGCCGCCAGATAGTTATGTGGCGACCGCCAGATAAATTATGTGGCCGCCAGATAAATTAGAATTCATACCTCTCACCTACGGTCTTCCGTAGAAAAGTGCATAATACATAGAATTATATATTTACCAGACAAAATTATTGTTACTGGCAAAAGTATTTTAAGTTACATTCACCTCTTCCCAAAATTCAAATGGCTGCTTCCTAATTTTCCGGGGGGAGAAGGGGGGGGGGGGGGGGTTACGTTCAACGAATATCGTGATAGGGGTTTTATATTTTTATACCCCCGCCATAAAATGGTGGGGTATATATAGTGATGCATATTTCGCTTATCTGACCTTTTCGAGTTTTATTTTATTTACCATTTTCTTTATACCTGTGAGTTTGATTTTCCTTTGGTAATATGAAGCGGTATCTCTTTTGTGCGTTCAAAGGAACTAAATAAGAGCATAAAAAATTATCTTGTTTTTGTCTAATGTACTTGCTTTCAAGAGATATAAAACGTATAATTACGCTTTATTCATGTAGAACATGTCTTATTTGCTTTTTGTGTTATAGGCATTTGACCTTCTCCAAGAACGATACCAGACTCTTACAGATGCAGAAAAAAACTTCATTTTGTCCAAAAAGGGAATTTCAGCTTCAAAGACAATATGTCCTATACTACACACGGATGACTCAAGTGAAGGTACATGTATACAGAATTTGATTGAAAAAAGGCGTTAAAAGCCCGATTTTTTACAATCAGATTTCTGGACAAATATATTCATAAAATTGAAGATGCATCCTGGAAACAGTCAAAATCTGAAGTCATGCTAGATTTTTTAGCTTCATATTGCTAAAATATTGGTCTATATTTGTCTTTTTCCCAATATTGCCCATGCATCCAGCGAGATACAACCACAGGAGCTCGATGCCAACAACCCTCAATGGCACACGCCCCTTCCCATCTCTCTATAGACAAAGTTCATAAGGAAAGTAGGGGCGGATTTTCTTGTGGATCGTGGACATCGAGCTCCTGTGGATACAACGTACAACAAAGATGTCATTAAAATATTAAGTTAACTTTGTTTCTTTCAGATTATCGTGTTGAAGTACAAGTACTGTTCATGATGGCATTCTCGTTTAAAGTAAAGACTATATCAAAAGAGAGAGCAATAAGCCTACGAGGAGCTTATGAAAATTGTACAGGCGTGGCCGAATACAGGTACAAATGTACATGTAGAAATTCTGAACCTGATGCTTTCTAAAGTACTTACAGCAAGTTTTGAAAGCAGAGATTTTGGTTTATTGTTAAACACTTGGAAGTAGGCACTTGTGATAATCTAATTTTAAGTTAAACTTATAGAGCCCTTTATGAAAATCATGCACATTTCCGGCAATATTTTACTGTCAAAATACTGTCAAATTTAAGGCCTCGTCACTACACGTGAAAACATGCAATTTATAACACCTTTTTAGCCAACTTAGCAAGTTGCAAATCTTGACTCTTAACTTGATGTAAGATGGACTGGTGATAATAATTGGATTCTGTACCGTAACTCTTGAAAGTAATTTAAAAGTGTTAACTATTGTAATGAAACTTCGTACATGTCGTACACTTACTCACCATGAGTAAAATATGCCCTTCTTGACTTTTTAAGTCAAAAGGTCAATGATTTTGATTATTGAAACGGTTTCTGGGTCAGAATTACGTATGTATTGCAACCACCATAATGAAACTTGTCAGGAATGTTCCCGATGCAAGAATCATTGACCTAATAGTATATTGATTTATAGTCAAAAGTCAAGGTAAAAGCACTTTGATCACTGAAAGTGTTTTCAAGGTCATAACTGAGTTTGTATTGTATTCACTGACGCGTGAACATCGACGGCGGGTGCGGCTAGCCAAAAAGGGGATGCTTACTCCTCCCGGGCACCTCGTCCCTCCTCTACCTTGCTGGGGGTCCGTCGATGCTCAATTGTGTGCTCTATTCAGTCTATTGTGAGTGCTGTTGGAATTATTATTATCGTCAGAATCTTCTTTAACTCATTTGTATTTACAGAAATGTGGCAAATGAGTCAAGAGATTCGTATGCAAAGGATTTGTCTCACTTATTTGATTGTCAAAATGTCAAGGTCATTAGCTTTGATGATTTAGAATTGTTTCCTTGTAATGACGGAGCTTTTTATGCACACCACATAGGTCTGTAGCCAGATTTTTCTCATACTGCAATCAACCCCCCCCCCCCCCAAATACTACATAGAGATTTTTTTCTATGTGTAGTATATATAGAATCCGTGGGAATAACTGTAGCCCATTAAAAGGAAAGACGTAAAGGGAGATTGAATTTTGATTGCAGTATGATTTCATGGAAATAAAAAAAAATATGGCTACGCCCCCATTGATGCACACATCATAAAACTTACCAGAAATGTTCTGAATTAGTCAAGGATGCGCTATATACATTTTAGAGTCAAAAGGTCAAATACCAAGATCAAAGAACATAAAGTTGGATGTCTGATCATTGCCGAATGTATTGGATCAGGCTTAAAATAAAATAGTGTAACATTATGAAATCATTCTCAAATTATTATTAAAATCATTATGAAATCATGTGCAAATTTTGCAACCTGACACACTGCATCTGTGATAAACCATGAACTTGTACAATGTACCGTATTTTAATGTCGCCAGCAACGCACGAGTGATAGATATATACATTTTGTAGGGATCACATTGTCACTTTGCGTCCCTCTGTCTATCTCGTAGTCATACTTTTACATATGATGTATTTTGCTATAACTTACTCAATATACACCATACATCTTTCAGACTTGCAGAGATAATAAAGCTTGATGCGAAGCAGCATTCAAGTAGGTCAAGGTCGTTTATACATGTAATAAAGGTCAAGGACACGTACTTAGGGTTAAACATGTGACAGGCGACATAGTACATTTTGTATCTATTCTTGAACAGTGCTACTTTCTATTTTTCAGATTTCAGCGTACGGTTTCCAAAGATTACATGTCGGATTGGACCATCCAAAAGTTTAATCATTATAGTGTGTTCTTAATTCCTTCAATTGCGAAATTAGCCAATAGATTTCTTGGAGATTGATAAACGATAAACAATGTAGGTCAGGGTCAAATATTATCTGTTAATGAATATGTGTTTACTGAATTTCTCTGGTGTTTTGTTATTTAATTACATTGTAATGTACTTGTAGCTATATACATGTAGTACATGCACTAAAGTTCAAAGGTTATCTGTTGATTTTGTTTGTGTATAATAGTATACTGGACTTTCCTAAGTGTTTTGTTTTGTTATCAATAATAATCAACCACGGAAAAGAAAATGTGACCTGAAGTCAACATTAACATGTACACTGTAGTACATGTATGTATGGTCCCAAGAATCCCAAGGGCCGGTACTAGGGTGCAATCATTTGATTTTTATGGGGAAAAAAGATGGGGGGGGGGGCATTAAAACTATATTACCAGCTGGAGATTTCAGAACCAATATATATTTTTGCGGCAATTTTGCTAGATTATCTTTATTTCCTATAAATTCACAGCAGCTGTATGATCCAGATTTTTTTTTAATTCCTAAGCCTTTTTGTGCCCCTCTCCAGTAAAACTCAAATTGTAATGGTTGCTCCCTTATTTTGTCTGAAGGTTGCTTAAACCATGGGCGCATCGTTCATTTTGAGAATATATTGGATCAAAAACGTAAACATGGTAAAGGATGTCAAGCATATACTTATTAATATTATGCTTTGATTGGTGATATTTGTCATGTGATTGCAAAGAATTGTAAAATGTGACAGTCGATCAGAGTCAGTTGCAGCCACAGGCACATGTAGAAAGAGCGTCAATATCCTGTATGGTCATAAGAGCATACTGGTATCTTATAGAGAGACCAGGCTTCCGACGAATTTTCAGCTAGAAGTAGCATTTCTGCATTTTTTTGCATTTGAAGGGCAAAATGGGGTATGACCATAAAGATTGATTTGTGTACTTCCTAAAAACATCAATACTTCACCTTAAAAAATCTCATAACATAGCCTAATCGTCTACGTAAGTTGGACTGTTTTCTACTTTCTGTCTTGAACCTCCATTGCCAGATTGGCTAGTCTGAATCATCCAGGTGTTTAACTCTGCTTACAGTAAGCAGAGTAAAGCCTCTAAATGAATCAGTATTTGTCCAATCTGGCAATGGAGATTCAAGACAGAAAGTAGAAAACGGTCCAACTTAGGTAGACGATTAGGCTATGTTATGAGATCTTTTTGGGTGAATTATTGATGTTTCTAGGAAGTATACAAAGGAGTCTTTATGATCATACCCCATTTTGCCCTTCAAACATGACAAATGCAAACATTTCAGATGCTACTTCTGGCTGAAAATTCGTCGGAAGCCTTGTCTCTCGATACATACAATTCCCTTATGACCTGTAAAGGGGTATCATACAAGATATTTTCGATCGGCAGAAAAATACAAACTGATAAAAAGAAGTCAAACTTCTTCTTCTTCTTCTTCTTTTGTTTTGTTTTGAGGTTTGATAAACTTTTGCGTGGCGGTTGAAGAAGAGAAGTTAGAAATGTGGCAGCCGTTCAGAGCCCATGGAAGCCATCTTGGATTAATTTCTTTTTTTCGGCAAAATATACAAATTGATAAAGCAAGCAAGCTCTCTTTTGCTCTAAGATTTGGTAAATTCTATTTGACGGATAGCAGAAGAGAAGTTGAAAATGTGGCAGCCGATCAGACTCCATGACAGCCATATTGAAATTTCGATCGGTAGAAATATACAACCTTATGAAGTCAGGCTGTTTTTTTTTTTTTTTTCTTTTTGAAGTTCAGTAATACTGTGCGTGGTGGTTGCAGAAGAGAAGTTGAAAATTTGTCTGCTATTCAGTTTCATTAATGGATAGAAAAAGAACACTTAGTGGAGGATTTTAGGTTCTTCTTCCCTGTTGATTAAATTCTGTGCAGTGGGTGTGAAGGAGAATTTGAAAATGTGTCGGCCAATCAGAGCGGACATTTTGGGTATCCGGTGGTGGATCCAGCACGCCCTTTGGGGCGAGTTTTGCCGATTTTTTTCACTGAAATGAGCAAAAATATAGTACCTGCTTTTGGAAAATTTTGGGTCAGTGCCGGGGGGGGATGCCCCCGCCGCAACCCCCCCCCCCCCCCCCCCCCCCCACTGAATCCGCCACTGGATCGGGTTGATATTTAGTATACATGAACTTCCCTACCATGCTTACGGAGGACTTTTAATATTTTTTAGCTTCACTGGTCAAAGACCAGTCGAGCTTATGCGATACATTTTTGTCCGGCGTCCGTTCGTCCGTCCGTCTGTCTGTCTGTTAACATTTTTTTATCGTTACTCCTCTGAAATCATAATTGTTAGAAACTTAATTCTTTTTGCATTTAGCTTGATCCCTGGTCTAGTTGTACACCTGGTATTTAGCTTGAGCCTTTGACCTCTACGGTCTTCATAAATGGGTGTGGTCATTTTCTCCTATTCAACTCCATATAATCTTGTGAACACTGGTCCCCAGAAAGTGTAATTGACATAGAGCTGAGTCTTTTTCCAATGTAATCAGTAGCTGGTCATAATTTGAACCTGATCTTTTGTTTCAGCCTCTGACCCCCCCCCCCCCCCCCCCTCCCCCCCCCCCCCCCCCCCGGGTCTTCATAAATTGATGTGGACGTCATTTGCAAGAGAGATACTTCTTTTTGCATTACCATAAGTGTGGTCTAGTTGTGTACCTGATATTTTGTTTAAGCCCCTGACCATCAAGGTCTTTGAAAACGGGTGTGGCCATTTTCTCATAACTAAGTCTTATAATGTTGTGAACATCAATTCTCAGAAAGTATAATTGATGGTGAGTTAATGCTTTTTGCATCATTTTACATGTGTCTGTGGTGTAGAATTGTTTGAGTCCTTGACCCCAGGGTCTTGAAATGGATGTCACTTGAGTGAATTTAACAAAACAGCCAGTAGAGCTTCAGTCACTTCATCAGAGACTTCTGGTTCAATTGTGTATTGAATACACAAAACATATAGGTTTATCAAAGATTACATAGCTCGCCATTGCAGGTGTTTGTCAAAAATCAAATAACTTCTAAATTACAAAAAGCATTGTTATGAAGAATCTATGCATCTAATATCAGTCTTATCCCTTAGAGAGCGAAAGATACAGCCAAAAGTATGAGTAATTCAAAAGCGTAGGTTAATGGTTAAGGTCAAGGTCACTACGTTAATGGTCATTGTCGTGGTAATAATAAATATATGCATAAGATATAAAAATATTTAACAGCAATTCTCTGTAAGAACCAAAGAATTTCAAAACATTTTGGCACGGCATGTCATGGATTTTTGAGATTTTTGGTATGGAAGTTCAATATGAAGTACTTGTATGTAAATCAACCCCAGTTTTTTCAAAAAGGTTGTCGTTGCCATGGTAACCGTGTCTGAAGTTTCAAAAATCGGGAAAATCTATAGGACAAGGCATATCTGTAGGCTTCGTTACCATGGAAACAGGTACATTTTAAATCTTAAATTGCTTTGAATATTTTCTTTTAATCCTTATTATTACGCATATTTGTAAAGTTTTTTACATTCATCTCGGATGCCTCATGTATACAAGATGAAAAATTGGGCCGAAACAGGGTATCAAAAGGCTTTGTTTTGGGCACTCAAAGACCCTTTTTTGCATGTTTTTACTGTTTTACAAGGTTGAAAATTTCATAAAAGCACCAATTTTTGAAGTCCAAATTGTAGTTATCCAATTAGTATCATCTTTGAACTCTACATGAATATAAAAAATTAATTGGGCTAATTTGTCCTTTTATATGCAAAGCAGCATCAAATTTAGTTGCTATGGCAACAATTGGCTGAAAGGTTTCAATACAATGAATTTAAACACAACCTCTATCAAACTATCTACGCATGATATTGGAACAGAAGTTCATGTATACATCTATCAAAGGCGTTTTGATATAAAAATGACCTTGAAAATATTTCAAGGTCACCCGCTGAATTTTCAAGGTCATTAAACTTTAAGTGACCAGATTTGACGAAAAATCCTGATTTTTCATAAAATGAAAGTGTCAATATTTTAGAAACCTTGAAATATTGAACTTAACAGTTATTTGCCATAAAATGATAAATGTATCACTTATTTCTTAGAACTATTGATTACGTTTCTTCACATCTTCAAATATCTAAATTCTTGGTGAGTATGTTGATAAAAAAGGGACGAAATCTGTATTTTTCTTGTTTTTTGACGAAAAAATATTTTCCTATTGAATAGCTATAATTCAATAAATTCTAAGATTTGTCTTTCTTATATTCATGTGCTTTCATAATATATATGACCTATGAAAATATCTAAATAAAAAAATCACTAAAATCGGTAACAAAAAAATTAAAAAATCAATATTTTATGCAAAATTTGAGTCTCAAAGTATAAATGACCTTGAACATCAAGCCAATGACCTTGAACATTTTAATAGTTCTTATGTAAAAGATACAAGTCATATGTATACATGCATACATTTTGACAATTTTGTGTAACTCTAAAAAGGAATAAAATCAATTTCAAAGACAATATGAAACAAGCAAAAAGGTCTAATGTTGCCATGGCAACGGTCTTTGACGACAGAATTTAGGTAAAACTCTTAAATACCCACTCCAATTTTTCGTTCATTTTATTTGTCAATAAACATTCATTTCCATTGATGAAAATCACTAGTCTCCTATTGGTGCCTTTTGTGATATTTAAGATTGAAAATGGTCAAAAACACACTAAATTGGCCCTTATTTTCACCTCTATTTTTAGCCTCATTTTGACTTAGTTTGGCTTAATACAATAAGCTTCCTGTAATAAATATCACATAACCAAGTGTACTAAGTAAGAATGGAAGTAAGGAAGAATAGATTATATAAAGATGAACAAGCTGTTACAGTGGTATCCATGGCAACGAAGTCTCCGGTGCTGGCTTATTTCATGGTCCCAAAAGTGCTATAAATAGAATGACCTCGTTACCATGGCAACCAGAGGTCGCATTGCATGAAAAGTGTTATTTTCATGGTCAGCACTCAATATATACCCATTATACCGAAAATCATCAAAATCCATGACATGCCGTGCCGAACTATTTTGGTCCTTACAGAGAATGGCTATTAAACCCTTATAGTTAAAGAGAAAAAGTTTTTTTTTTCAAAAGTAGGTCAAAGTCCAAGGTCACAAGGGCATGGTCCTAAATGAAAGGTCTCATCAAATAGTACCTAAATGTGAAACGTCACAGTCCTACCCCTTATATAATAGGAGAGGTATAGCCCAGGTTAAAGTGTTTGAAATATAGGTCAAGGTCAAGGTCACTAGGTCAAAGGTCATGGTATCAATTAAAAGGTCTCATCACAAGGAATCTGTTTGTGAAATATGAAACGTTTTTAAGCCCAACTCCTTATCTATGAAGAGATATAACCAGGTTAAAGTTTTTGAAAAGTAGATCAAAGGTCAAAGTATCGCCCGGGCGTCGTCGGCGTTGGTGTTAGTGTCGGCGTCGCTTGTAGCGTTTACAACAAATAACCGGAACAGCCCAGTGTGAAATCGTACAATAGATACGGACTAAAACAAAAAGAGACACTGTGACAACCTAAGGAACATGGAATACAAAATACGACATCAAAATACTAAATACAAAACACTCAATCCAATAGACGATTTTCACATCACTGCAGTTGACTTGTATCCGATAACCCGACATGACAACATTTGACGTATAACTTTTAACTGTGACGTCGTATCTGAATTATGACGTCACAATTAGAAATAACGTCAAAAGTTGTGATGCCGAGACTTGGAGTATCTAAAATGCAAGTCTAACAGTAATATGAAGAAGATCTATTGGTAAGCTATGCCGACTTAGGACGGTCATTTGCCATCATGTCACTCACATGTGATCTAATTGTTCTCGTTGTCTCCGTTTGTTTTTTCTTTGTTTACCTTTACATGTATTTGATCGTCTTTGATCCATCCAAAGCCGTTTTGATGGCGATCTCCATCTTCTGTATTCTTGTTTTCACTGCAAAAATGAAAATTTACAGAAAAAATACTGATTTTTTAAATTTTCAATCAGAGTGTGGAGAAGACGCAATTAACAGACCAACGGAAGTACATCTGACAGAACATAACACGACCAACATAAATAATGGGAGAGGAGATCAGAAAGCAAGGTCCTCTTATGTAACTATTGTTTCCGAGGAAGGTTTAACCGGATAAAAGATCATATGAAAGTATGTTCTAAAGGACCCAAACGGCATCCAAATGCGACGGAATTAATAAAAGCAAACTTTGATTCAGATAGACGCTTTGGCTGTAAATTTCTACATAAATAGAAATGATCTTTAGCAGGAAACGTACACAAAGCTTGAGGTTTTGGAACTATTACGCTCACTTGGACACTGTATTGCTCCAAAACATACAGATGGCATGTTTAGTTTGGTCGAGGTAAATGATGATATAGAAGGTCGAGATTTTCGATCAGAGGATGAAATTAGAGAAAAAAGGGACACAATGAGAAAACAGAGGAATCAAATGATAGACGAGCTTTCGAAAACAGTTCGTCCCCACTCCTTGTCAGATGACGAAGGTTTGCAATTTGCCAGGAATCGTAGAATGGTATCAAGAAAATCAAGCAGAGATTCCGAGGATAGATACAGTCCTTCGGAATCACCATTAAAAGTTGCTCGACGAGAGATGGTCGATATCGAATCAGATTATTCCTCATCTGGCGGCGACAAACATCCATACACTTTAGAAACTGCTTCAGACTCAAACTCATCACGTAAATGTGTTCGTCATGCGATTGTCTTGGTTCAATCAGATGATTCCTCTTCTGGTAGCGAAGAACATGCCCTCATACCAGATAGCGCTTCAGACTCAATCTTAACACAAAAGGTGGCAAGACGTGAGATGTTCGGGATTGAATCATCAGACAATCCCCCATCCGGCGGTGAAGAGAATCCATTAACATCAGATAAATTTTCTGTTCTATCAAACTCACCACGAAGAAAGCTGTGGCGAAGGATACTCAATATCGTGTCAGACGATTCCTCATCCGAAGTAGAGGAAAGTGATGCTATTATAGGTACAGATTTCAATAGAAGTTTGTATAGCTCTAATTCTGACGATAGAGAGGCTAAATCTAACGGCATTTATGACACATCCTTAACTCCCCATAGAATCACTACAAAGACGTATATGCCATTTGATCCTGCACTATTACCATCCCCGAAAAACAAAGGTACTTCAGATTCGACACCTCCGTTGACACCTGGCGTCAATGTTGGCAGTCCTTTTACTCCTCTGGCAGCAAATGTCCCACGTTTAGCACAAAGACCTGTCGTTCTTTTGGATCTAAATGAATGTAAGCCAACACAGGAAAGAAAGTGGACGTCTGGAATCCAGAAGTCACTACAGGATATTGGATTTTATAGAATACCAGAGGGGTTCAAAAATCAAAGAATATTACAGGAATTCGAAATTTATTTAAATTCCATCAAACAAAACAAAAATGACATATCCAATAAGCTCAGAAACATCCAGCGAATGCTGTGGTTCATGACTAAACCTCGTTTGAAGTTCAACACCAGTATGCTTACTCGACAAAACTGGACGAATTTTTTTTGAAATGCTGAAATCCAACGGTGTTAAGAGCGAAACGCGGAAAAATTACAATAAGTCCCTGACACAGTTTCTGAAGTTTTACATTGCAACCTCTAATGATGCAACATTGAACGAAAAAGAGTATGCACGTGTAAAACAATTTCTTGTCTATGTAACGTTATCCGGTCGAGGGCATTGCAGGCTGACGCCAGCAGAGAGAGAGAAGAAAGACGTAGACTGCCAAGTCAACCACATACACCCTACGAACTGACGGCAGTTATTAGGAAAGCCGAGAATATGGTAAATAGACTACTAATGAATGCCGAGGAAGCACCGTTGTCAAAGAGAGATATTACTATTAATAGATTCTTCGGAGCTTTAATCTGCTTTAAGCAGGGCCAGCGACCATCAGTCATGGAAAACCTGACCATCGCGAATTATATGAATGCAGTAGAGAATAATATCCGGGAACACAATGGGAACAAGTATCTAGTCATGACTGTTACGGAGCATGCATCAGCAAAAACTACTGAATCACAGATTGTTCTTGACGAAGCCGAAATTGACCTCTTTGAGCGGTACAATCGTTATGTTAGGAGTACGATTATCGACAAACAAACCGAGGCTGCAGATAGATTCTTCCTGCAGAAGGATGGATTTGCCTTTAAAAAGTTTTCAGAGGGAGTTGTAAAGCTTCAAAAAGAGTTAAGTTTGTCGAAATATACTACTAGTGAAGCACGTCACTCTTATATTTACTACGGCCAGAAAATGGATGAGAGTATTGATAGAAAGATAGACAGACACATCAATCCATCGGTAAAGGTCAGTAACAGTGAGTATGGGAATGCAGATATACTCACAGCTATTGAAAATAGAATTGCATTTCAGAACATACAAGAATTCTATAGAACCCACTCAGCTGATGAATTCTCAAAGGATTCACCTGCATTGTCACAAGGAATGTTGAATCACCAAGCTTTGTCCGAATCAACAAACGGTCAAATACCTCATGCGCAATCTCCTACCATTATTTGTAGACCTTCCGTTACATCGGAGCAGTCACCATCAGGAGGTAGAATAACGAGAAAAGATTCGGAATGCAGTAACATCTCTGCGCAAATATCAGAGGAAATACATTCTCAACGACAAACTGTAGAGATCACCACTACAAAAATCATTTCAGACTTGAAACCGTCGTCTGGTGGTTCAATGGCCGATATAAAATTGCCGAGCGAAGGACAGCTACAGCGAAAGTACGAGTTGTCGCCGTCGAAAGCGAAACTTGTACCCAGGAAGCTTCGATACGCGAGAGAAAAAGACATTACGAAAGATATTGCAACCAAACTCATTCGAAAGGAAGCAAGGAAACTGGGAAAGTATATGGCGGATCTAACTAGGTTTCCAGCTATACGTGAAGTTGACATAAAACGGCATTCTCGCGGACTAGCAATAAAACGAAGCCGTATAGACAGTGAAATGAAAGAGTTGATGGAAAGCGGAACACCAGATAAAGACAAATTCATAATGGATTAAGATGAATCACAGTTGAAAAATAACAGATGAATAATTGCCAATATTGTCTATATATGATATCCTTCAAGTTATATCTTAGCAAACTAAATTCGGGTTATATAACAGGGCATTCTACCTTTGAAATAGACACCACATTATATGTATATGTATGTAGAGATGGTCATTGCTCTGCCATCCGATTTCTATTGATATTATTCTTGTATCTGGAATGCAGTTTGTAGCAAAAAGATGATGATTCTGTAGTGATCATTGGAGATTAAAAGCGGCAAGATATCGTTCATCAGCTAATCAAATTTTGATCGTTGTTGAGCGATTGATACAATTAAACTAAAACATATACAGTATTCTAGTTCCATTTGCTCGTCACTATTCAACACGCGGTCCCTTTCCGACTTAGAAAAACTTGTGAAACATTTATCGCCCCGTCAGCATCTTTGTCAATAAAATATCTATGACGAAGAGAGTAGGTCAAAGGTCAAGGTCAGGCCGTCAAGTTTTAAATACTAATTAATATATCTCTTCACAAGGAATTCATATGTGAAATATGAACTCATCATCACCTAACATTCGATTTATGACATATATTTTGCAAATTGTAATGCCAAGGTTATATGTACAATGTCAGTACATTTGGTATTCATGGAAAAGACTTGTACATGTACATGTGATATTTGAAATATCTAGGTCTTGTCACAAAGAATGCACATGTGATATATGAAATTTCTAGGTCGTGTAACAAAGAAGGCACATGTGGTATATGGAATTTCTAGGCCTTGTCACAAAGAATTCACATGTGATGATAAATGAAATTTCTAGGTCTTGTCACAAAGAAGGCACATGTTTTATATGGAAATTCTAGGCCTTGTCACAAAGAATTCACATGTGATATATGAAATTCTAGGTCTTGTCACAAAGAATGCACATGTGGTATATGGAATTTCTATGTCTTATCACAAAAAATGCACATGTGGAATATGGAATTTCTAGGTCTTGTCACAAAGAATTCACATGTAATATATGGAATTTCTAGGCTTTGTTACAACGAATTCACATGTAGTATATGGAATTTCTAGGCCTTGTCACAACGAATTCACATGTGATGATATATGAAGGTCTTGTCACAAAGAATGCACATGTGGTATATTGAATTTTAAAGTCTTGTCACAAAGTATGTACATGTAGTATATGGAATTTCTAGGCCTTGTCACAACGAATGCACATGTGATATGTGGAATTTCTAGGCCTTGTTACAACGACTGCAGATGTGGTATATGAAAGTTCTAGGTCTTGTCACAAAGAATGCACAATGTGATATGTTGAATTTCTAGGTCTTGTTACAACGAATGCACTTGTGGTAAATGAAATTTCTAGGTCTTGTCACAAAGAATGCACATGTGATATATGGAATGTCTAGGTCTTGTCACAAAGAATGCATATGTGGTATATGGAATTTCTAGGTCTTGTCACAAAGAAGGCACATGTGATATATGGAATTTCAAGGCGTTGTCACAACAAATGCACATATGATATATGGAATTTCTAGGTCTTGTCACAACGAATGCACATGTGGTATATGGAATTTCTAGGTCTTGTCACAAAGAATTCACATGTGATATGTGAAATTTCTAGGTCTTGTCACAAAGCATGGACATGTGGTATATGGAATTTCTAAGGTCTTGTCACAAAGAATTCACATATAATATATGGAATTTCTGGGTCTTATCACAAAGAATGCAGATGTGGTATATGGAATTTCTAGGCCTTGTCACAAAGAAGGCACATGTGATATATGGAATTTCTAGGCCTTGTCACAAAGAAGGCACATGTGATATATGGAATCTCTAGGTCTTTTCACAAAGAAGGCACATACATATATATGTGGTATATGGAATCTCTAGGTCTTTTCACAAAGACACATGTGGTATATGGAATCCCTAGGTCTTTTCACAAAGAAGGCACATGTGGTATATGGAATCTCTAGATCTTTTCACAAAGAAGGCACATGCGGTATATGGAATTTCTAGGTCTTGTCACAACGAATTCATATGTGGTATATGGAATTTCTAGGTCTTGTCGCAACGAATGCACATGTGAATTATGGAATCTCTAGGTCTTGTCACAAAGCATGAACATGCATCTACATCACCTACCATTAATAATAATGACACAGTTTAAAGCCTTTCAACCGTATTTCAAACGCAAAGGTCAATGGAATAAGGTACCAAATTTTGGTATACTTGGAAAAGTCTTTGTGATAATGAAACGGATGAAAGCTCAATCACTTATCAATTCAAGTGTTATGGCTATGGTTTATGTTTTGAACGTGAAACTGTTGGTCAAGGTCACAATATCAATAATTTTTTCATTCATGAAAAAAGTCTTTTAACAAGAAACACACATTTGAGATATAATAGCAACATCACTTACCATCCAAAAGTTTAGCTAAGGTTATAGATTTTAGCTCAGGTAAGCAAAACTTGAGTTCTTGTCATAGCAATCCGTCTGTAGTCAGCATCGTTCTTGTTCGACGTTATAATTCTAACATTTTGACTTCTCCCCCGGAACCGCTAAGGTCAATGAGACAAGGTTCCAAATTTTGGTTTACATGGAAAAGTCTAGTCAAAATGAAACAGATTGAAGTTCTATCACTTACCATTTAAATATTATGGCCAAGGTTTAAGTTTTTCAAAAGGACAGCAAACTACAAAGTCAAGGTAACAATGTCAATAATATTGTATCCATGGAAAAAATTGTGAAATATGAAAGCCACATCACTTGCCATTCAAAAGTTTTAGCCAAGGTTATAGATTTTAGCTCATCTGAGTAAAACTCGAGTTAGTGTCATAACAATCCGTCCGTCGTCGGCATTGTCGTTGTCCGACATTATAATTTTTAGCATCTTTGACTTCTCCTCCGGGACCACTTGTCATGACAGTTTTTTTATGATGTTGGTACAAATGATGTACTTAGAAGCCTTACCAAAATTGAATTGGGGATCCCGATGTTTTTACTAAACGGGTTCAGGGCACTCCAAAAGGGTACCTTTATTCACAAGAATCTTCTGCTCCGGAACTACTAAACTGATGTAAAAACTAACTGCACCTAGACAATCGATAATGGTTGCAGTTAAAAATTTTGTTCGAAATTAACTTGTTTTTTATTTCAGCAATAAATATTTCACGACGATTTCTTTAAATTAATCCATAACGGTATAGAAGTATGCACTCTATCAAATAAATGCATATTTGTCATATTCAAGTTTTTAACGCTTTGAAATTGATTTTGTTTGAACAAAATAGCCTAAGGTTATTTGAATATCCAGCATTCAATGAAACTGAAACTCGAATTCCGAATTCAGATTTGAAAAAAAAAACACAACCGAAAGGCTTACAAATTCTTGAAAGAATATAAAACAGAACTTTCTCATGGAATAGAAAAAGAACAAAGAGACGTAGACAATAACACAACTTTATAGTTCATACTTCATACTATATCTAATAAACACTCATCACAGTCAAGTGCAAGAAGTCCAGTCCATGATTTTTTCTTATGTAAAATAGGGAAGGATTGGGGTACTTCATACATTTTCAGCTTCTCTTCCAGAACCTTTTGACAGATTTTTATGAAACTTTCGTTTTATGATGTCCTCCAGGTTCCCTACCAATATTGCGTTCAAGACCTAGAGCCTTTAAAAGAAAGGAGGGGATTCCAACAACATTCGGTGGCAGCACCCACAGCAACCCCAAAACACCCAATGCAAAAACACAGAGCAGACACTCACAGAAAGAGACGAACACCAACTCACACTATAGAAACAAGAAAACACAGAAGACCACACATAAAACAACGAGACAAAAGGGCAACCGAAGCCGACTTAGGATGGCAACCGCAGACAGTGTGGTTATTCGGATTACTTGCGCACAACCTTCTCACTTTTACCAAAAGGTCTCTAAGAACGCACACATGTTGTATAAATTATCCTCCTCACTGTAAGATAAACATGCAAACAGACACCATGATGTAGGGGCTCAAGAGGATATGTAAATGGATTGAGATACAGAAGGCCGGCTGTAGCGAGCTCATGCATATGATCACCCGAGGAGTGCGACAGACATAAGTAATATATTATGTTGCTTGTATTGATCAGAATTTCAAAAGAAGTTGACAATAATCTGTAAAAATTCCAGAAAGTCTTTACTCATTTGTGGAAGCGAAAACCTTGACCTGAAAGTTTCTTGTTTATTTGTTATCCCCTCTTTTCTTCAACAGTGAAAATCCAAAACATCAGTACATGGTCTAGCATACCGGATGAGCTACGAAATGTGGATAGCGTATAACGGTAATCTAAGAATATAACCGTCAAATCAGGAAAAAGTTACTCTCGTATCTAGGATTATCTATAGTAAAAATATCATCCAGGTATCTCGAAGCGCTTTTGATATTTTGGATAGATTCTTGAAGTTATGACCATTGTAAACGTTTTTGCATACAAAGAGGCAACGAAAGAAACAGACAGGAAAGAAGCTCTATGCCACCAAGTCTCCAGTAACGGAGACATAAAATGTAAATTCGTGTTGCATAATGAATGAAGAAGCATCCTGAAACAATCTTTTTTTAATGGCTGAATGATCTCTTCTGCCTGACATAATATATAGGTTTGATATATATTTATAAATGAATATGAAAGTCATAGCAATGGTATGTTTGAAATACCACTAAAATTCATATATGAATCACAAATGTAATGCCTTACCAAGAATAGACAAACTCCAGTCTACTACGTACTAAGGCATTGTCTTTAAATTCATATTGAACATGTGTGCATAAAGTCTAAGGAATTTTAATTTTTCTTTTGGTACATGTACAACATTTGCTGACATGGTGAATGTCACAAAAGGTGCATATTACTTTTCTGCTGTCAGTTGGTGGGCGGTCGATTTATTCTCTGAACAGGTGCATAAAAATAAATCTGCAACAAGAGGCACTCGGTGATGATTCACAAATAAATAAGACATGTTGTAAAAGATGAATACATTAGAATAAGATTCTCGTTCTATTGATAACAAAAATAAGAAACAGTCAAGTTTATACTTTAGTTTGGTCCATATTATTTAGCCCTTTGACTGTTGGACTTGGTAAAATACCAATAGGCGACATTATTAGTTATACAGTGTTTCACAGGGGGATACAGAAATATATTGGGTCGATGAAAAAAGACGTATTGGGCGAGGCGACCCAATTTTTTTTGTATCCCCCTGTAAAACACTGTATACGAATTTATCCCACTGAATGCTTTTGGCTTGTGTATGTAACGTCAACATATTTTAAAGCATCTCGGTTACGTCAATAATGTAAAGCGTCTCAGAAGAAGCAGGGTATTAAAATAATATCCCGTCAGTAAAATGATACAACATAATATCCGGTACTTCTCGACCAATCAGATTGCAAGAAATTGGCCAGAGGTGGGATAATTCCGATTATCTCCACAAAATGTTTATTCTTTTTAAAGTCATTTGGGGTATAATATTCTACTCACGGTTCTTTGTGATAACAGAAAAAAAAATCACAAATTTGGCCGATGACGCAGACCACAAACTTCAAGGAGAGTTGAATGAAACATAAAAAATATTAAGTATCTAAACATAGGTAAGATATTGAAGTACAGTAATTTTTAGCTTTGAATTCGACGATATTGGTATCATACCCCTAATACAATTACAACAGTTCATGAACAAGAATTTCATCTGTTCCCGTCCAGATCCCAAATGGAACACTATAGGAATACTATTGTGCGATATGATATACTTACTATAGGTGTAATTTGTGTATTACATAAGATTTTCAACGTTTGGGTGTTGGTTATTTTTTTTCAAAATTAAAAAATAAAAAGTTGATTAACTGACAATTAATTTGAAAAGATATGTTATGTGTTATGCATTGACAAACATCAGAGTCTTTGCTCAATTACGTAAAATTGTTTCAAAGAAATGTCATATTTTAGAACAAATTTGAGGTATTTGCGTGAAACATCGATTTTAGTATCATATCTTTATTCTAGGCTTTTTTTGATTTGAGAATATAGATATGTTATCCAGCAGTCTGTAGCGTACCATTCTCAGCAGTTTGCATTTTGGGTAAGTCTTTTCTAGATAAGTCAATTCCTTTTAAATTTGAAATTACTCCTTTAGAAATAAGTTTTAGTTCATATCAGTCTTTGTAATGCTTCTGTTGATTAGTTGTCCTTCGTGTCTCTGTATGGCTTGTTTCGTTGTCTTCGTCTGTTTTCGCATGGGGAAATTCTGATTTGACATGTAGCCAAGTTCGACCAACTTCGGTCGATCGTTTTCAACGAATTCGAACATTTCTGCTAATAGAATTTCTTGAAATTTCTAAAACGTGGGCCCTTGAGCATCATATCCCACCGATCCTGCTACGTATTCGTTACATTTTAGGACATAGTAACTTTCACACTCTTTGGCTATATTATATTGTTTAGATTGAGGATCACTGACGAGGGTTAACCATCCGAAACGTGCATATCTGGTCCATGCTAAAAATGTATCTGTTCTTAAAGTTGTAGAACCAGTATCTTCTAGAAAATTGAGTATAAATATTATCTAATTTTATCATATTGGTTTTATTGGGTAAAGAAACACACAAAACGTTATCTTGTCCCAGGTATATAAACATAGCATATTTTATTCATTGGAACTGACAATGTTTACTAACACAATGTTTATAAATAAACTCATGTCGTAAAAGGTGAGCTTTATCCCACGAAGCTTTCTTGTCATCAATCTGGAAAGATTTGAAAGTTAGTTAACTACCTACTACGTACATAATATGTGAAAATGTACCCGAATTACCCTATATTAAGTTGAATAATATATATGTCGTTATTATTTCAAATTTGTAATCATGGTAATTCGCATGCGTAACTTCGGGGTTTTTGCGTTGTAAATATTGTGAGCCAGAAATATGTACAATAAATTATCTCTATATTTTGATATTTTGGAGGGTTTTGGTGCTAATTTTTTTTTATTTTACGGAAAGTTCATAACTTTGGCAATGCTAGAAAAATACAGTTTGTATTCTACAAGTTAAATTTTATCCAATTTTTGACGATTACAGGTTCTACAACTTTAAATGATGCTATTGAATTTGAAGAAGTTTAACACTCGTATAGTATTTGTTTTCATACTTTTGAGTTTGACTTTCATTCATGTATTCTTAAGAAGCTCATGGATAAAATCTCAAAATCATTCCAACAACTACATTTTTAATTAAGATTCACTCTAGACAAGGCTAACTATCTATTTACATGTTAATTAAGATTCACTCTAGACAAGGATTATTATCTATTTACATGCTAATTAAGATTCACTCTAGACAAGGATTATTATCTGTTTACATGTTAATTAAGATTCAATCTAGACAAGGATTATTATCTGTTTACATGTTTATTAAGATTCAATCTAGACAAGGCTAATTATCTATTTAGATGTTAATTGAGATTAACTCTAGACAAGGCTCATTATCTATTTAGATGTTAATTGAGATTAACTCTAGACAAGGCTCATTATCTATTTATATGTTAAGATTCACTCTAGACAAGGCTAATTATCTATTTACATGTTAATTAAGATTCACTCTAGACAAGGCTAATTATCTATTTACATGTTGATTAAGATTCACTCTAGACAAGGCTAATAATCTCTGTTTTCTTTTCAAGTCTTATATAATTCCCTTTCAGAGGATAATAAATGGATAAATTTCATGGGAAGTGGGTGTTCCTGATCTCCTTATAGATTTTCTAGGTCCACAGTTTCATGTGCATGATTTGAATGCACAAAGATGTATAGTAACATTGTCATATAATGTCTAAAACTTTATAAAAGGTCTGCCTAAATTTCAACAAAGTATCAAGATTGAATTTTTTGATTTGCTAAGGGGCTTATCCAAAAATGTAAGATTCAAGATTTTATTGACATAAACCAAACAAGATGGCATCATCAATGTATAACTGAACGAAAAAGTACTTGTACAGGAATATTTACGACTTTTACTATAATAAAGCTCTTCGGTAATTCAAAATAATGCTTGAAGTTGTTTTTCAGCGAATAATATTCTGTCTAGGAGGAAACACTTCAAGGAAAATGAGATTTGCAGCAGTGTCATTTCTAGTTATTCTCCTGCTGCAGGGATCCTATACTTTCTCCTTATTCAATCTCCGAAAGCTACAAGGTAAAATATGATCAATATTCAGATCTTTCCATGAAATTGTTGTGAGTTTTGATTTCATTTTTGTCGGTATGATACCTGAATAAACATTGTCTGGTTTGATGCCCATTGGTGCTGTATAATCTAATGATATTTCAGAAATATTATTACAACAGTAATTAAGGACATAATGAAAACATCTTTTGACGTGAAATTAACAGATTTTCGTACTTTTAATTATAAACGAATGAAAGGTATGAGATTTCGCATTTCTTGTTAATGCGTTTTTGAAATATAGTTTCGACTTGTTTATCTGTTTGATTCATTTAATTCTTAATGCCTCCCAATTTGTCACTCTCAAGACGATAGGATGACTTACGAATAACAAATATTTCTGTCAGTTGGTCTTCATTCGCATCCGCTAGTCGTCCGTTACTCGTCCGGTGAGAACGCTTCTCGTCCGTTCATGTTCTTTGGTCTTCTTTCTGTCCATTGGACATCTTTTAGAGTATTGAGAACTTTCCAACGGATACGACGAACGAAGGCGTCCAATGCGTGTAGTTTCCTTATCCGCTGGTATACGTTCTATAAAACCACTAACACTCAAATACACAAATTATCAGTCACTTGGTTTCGGATACTAAACCCTCGTCAGTGATCCCCAGTCTAAAAAAAATTAAAATGACCAAAAGGAATGAAAATTAAAATGTCCAAAAATGTACCAAAAGACGTAGCAGAATGGGTGGGATATGATGCTACAGGACCCACGTTTTAGAAATTTCAAGAAATTTTGTAACAGAAAATTTCAAATGCGTTAAAGAGACAGACGATCAACCGAAGTTGATCGAACTTGGCTACATGTGCCCTCGGGGACTCTTGGTCCACCAGAGAGTTTCATTCCTCTCAAAATTGTTCTTAGCTATGTATAGATTCCTTATCAAAAGCGTGTACTCAAATTACAATGTTACGAAACTTTATTGAAATCATTGACACAAAATCGAAAGATGACGAAGCCATACCGAAATCATATACTAAAAGTCATAATAACAGGAAACGTTACAGAAAGTACTCACATAGCAATGTTACGAAATTTTACAGAAAGCATGTATTCAAAATCGTAATGGCACGAAACCATGAAGCACGTTATTAGAATCAGCATGTCACGAAACCATATACAAATCATGCATTTGAATAATAATATCACGTAACCATACAGAAAGCATGTACTCGAAATCGTATTACCACGAAACCACAATGAAAGCATGTACTCAAATAGCAGTATAACGAAACCATACAGGAAGCATGTACTCAAATAGCAATATAACGAAACCATACAGAAAGAATGTGCTGAAATAGAAATGTAACGAAATCATACAGTTGGCATTTACTCAACATCGTAATGTCACTAAACCATACTGAAAACACTGACTCATAATTTGAATGTCACGAAACCACGTAGAAAGCATGTACTTAAATTCGAAATGTCTCGAAACGTAAGAGAAAGCATTTACTCAAAATTGTTATGTTAAGAAATTATTCAAAAAGCATATGCCCATAATCAACATATCATGAAACAAAATAGGAAGAATGTACACAAATAGAGAATAAGTGTCTTAATTTGTGTTTTGTTACGGGTATACAACACACAGCAAGTGCATTTATCGTATATGTAATGCGCGTTAGCGCATTTCATGCGATAAATGCACTTGCTGTGTGTTGTATACCCGTAACAAAACACAAATTATGACATTTATTCTTTATATATGCACCACAGTTGTCTATTTCATTCTTGTTTTCTGAAATCGCGTTTTCTAGGTAAAAAGGTGACGTTAAATTTCAGGTCACCGCAGGTTAAGTTTATAGGTTAGAACAGCCGTCTAGGCATGTTTCTTTAGAACTTATGCATTGTGACGTCACGAGTGTTAATACACGAATTGCAGCACGTTTTTTAGCTCACCTGAGCCAAAGGCTCAAGTGAGCTATTGTCATAGTGTGGCGTCCGGCGTCCGTCGTCCGTCGTCTGTCGTCCGTCGTCCGTCCGTCCGTCGTAAACTTTTAACATTTTCAACTTCTTCTCAAGAACGGCTGAAGGGATTTTGATGAAACTTGGTATGCATGAAGTACTAAAGGTCCTCTACCAAGTTTGTTCATTTCGGCTCGATCCCTTCAGGGGTGGATCCAGGGCGGGGTCAAATAGGCCCCGGAGGGTACCCCTCTTCAAAAATCTTCTTCTCCAGTTCCACTGAATGGATTGAAAAACTAATTGTATCTATGTGATCTAGAAGGATGTATGATTCAAGTTTGTTCATTTCGTTAAAATCCGACAACTAATTTTTGACGCGTTTTTGACGTCTTTTCGGACTTAGTCAGAAATGCACATTTTTGCACTTTTTCTTTAAATAACTCAATAAGTGTATGATTTTACACACTCATTTACTACATATTTATCATATTTAACTTACTTAATGCTTTGATATGTATTTTATGCTTAAATTTTATTTTTTTGATTTTTTTATGAATTTTTTTCTTATGTAAAAAGGAAGGGGGGGGGGTGATTTTCATACATTTTCTGCTTCTTTTCTATAACCACTCTTCAGATTGTCATGACAATTTGTAGGTATGAGGTACTCATGCATGGTACCCTACAAGTGAAAGAATTTTGTCCAGATATCCACTTTTGGATTTTTAAGGAATATTTTTTAAGATTGTACATAGGTATAATGTATGTTTTCCATGCCCAATGGACCCATGGGGAGTGGCTTCAAACCCCGGCGGGACCCCAACAAAATTTTTTTCCCTTTTTATTAGCTCACCTGAGCCAAAGGCTCAAGTGAGCTATTGTCATAGTGTGGCGTCCGGCGTCCGTCGTCCGTCGTCCGTCGTCTGTCGTCCGTCGTCCGTCGTCCGTCGTCCGTCGTCTGTCGTCCGTCGTCCGTCGTCCGTCCGTCCGTCATAAACTTTTAACATTTTCAACTTCTTCTCAAGAACGGCTGAAGGGATTTTGATGAAACTTGGTATGCATGAAGTACTAAAGGTCCTCTACCAAGTTTGTTCATTTCGGCTCGATCCCTTCAGGGGTGGATCCAGGGCGGGGTCAAATAGGCCCCGGAGGGTACCCCTCTTCAAAAATCTTCTTCTCCAGTTCCACTGAATGGATTAAAAAACTAATTGTATCTATGTGATCGAGAAGGATGTATGATTCAAGTTTGTTCATTTCGTTAAAATCCGACAACTAATTTTTGACGCGTTTTTGACGTCTTTTCGGACTAAGTCAGAAATGCACATTTTTGCACTTTTTCTTTAAATAACTCAATAAGTGTATGATTTTACACACTCATTTACTACATATTTATCATATTTAACTTACTTAATGCTTTGATATGTATTTTATGCTTAAATTTTATTTCTTTGATTTTTTATGAATTTTTTTCTTATGTAAAAAGGAAGGGGGGGGGTGATTTTCATACATTTTCTGCTTCTTTTCTATAACCACTCTTTAGATTGTCATGACAATTTGTAGGTATGAGGTACTCATGCATGGTACCCTACAAGTGAAAGAATTTTGTCCAGATATCCACTTTTGGATTTTTAAGGAATATTTTTTAAGATTGTACATAGGTATAATGTATGTTTTCCATGCCCAATGGAACCATGGGGAGTGGCTTCAAACCCCGGCGGGACCCCAACAAATTTTTTTCCCTTTTTATTAGCTCACCTGAGCCAAAGGCTCAAGTGAGCTATTGTCATAGTGTGGCGTCCGTCGTCCGTCGTCCGTCGTCCGTCGTCTGTCGTCCATCGTCCGTCGTCCGTCCGTCCGTCGTAAACTTTTAACATTTTCCACTTCTTCTCAAGAACGGCTGAAGGGATTTTGATGAAACTTGGTATGCATGAAGTACTAAAGGTCCTCTACCAAGTTTGTTCATTTCGGCTCGATCCCTTCAGGAGTGGATCCAGGGCGGGGTCAAATAGGCCCCGGAGGGTACCCCTCTTCAAAAATCTTCTTCTCCAGTTCCACTGAATGGATTGAAAAACTAATTGTATCTATGTGATCTAGAAGGATGTATGATTCAAGTTTGTTCATTTCGTTAAAATCCGACAACTAATTTTTGACGCGTTTTTGACGTCTTTTCGGACTTAGTCAGAAATGCACATTTTTGCACTTTTTCCTTAAATAACTCAATAAGTGTATGATTTTACACACTCATTTACTACATATTTATCATATTTAACTTACTTAATGCTTTGATATGTATTTTATGCTTAAATTTTATTTTTTTGATTTTTTATGAATTTTTTTCTTATGTAAAAAGGAAGGGGGGGGGTGATTTTCATACATTTTCTGCTTCTTTTCTATAACCACTCTTCAGATTGTCATGACAATTTGTAGGTATGAGGTACTCATGCATGGTACCCTACAAGTGAAAGAATTTTGTCCAGATATCCACTTTTGGATTTTTAAGGAATATTTTTTAAGATTGTACATAAGTATAGTGTATGTTTTCTTACCAAAAAAGAAAAGAAATTCTCAAATCGCACCGGGTTATACACATTGATACTACTTTTGAATGAAGAAATTTTATTTGAATCACAAAAGATTAAAAGTACACAACTTTTTTAATATTTTTTCAAAGCCATGCACCTGGTTCCGGACCGGAATTATTCGAATTTTATGATCTGAGGACCCATTTTCACACGTATTCTTCCACACATGTAGATGGTAAACAAAGACGCCATGTTTCTTGTGTTACAAATTTGATTGGTTCAATACCTCCCCGCCCCCTTTCACACGTATTCTTCCACACATGTAGATGCCTCACACACTTTAAAACTATATTCAAAATTTTATTTCATCTATCTAGTAAACAATCACGGGAAGACAATTCAAGATAAACATTGTGTGTATTTTGCACCAATTGTTGAAAATAATACGAAAATAATCGGAACTATTTGACCAATTGTTGAAAATAATAAGAAAATAATCGGAACTATTTGACAGGACAATGACCTAGATATGCATTAATTCATCTTCGTCCCCAAGGCGCATCGTATTCCGCTAGGCGCTACATTGCAATACAAACCGCAAAGCAGTACTGCGATATATTTCAGGAGATACAGTGCAAACGGAATAGATTTTTATACTTGGAACACTTTCATAATCTGTATCTGTATCTGTATGGGTACGTTGAATTACCAATACTGGCTTGTGATCAACGGAATGAGAGAGCGCATAAACTTACTTAATCGCGCTTCAGGCTGAATCTAAAGCCTTCCACAGTCCTTGACAGCACTTGATGGTTATCCAGTTCGTTCCACTGTGTGACTGTACGTATGAAAAATGAGTTCTTCCTGATGACGGAATTACATGTAGGTATGTTAAAGCAGCGAGTATGGTTTGAGCTATGAACAACGTTCATAATGGTTATCATTCATGTACTTGGAACACTTGCATATACTTGTTATCATGTATAAAGTTTGCTCGAATTTCCTCTGTCTTAGACTCTCTTAGATGAAGTAATTTACGGACTGATTTCTTGAAGAAACGTCTAATGAGTAATCTCTTCCTCTGGATTTTGAGAATGCATAGGACATTTAATATCTGAAATTCTTGAAAATAAATAATTCCGTTCAGAGTTCCTGAAATCTTCCAATGAAATGTTGGACCACAGAAGCTGTTGTTTTAATAGAGAAAATAAATTATTATTCACAACCTTAAGCCACTGTGTTCGTCATCTTGTATGTATAATATTTCTAAGAGGAACACAGAGGCCTGAGGTTGTGAATAATAAAACATTTTCTCTCATAAAACGACAGGATCCTGTGTTAAGACATTTGCGAATTTTTATCTGTTCAAATAATAGATACATAATGAGTTTTTATCAGACCAAATAACTTCTTGTCGGCAAATCCAATGCAACCGATACATTTCATGAACTCTCTCCGCTAACAACTTGCCCGTGTAACAGACCTATGATGAGGTAAAACAATTAGTTAACAGTAAATAACGATGTCGTAGGTCTGCTAGTTGGACAAGCTTAACAATTTCATGGGCCTTTTAATTTGTTTCAAACTGCGAAACCTTAGAGAAACCACTTGAGTTGTTGAACAGCGTATGCTGAAATGCGATGCTCCTTCTCGCCTGTTGAAATATGCATAGGCAAGAAGCGTCGCATTTCAGCATATTTACTTAAAATTATTTGTTCAAGTGGCTTCACTGGGTCATGAGGTTTGATACAACATACACTGCTTTTTTGGAAAACAAACTGGCACAATTTCTGCACAACTCACTTGAATTGATGAATATTGGATCAAAACGATTTTAACTGTACGTTTCATGTATTTGAGATGAAATCAATACTATTCAAAAGCATAATTCATAGATTTCAGTGAATAAAGGCAAACCGAAAAATCTTTGTTTTTTATGCCCCTGGAATAAAAGATTCGGGAGCATAAAGTTTTTGGTCTGTCTGTTTGTCTGTCTGTTTTCCAAAAAACTTAAAAATTGGGCATAACTTTTGAATGGAAGCTGGTGATAGAGGTTTCATATTTCACATGTGTATTTACCAAAATTTTTGACCTCATGAACATAACCTTGACCTTTCACGTACTTCTCAAAAACTTTAACATTGGGCATAACTATTGAATGGTTATAGTGATAGGGCTTTCATATTGTACATGTGTATTCCTTGTGACAAGATCTTTCCATTGATACCAATATTACGCTGACCCTGACCTCTCACATACTTAACAGAAAATGGTGTTTATACTAACAAAGATGCCGCCGGGGGCATTCTCGTTTCACAAACACAGGCTTTATAATTTCTGGCATGCTAGCTATCAATAATGAAAGGTTTTGTGTTCAATTTTAAATAAACTTAATTTGTGAAATCATTTCATTGTTTTATTCTTTTTCTGCTGCACATTTATGTGGAATTTTACAATATGATTTTATTTTTGATGTTCCATAATTGAACTATACTAGCTGGGCATATGACGTTGGACCACTTTATCCGTTTTTTTTTTTCAAATCAGTAAAAAAGTTATTGTTTTGAAATGTGACTATTTTTTTCTTTTTTGTACCTTTAAAGGTTGTCTGAAAAAAAAAACACTTCTCTGCATCCGGCAAAAATCTTTTTAGAAAGGTTGTGGGCTAAAATCCTGGTACTGGCACTATCAGTATTCAATGTCAGTATGTCAGTTAGAGCGTGCATGGGTATCAGGTGAGCGTTGTGCCCCCTGGGGCTCTTGTTTCAATAGTAACATCTCAGGGAATTACATTGGTTGTGCATATATATAGCAATATCATGTAACCATACAGAAAACATGTTATCAAAAAATCATAATGTCACGAAACAACACAGAAATCATGTACTCAAAATGGGAATGTTACGAAACCATAAAGAAAGCATGTACTCAAAATCATGATATCACGTAATCGCAAAGAAAACATGTACACAGATAGCAATATAACGAAACCATACAGTTGGCATTTACTCAAAATCGTAATGTCACGAAATCATACTGAAAATTGGAATGTCATGAAACCACGCAGAAAGCATAAACTCAAATTCGAAATGTCTCGAAACGTAAAAGAAAGCGTTTACTCGAAATCGTTATGTCACGAAACCATACAGAAAACGGGTTCTCAAAATCGAAATGTCACAAAACCACAAAAAAAAAACAACAAAACATTAACACAAAATAAAAAACGTAATGTCACGAAACCGCACAGAAAGCATGTAGTCAAAATCGTAGTGCCACGAAACCATATATTATAAAGATTGTACTCAAATAGCAATGTCAAAAATCCATAGATATAGCCTTTACTCAAAATCGTGATGTCACGAAACCATACAGATATCAGCATCTACTCAACATCGGACATCTACTCTACATCTACTCGAAACCATACAGCATCTACTTAAAGTCGTAATTTCACGAAACCACACAGAAATGATGTACTCAAATAGCAATGTCACGAAACCATACAGAAAGTATGTTCACAAATCGATATGTCACGAAAGATCGAGAAAGCATCTACTTAAATTCGAAACGTCACTTAACTACATACACGTATATAGAAATCTGGTATTCAAAGACTAAAGTAACGTAATTAGAAAGTATGTACTCATAAAAGCAATGTGATGGATCGCAATTTCATGAAACCTTACAGAACAATGTACTCATACTTGCAATCTAATGAAACATAATAGAAAACATTAACCTTGCAGAACGAATGTTTTCATAATAGCAATGTCATAAAACCTTACAGAACGCAAATAAAAAGCCGAGATGTCACGAAACCATACAATTCATGTACACAAAATCGTTATATCACGAAATTATACAGAAAGTATGATCTCAAAATCGTAATGTTACGAAATCACACAGAAAGCATCTTTAGAGAATCATTATGTCACGAAACCACATAGAAAGCATGTTCTCCATATCGTTATGTCAAGAAACCATACAAAAAAATCCCCAAAACAAACAAAACATGAACTCAAAATTTGAATGTCATGAAACCTCACATAATGCATGTAATCAAAATTGCAATATCACGTGCGTGGACATCGACGGTGGGCGCGGCCAGCTTAATCCTCCCTGGCACATTGTCCCACCTCTGGCTTGCTGGGGGTCCGTCGATGCTCAATTTGGTACTCTTTATAGAGAGTACTGTTAAGATTATCGTCATGATCTTCTTTAACTCATTATTGCCGTGTCGATGGTAAATACTGAATGACATCTTTTCTTTGTTACAGTGAATAATAAATCGGCACACGAAAATCTAAAAGTAATCTGTTTCAAGCATATCGAAAAAGAGCCATATTGAAATACTTATCTTTCAAAACAGAATTATTTATTTTGCAGTGCATAGGGAGAAGGTGTAGTAAGCGTTGTCGCTAGAATGATTTGCTGTCGTAGTGATCAACATTTGTAATTACTGTGGACCCGTTCAAAGTAAATATTGATCGCTCATTCTTTTTTACATAACTGACAAGGGAGTGGGATTTCACGGATACTTGAGATCAGTTTTAAATTAAAAGTTAAAAATTTTGAATAAGGGATATCCAAAAATTAATGTATGTTTACGTTATGCTTAAAATGTTCATTTTGATATACGACGCCTTGAGTTCAAGGTTTGGTTAAAAAAACGAAAATTGCCAAATTTAATTGACTGGAACATGACTGTAATATTTCTGTCAGAAATGGCTATACATATCTGATTTTATTTTTACAAATTACGTTTTGATTTATTTTTGATAAGATATTAAATGAATTCTGCGTGTCATCGTCTTTGTAGAGCCCAATAGACCAATTGCCGAAATTCCTAATGGCTGACAAAATGACGAAAAATGTCCGAGGTAGGCAATTTAAGCGCACTTTTTCATTGTTACATCACTTTGGAATTGCGTCTTTTAACAGTGACGTCATAATGAAAAACAAAAATTTTTGTGCTTTCTAACAGGATCGGAAAATGGTCTATTAAAAGCTGTTTGGAACTATATCTATGTGCCTCTGATATTTGTTAGGTCTTTCCTTTTGTTATTATGCATGTCATATAAATTGCCATTTTAATTAAAAATAAACTGATGCATCCAATGCCAAATTTAATACAATCAGACGATGTGGGCTTAAGAAATGTGCGTATATCAAATACTTCAATCAAGTAATTTTTTTTTTAATTAGAATGATGTACAGATTTTCCCTTCCATTCTTATAAATTGAATATGATTTACATGAACTTTACATAAAAGAAATTTACGTGAAACGAGTACGAACATGACATTTTTCACATAAAATTCATCTCAAGTTTCTGACATATATTACATAAAAATTCAATTTCACATGAAATCATGTGAATTTATTTATGTGAAATTCATGTGAAATAACTTTTACAGAAATATGATTTTCATCTTAGGCACCATTGGCTGTGTCGTTAAAGAAAATGAAAGCAATCACAAGTTCTTCATACAATCGCTTTTGTTACTCCACTCTTCTTCTTTATACCCAAGGTACTCCTCAACATAATCTCGTTCATTCAGATAATTAGAGATGTCAATTTAAGTTATATGTAACTATGCAACCCGAGATGATCCCCTGTTTTTATTTGTTGTTTTGTGCCAATATTTCTAAACAGTCTGCATTGTACGAAATAAACTAAATAAATAAATAAAATATTTTAATTTTGAGATCTACTGATTTCCGCTATTTTCGAGAGGAATTTTAACTTCATTTATTTTACAACGTTTAACAAGCAAGTTACACAACTTATATTAATGTCTCAGATGGCTCAGATGTTGGCGTGAGGGGGTCCAAGGAGCAGGAGGAAACCGGAGTACCCGGAGAAAACCCCCCCTGCAGAGGCCTGGGTTGGGGACCACCTACCCTCCCACATAAGACCCTTCGCCGAATCTGGGATTCGAACCCTTGGAGGTGAGAAGCGAGCGCGCTACCCCTGCGCTAACCCGACCTTCGAGAAGAATTTGAAAATACTAAATAATGCATCTGCTAGAGTTTTTAAATATGTACTATATGCAGTTGCCGTCTGAAAGAAATGAACATGTTCAATGCGTAATATTTTGGCAATGATACAATAGATAAATGTAATGTCAATACGTCATCAGTCATGGGAAGATAAGAAGAATTATATTAAGTTCCATTCATTGATACAGCTCCAATATGGAAAAACTGTGGGAAAAATGGGTGCGAGCGAGCAAAACTATAATTATTTTTTTAAGTATTGCACCTTTTACGGTGCGAGCGTAATAATTTTATTTTTGATATCGGTTACCCCAGTAATACATTTCTGATGTTTTCCGAACTCACAAAGGAATCTCCATAGGAATCTGGTGACTAAGAAGCCTGGCACAGAGCAGTGCGGAAAAGCTTTTCGAACATTTCCGCTCCTTGACTTTCAGTGCCATGTACAACAAGTTTGATCCCAAGGAAATTTTTTCAAACACAATAAATATCTTTTTCTTCGAAATTTGCACAATCTGAGACTTCTAGAAGCTTTAAAATTTGCAGAAATTAGAACCGGCCCTAAAGGATTCTTGAGCCAGAAATTTCTGGGTGCGAGCGAGCATTTTATTTTTATAGTATTATTTTTTGAATTTTGAAGAAATATGGTGCGGGAAATCCAAACAACATTCAATCTATTTTGTATGGCCTTACAGAATATCAAAGTAACTACAGGTTCAGTGAATACACATCTTATTCATAATATAGAAGTTCTCATCTGTAACAAGCATGATAAGTAAACACTATTTGTAGAATATAAAACATTCTTGTTCAGAGTTGTCTCTAACGAAATCAAAACATAAGTTCTGAAGTATAAAAGTAGGATCTGCAAAAGTGTAAGTATCATTCACGTTTATTCTCATTGCAAAAGTGTAAGTATCATTTACAGTTATTCTCATTGCAAAAGTGTAAGTATCATACATAGTTATTCTAACTGCAAAAGTGTAAGTATCATTCACAGTTATTCTAACTGCATAAGTGTAAGTATCATTGTCAGTTATTCTAACTGCAAAAGTGTAAGTATCATTCACAGTTATTCTAACTGCAAAAGTTTAAGTATCATTCACAGTTATTCTAACTGCAAAAGTGTAAGTATCATTTACAGTTATTCTAACTGCAAAAGTGTAAGTATCATTTACAGTTATTCTAACTGCAAAAGTGTAAGTATCATTCTCAGTTATTCTAACTGCAAAAGTGTAAGTATCATTCTCAGTTATTTTAACTGCAAAAGTGTAAGTATCATTCACAGTTATTCTAACTGCAAAAGTGTAAGTATCATTTATAGTTATTCTAAATGCAAAAGTGTAGGTATCATTTACAGTTATTCTAACTGCAAAAGTGTAAGTAAAATTCACATTTTTTTCTATTTGAAAAAGTGGAAGTATCAATCACAGTTATTTTAATTGAAAATGTGTAAGTATCATTCACATTTATTTTATTAATAATTGAAAAAGTGTAAGCATCATTCACAGTTATTTTAATTGAAAACGTGTAAGTGTCATTCGCAGTTATTTTAATTGAAACAGTTTAAGTATCATTTACAGTTATTCTAACTGCAAAAGTGTAAGTATCATTTTCAGTTATTCTAACTGCAAAAGTGTAAGTATCATTTACAGTTATTCTATTTGCAAAAGTGTATGTATCATTCACAGTTATTCTAACTGCAAAAGTGTAAGTCTCATTTACATGTATTCTAACTTAAAATTTTACAATCTTCTTAACACTATAACTGATATTGTAACAATAATGATTGTAAGCGTGGTAATTTAGGTGTGGGAGTAATTTTAGCGCTTTTCGCAACTAACCCTTCCATTTGCGGGAAAAAATGCAAGATTTCGTGACGTCACAATGCTTTTACCTTTTTTTAAGCTTTTGCTTATACTCACAAACAAGCTTCGAACCTCGATCAAACATCGAAATTGCATTGTGACGTCATAGAATTTTTCAAATTTTCCCGCGTTCGGAAGGGTCAATTATAAGCACTTTTAAAATTTTGAAAATTACACCCAGTGCAAAAGACTTCAAGGAATACTCCAGATTTCGCCAAAATTATGCTCACGCATACTGTTGCAATGTTTATATCGTGAAAATTTCCCCATTGAAAATACCCACGTTTACAGTTATCTGTAGTGTTTGATCTTTTACTTTGTCAAACACGGTAGCGAATAGCATGATATGCAAATAATCTCTTGCACGATTATCCAATTCTTTTAAACAATTAAGACAAATACTGTCTAGTTCTATATAATATAAGCATCATTATCTTTATATGATGGTAATCTTTTCTTCTCAAGAATAGTTGTATATTTAGAGAACTATTGAACAGAACATTATCTAGATTTTACATATAATGATATCGTGCTTGTAAATAAACAACATTTTCTGTTTAAGTGTTCTCTAGATACACCTCTGTTCTTGGTCAAAATAGACTATCATGATATAATTAGATATGATGCTCATATGATAGACTTCAAATAAATTAGTATAAAGTATATTTAGCTATATTACCCTTGTTTAAACGAAGAGGATTCCCATACAAGATATTATTAATTTGCAAGTCACATGATTCACTACCCTGCAAATGCCGTGAATGTATCTATTTTTAACTGCAGGTTTCCATGAATAGCCGTAAGTTGTAACCTTAACAGTTCAAAATTGCATCTAATATCGGCTATGAATGTCAACTTTTCTAGAATCGTCCGCTATAAATAGCAATGACAAATATGGATAATGAGCATATCCCTGTCTACAGTACAAAATCGATAATTCAGAAAATCAGAAACCGAAGGCATACAAAATCAGGATAAAACAGGAACCAAAGCAAACAAAAACAAAAACCTCCACCATATGAAAAGAAGCGAACTCCCGATATGGGAGTGAGACCAGGTGCCCAGGAAGAGTAAGCATCTCCTGCTTGCATGCAACACCCGTCGCTTCAATTCGGTAGAACTGTCACATCCGGTTACTTCCATTTTGGAAGATATAGAGTACAATCTTTGGTTGGATGGTTCAAATGGTCTATGACAGAATATCATCCACCATTCTGGATAGTGGGACATCATAGTGTACGACGAGTTCCCCATTTCGACCGTAGAATTTCCTCAGTGATGATGTTAGTCGGTCACAAAAGTTTACTTATTTCTTTTTGAAGAAATTAGATAAATTCAATAGAAAGTCTAATATTAAGTACTTTTTGTTGGTATTTTTCAAATTGAATTTTTGCAGCAATCTCTACCATGCAAATTCTATAAGGCATAGATTGATATTATATTTTCCTGACTATTTTTAAACCCATAATAAAAAGAAGGGAGGAGTTCTCCAACAAGACCCCGTTGCAGCATCAACAGTAAAACACCAAAACACCCGATGCAAAAACACAAAAGACGAGTACAGCACGAGACGGAAAAGAGACACACGACATGTAAACATCAAACACAAAAGACTACACATAAACCGACGAGACCAATGGGTAACCGGTGAGTGAGTAACTGAGTTCCTGACGTGAGTAATTAGTTCCTGACGTGATGTTTGCAGACGGTAAATGCTGATTTTACGGTCGCAAACTGAGCAACAAAAACGGATGTCTGCACCGTAAAACCAGCATTTACCGTCCGCAAACATCAGATCATTATTTAGTTGTTCACATTCTAATGCAATCTATATTTTTGTGAATATAAGTCGAAATGTGACGTTAGCAACGTTATTTTAAAGCCTAGTATGTTCTCGTTTTACATCCATAACTCAGGAGCAAACAACCGATGAAAATCGACGTTATAGCTGCATTGCATTAGAATTGGAAATTTCTTGTTATATATTATAAAAAGAGATGTTCGAATCTTGGCCTTTAATCGGAGGGAATAAATCATCATATTTGATGTACCAAATATGAAACTCAATATCTAGAAGGAGGCCCTCTGTCAGCAGAGTTATAATATTCCTTTTCTTTACACAAACATAATACTGAAAACACTAGCATTAATTTTCATAATTTTGTGGCTTTGGCGTTTGAATAACGTATTTTCCAAATATGTACCCATCCAAAAATATAGTTTATTCAACAATGAAAAAAGTACTGTACACAATCTCTTATTCGCGGCCTCTTAAGTTCACGAACACTAGTGAAGTGATTGGTTCGCGGCGTTTCATTTTTGCGACATCGTATATACGTAATTAACTATACGTGTGTTAGGACATATTCGCGGCGTTTTATATTCGTGAATCAAAGGACCTCGTGAATATCGCGATAATAAACGCTCGCGGATAAAAGACGGTTTACAGTACACTTGAGTATGATTAAATTTTCCCTAATCCATCGCAATTACACAGGTTGCTGGTGGACTACCTGGACCATGAAAGTAACAACTGTAGCGATATTTGTTCTTACTTACTTGGCAATCTGTCATGGGCTCCCATGGAATAGTGCGGACCTTGGACTTCAGAATGGTGCATGCAACATTTAAATCTATTTGAAATATTTTCTTATTTTAATATAAATTATGTATCGTCGTTTGTTGATTTATCTTAAGATATCATTGTGTTAGGTAAATATATTTCTCTTTTTTCTTGAAATCCCGGATTTTCCGCCTCTAGACGTACAGATGAAACAAACCTTTTTTTGCTTAACTCTTAGGTACTTCTCAATGCTATTAATGTATAATATGAATTCATCATTAATTTTGATTCAAAGTCAGTAGAGTTGGTAGTATATATTCCAGTCGAATCACAATTAGAATTTTCCTTAATGGTAAGAGCAATATGTTAGTTTCATCATGTAACATGTGATGTATGCTTCCTTTTTTTCTTAACATGAAGGAAACAAAAGAAATTACATTACAAGTACAGGAAATTGGCGCCCGTTGAATCAAATGGATGAAATGGATATTGATCTTGGACCGAATCTCTTGGAAGAGGAGTAGAGTTCATGATGCAATTGCAAAATTAACAGAATCTTTAAATATAAATGTAAGTTGAAACGTATTTTGATATGATATTATAAAACAGAATAAATAAAGCCGGTGTTTTTGAGACACGAATGCCCTCGGTGGTATCTTTGTTAGTATTTTCTGTTAAGTACATGTATGTGAAAGGTAAAGGTCAGGGTCACTGGGTTAAATTTTTTGGGCATCGATGGAAAAATCTTGTGACAAGGAATGTACATGTGAAATATCAAATCCCTATCACTTACCATAATTTGAATACGTTTAACATTCAAAAGATATTCTAAATGTGTAAGTTTTTGTTAAGAAGGTCAAAGATCAATGTCAAGGTAAACTATTTTGGTATCAAAAGAAAGAAACATAATTAATACACATTTAAAGTATCAAAGCCCTATAACTTACAATGCAAAAGTTATGCCTAATGTTAAAGTTTTTTAAAAAATAGGTCAAAGGTCCAGGTCATGGTCAAGAGGTCAAAATTTTGATATCAATGGAAAGGTCTTGACACAAGGAATACATATGTGAAATATGAAAGCCCTATCACTTATAATTTATTATTCAAAAGTAATGTCCAATGTTAAAGTTTTTGAAAAGTAGGTCAAAGGTCAGGGTCAAGGTCACGAGGTCAAAAAGTTTGGTATCAATGGAAAAGTCTTGTCAGCAGGAATACACATGTGAAATATGAAAGCCATATCACTTCCAATTCAAAAGCTATGTCCAATGATAATGTTAATGTTTTTTTTCGGACAAACAGACAGACAGACAGACAGACCAACAGAAGGACAGGCCAGAACTCATAAAACTCTTTAAAAATGAGAGAATTAAAAATTCGAACTGCGACTAAATCACTTTTTTTTATGAATTATTTTTTTATTTATAGAAACAGTCAATTTGCTTAAAAACTAATTCGGGTACATATTAGTTGACTACTTTAGGATAAAAATAAATACTATAGCTCTATACATAGAAAAATGTGCAACTGGCGTCCTTCTAGCTATTAATAAGAATAACGAGTTGATGTTATGGCAACCAGCAAAATCGTATTTATAAAAGATTACACACCTTATAACTGTTTATTTTATCAGAATTTTTCAAAATAGGCTTTAATTCATACACAAGCTATAACAATCCAGAAAAATAAGGGTATATATGACTTTTTAAAATTTCATGCATTGCAGAGGTATGTAAAGTTTTGATGTGGCATTCTCTAATACGATGAAAATGTTAAAATATACCGAAAATGGACGTAGAGCAAGTGACCATATTTCGCCGTATTTTTCGTACATTTCTTAGAAAATTTCAATACTTGGAGGCCAAATCAATAATTGCTTTTGCTATAATTAAATTTAACTCCATTTTTGATTGAAATGCTACAAAATTTATTTAATCGTTTCCTTATAAAATGTCAAAACATTTCGTTTCCATTTTTTTCGGGGGTTACCATATTTCGCCGTTTTTGTTGATAAGTATTCTAATTGCACACAAAACGGAAAAAAATTGTGATTTTCTTTTCATGAAATCTTTCATCACCACTTCTTTTAAGAAAAGATGCCAACTATAATGTTTTCTGTTTTTGATTATTGTCAAAATTTTCGATGTTTACGTCTAAAATTTCGTATTTTCAGTAATTTTTCCAGATTTTGTGGTATTTTTCTCAGAAATTTAGTGCTGGAGATGTCACAATTATCAAAACATGACGACTACGGTAATATTCGATAGAATATAGAAAAATAAACTTGATTAATATTTCCGATTATCAATGAGATGTGATTAACTTTGAAACGGCGAAATATGGTCACCGGCGAAATATGGTTCCTCACTCTATATACAATATAGCCAAAAAATGAGACGGGCAAATTTGAAATTTTTGGTCTGAATAGTTCGAGGAGATGTTCCTCTGCATGTGGACATATCCATGTTTCCTCTACCTCATTTCTTTTAAAAGTCGCCACTTTGACCTTAAACCACTAGGCTTGAATCACTAGCGGTAAACTGTTAGTCTTTGAGAATACTGCTATACATGCTATAACACTCACCTCAATTAGCTGGAGAGTATATGTCATTTTTTTTATCTCAACGAAGTTAGATAATACAAGCAGATTTGGGAATTTTTCAGAACTGATCTATTGGCATTGGAAATATAACGATTTTATTGGAGTGGAAAATAGACATGAATACTTCAGAATCCATATGTTACATGTGCCTGAAATTTACCCCTCCCTCTCATCAAGAGCCACATTTATGTGATCCCTCTCTCTCTCTCTTTCCTGTTTGTTACTGAATTTACGAAAGAGAGGAACTGAGTGAGCTCAGATATATGAGGCGCCGTTTTACTATTTATTCCCTATTTGATACGCCCGTCTTACGACGGGACGTTTTTTGTTATGGCGCTGTCTGTGAGTCCGTGTGCCGTCCGTCCGTCCGAGACCGCTCTGTTGGTACCAACAGCTTATATCTTATGACCGTGACTTTTTGCCTTCATTTCAAAATCTTTGACATCGGCCATAACTTCTTTAACTGAAGATGATGGGCTTTCATATATTTGGCTTGACTGTAAAAACAATCTGACCATGACTTTATTATAGATGCCATGTGGAACTCTTTCTGACTACTTTAGGATAAAAATAAATACTATAGCTCTATACATAGAAAAATGTGCAACTGGCGTCCTTCTAGCTATTAATAAGAATAACGAGTTGATGTTATGGCAACCAGCAAAATCGTATTTATAAAAGATTACACACCTTATAACTGTTTATTTTATCAGAATTTTTCAAAATAGGCTTTAATTCATACACAAGCTATAACAATCCAGAAAAATAAGGGTATATGTGACTTTTTAAAATTTCATGCATTGCAGAGGTATGTAAAGTTTTGATGTGGCATTCTCTAATACGATGAAAATGTTAAAATATACCGAAAATGGACGTAGAGCAAGTGACCATATTTCGCCGTATTTTTCGTACATTTCTTAGAAAATTTCAATACTTGGAGGCCAAATCAATAATTGCTTTTGCTATAATTAAATTTAACTCCATTTTTGATTGAAATGCTACAAAATTTATTTATTTAACTTATTTAATCGTTTCCTTATAAAATGTCAAAACATTTCGTTTCCATTTTTTTCGGGGGTTACCATATTTCGCCGTTTTTGTTGATAAGTATTCTAATTGCACACAAAACGGAAAAAAATTGTGATTTTCTTTTCATGAAATCTTTCATCACCACTACTTTTAAGAAAAGATGCCAACTATAATGTTTTCTGTTTTTGGTTATTGTCAAAATTTTCGATGTTTACGTCTAAAATTTCGTATTTTCAGTAATTTTTCCAGATTTTGTGGTATTTTTCTCAGAAATTTAGTGCTGGAGATGTCACAATTTATCAAAACATGACGACTACGGTAATATTCGATAGAATATAGAAAAATAAACTTGATTAATATTTCCGATTATCAATGAGATGCGATTAACTTTGAAACGGCGAAATATGGTCACCGGCGAAATATGGTTCCTCACTCTATATACAATATAGCCAAAAAATGAGACGGGCAAATTTGAAATTTTTGGTCTGAATAGTTCGAGGAGATGTTCCTCTGCATGTGGACATATCCATGTTTCCTCTACCTCATTTCTTTTAAAAGTCGCCACTTTGACCTTAAACCACTAGGCTTGAATCACTAGCGGTAAACTGTTAGTCTTTGAGAATACTGCTATACATGCTATAACACTCACCTCAATTAGCTGGAGAGTATATGTCATTTTTTTTATCTCAACGAAGTTAGATAATACAAGCAGATGTGGGAATTTCTCAGAACTGATCTATTGGCATTGGAAATATAACAATTTTATTGGAGTGGTAAATAGACATGAATACTTCAGAATCCATATGTTACATGTGCCTGAAATTGACCCCTCCCTCTCATCAAGAGCCACATTTATGTGATCTCTCTCTCTCTCTCTCTCTCTCTCTCTCTCTCTCTCTCTCTCTCTCTCTCTCTCTCTCTCTCTCTCCTGTTTGTTTTTGAATTTGCGAAAGCGAGGAACTGAGTGAGCTCAGATATATATGGCGCCGTTTTACTATTTATTCCCTATTTGATACGCCCGTCTTACGACGGGACGTTTTATGTTATGGCGCTGTCTGTGAGTCCGTGTGCCGTCCGTCCGTCCGTCTACCTGTCCAAAGTAATGTATTTCAGACTTTTTCCTAAAGCCTTTCAAGATATTGAATTGAAACTTCATACATGACTTGATATCAAGCGGCGTAAGATCCAATTCGAGTTTCAGCAAAATTGACCTATTTTGAGCAGAGTTAAGGCCCTTGAACATAGAAATTTTCAACAATTTTACAGATTTCCGGACTTTTATTGCAGCCTTTGCAGTAGTCCGACTTGCAGACCTACGACGGTGTTATCTCGTTTTTTCGTCTTCGGTCTGACTGCTATGCATAGGCAAAACTTGAGAACTAAAGTGCGAAAAAAATTCTGCAAGTCATCTTTTTTTTGACAAATTCCAGTACCTTCAACTCCCCCCCCCCAAAAAAAAACCCCTCGCCCAGTCCTCTTTCCTCTCATAAATCCCCTCAAGGCTTCGTTTTACCTCTTCTTCTTTTAATTGTTCCTCTGATCTTTCTACAAGTAGCCTATATTTAGAATGGGGGAAAACCCATGGATGTAACGTGCGATTTCATTTGTCTTGTGGTTCTCAGAAGGACAAAATGTCGTCGATCAGAGGAAAAATCGAAGGGAAGAAGAGGTGAAACCAGGGCTATCAAAAATAATTTATGAATCAATAATCAAAAATACGATAAGATTTTGTGACATCACTATTTCGAATTTATTAGTGATATAACAAATTCGAAGTAATGATATCACAAAATAGATTATTTGATATAGAAAAAATCGATTTTGTTATATCAAAATTTGAAAACTTTGATATTATAAAACCTCGGGCATCGCAATTTCGATTATTTGATATCACTAATTCGTTTTTTTAATCAAATAATGGATTTTATGATATCATAAATCAATTTGTATTTTAGCCGTTTTACTATTAATTCAATTTTTTCTATAAAAATCGAATTTTTGATATCACAAAATATGACGGAATATTCGAAGTTAAATATATACATGTATATAATATGGCAAATTTGCATCGAACAACATTTTTTTCAATCTACCAATTTGCATAAAAATGGTTATATGGAATCAACCAATCCGCAAATACATGTATTTTGACGTGAAATATCATGTTCAATTCTTGTAATAAAAAGTAGTTAAACTTGCCTTTAGATCTTTTATGGTTCACTTATTTTCTTTTTCTTTTTATAGAGCATAGAAGAAATGCAATGGTAAATAGAAATGATAAAAAAAAACCCTGTGTGCCTCGTAACTCGCCCAGAGGATGATTCGAATTCTGAAGGACAAATAATAAAAGCAATCTTCACGAGGAAAATATATGTTTAAAGTTTCAAATAATATTCACATTTTATGTTACTTGATGTCCTTTTTCTCAGATTGACTTGATTTTATTGTAAATAATAGCTGCTATTCTGGATATTCCAACAATGAAGATATCTAACTTTCAAATAAAGATTACAAAATTATGCATATTACGCTAATTGCTACCAACATATGAACTTAAATTACATAAAAGACCGTGAAGTTGGTATTTGATCACACATATGGTCGAAATCCCGTAGAGAAACGTGGTTCCTTTTGCCCTGTTAATTATTGACCTGACTTTTAGAATTATAGATTAACAGATCGCTTCAGCCGATGGATTATGTATGCGCACTGCCCTTGATATCCATTTACATAAATTTTCAGTTACCAAGGGTCCTGTGTTTAACTTTCTTATTTGTTACATTACAGTGATAAGGAATTGTATTTATACAAAGGACTTCGGGTATTCGGGTAAACATAAGATGCTTTGTTGGCAAGTAGTCGGGATAGGGGCACAATTTCATTGAATAAAGTGTATGACCGTCCAAAGTAAACACTAGATGCACATCTTCCGTAATTTTGTATTGTCACTCGTGATTCATTTTTTGGAGCGTTTCTTCATATTTTGTTGGGCCTTTCAGTGTACATGTAGAAGTCATGGTATCTCAAATCTCCTATGTTGTATCTAGCACAGACCAGCTTTCCGTTTGTCCTTATGCTTTTGATATCCATTTAAATGCGTTTTGCTGCCTACTTCTGGATCATTATCTTACAGAGAAGAGGCTATTATACACAACAAAGATACGTTCTTTGCGACAGCTGGCTAATGAAACAAGTGGGAGGTTTGTGTGGATCTAATCCGGATAGCCAAACAATTTGCTTTTTACATGGAATACTTCTTACGTAGTAGATGACCGTCCAAATTCGGCAACGATTGCCTTTTGATATCGTTGGTGTAGTTCTAGTCTCATGTAGTGGTTTGATCACGTCTTTCATGTTTGGTCTTCCTTGTCCCTTTTGTGTATCTCTCGTCTTCCACCGCAACGTCATAGGTACCTTCCACTACTTTCCACTCTCAATATGACCTTGCCTTCACCCCTTAGGTCCCATGTATTTTTCAAATTAATTAAAAAGGAAATTACATAAATTGAGATTGAAGATAGGGATAAAGTTAGAATAACTGTTCTAAATTATGGCGCCAAAAATTAAAAGTAATCGCATTTGTTGTTTTCCGACGTCATTAAACTACAATGACGTGACTTCATAATAGGGCCGCCGACAGAAATCCTGTCGAAACTGGGGACCCCTGAATTCAAGGGTACTTTGCGATGAAGCGTCTCGCGGAATGCGATGAAACCCTTGGTGCACCAAGATGGTGTATCTCTATGTTCTTGACTACGGTGTCTCGATGTGTTTTAGTTCGTACCACAACCGTTTCATGTTAGAGGGTGATCCTCTCCTTGTCTTAAGCTCACCTGCTAAAACATTTTTTGAGCTATTGACAAAGAGCAAGCCGTCTATTTTTTGTCCGTCTATCCATCGTGACGGTCGTAAACTTTTATCATCTCGACATGTCCTCTGAAACCGTTGCACATAATTTCACATAATTTTACAGGAAGCACGTACAGGACTCAAGACGTCTTGTGTTTGTTCTCTTTTGCAGAGTGTTATTAATATTTCGTTGGGCTTTGTGTTCTCCATACGATAATTCAGGAAATCACAAACCGAAGGCATACAAAATCAGGATAAAACAGGAAGTAAAACAAACAAAACCTCCACCACGAGAAAAGAAGCGAATTCCCAGTTTAGGAGTGTGACCATCATGTAAAGCGTAGGTCATACGTCAAGGTCAGGCCGTCAATGTTTTACATTTGTACTAACGAATAGATCTGTTCACAAGGAATGTATATGTGAGATATGAAAGTTCCATCTCATAACTTCATTTTATGGCATATATTTTGGAAAAAGAAATACTGATACTGTACATAATGTCAAGGTTACGTTTCAAGAGGTCTTGCACATGAAGATGCGATAATATGAAATCTGAAACACTTACCATTCAAAAGTTATGACAAATGTTGAAGTCTTTCAGCAATATGACAAACGCAAAGGCCAAAGTACACATACATGTAACAATGACCCACAGTTTGGTACATATTAAAAAGGTCTTGTCGCAATTGAACATTGGAGTTTAATTAAACTTTTAAATTATCACTTATATTCAAATGTTATGGCCAAGGTTTAAGTTTTTGAAAAGGGATGTCAAACTGCTAGTTCAAGGTTACAGTGTCAATATTTTCTATCAATTGAAAAATAAATATACATGTGAAATATGAATGCTACATCACTAATTCTACACATGTGAAATATGAAAGCTTCATCACTAATTCTAAACATAAAACCAGAGGCTCGAGGGAAATGAATTTGGGAGGCTTACGAAAACCATCTTGGCTGGAAGCATCACTGATGAATATTCATTATTCGGAAGTTGGTATGCTATTTTCGTCAAGAAGGTATAGAGTCGGAATGCATTTGTATTATTGATATAAACACTTATTTCTTGTTGCAGTGTGGAGCAGTTAAAATCGTTCTTCGTGATTTGATGTTTGTTTAGCGCATTAATTAATTCTTTCCAGCTCTTTCGCCAGAAAGAAGCTTTGTTTTCGGCCCTTTATCAATTAAACATCATATACATGTATATTGCTTGCTATTCCGGAAAACTAGCCATTTCATCGAAAAATACTATCGAAATGAAAGGAGGTTAACATCTTAGCACCATCCATCCTATGCTATTTTGAGGAAAGATTTTATTTGGATATGCTACTGAATAGACCCTACAGGAAATTTTAGCAGCGCACTCTCTTGTAAAGTTAATGCACATGGATTTGGGCGGCATATGAAAAGCATTTTGCCTGGAGGCATCACTGATGAGAATTTTAAATTTGAAACTCGTGTCTGGTGTATGACAATTGGATTGAAATTTTCTTTTAAAAGGCATAGATTTTGAACGTATTATAACAAATCACACGTTTTAGCCAATGTTAACGACTTTTGTTTACCTGAGTGAAGATTAAGGAGTTTTGGCATAGCAAACTGTCTTTGCCCGTCGTTACAATAATAACTTTTTTGATTTCTCCGGAACTTCTCGACAGACAAACATGAAGACATGATGTACTTAAGGTGCCCTACAACGATGTTTCCCCGGAACCTCTCCATTGATCAAAATAACTTATTGCACCTACACAATCGATATCGAATTGTGTGCGGAATGAAGATAGGACAAGTAAAACAATTGCATGTTTTTGATGTCACGAATAGCTATTTTACTGCGATATCGTTCAATTAATCCACAAAGTAATAGAAGAGTGCACCCAACACGGAAGATCGCAACTACAGTGTAGTGTCAAAAACGACACAGAAAGAGATATGCAAAAATAATCAGAATTCATTTTAGGGATATCAGAATTCCCTTATGTAACTTTTCAGCATGCCACATTTGTAAGTTAAAAATATGCATGGTGTCAGATCCACGGTTGGGCACTGTATCCCCCTTGGACTTCTTAGTTCTAAGAACGCTAAACCCGAAATTCATGTCATGAAGTGGAAACATTTTGTATCCTGAGTCTTGTCACCATGAATATCATTGAATACGCATTTGAAGTCGAAATCCCTTCACTTTCCGTACAGAGGATATGACCAAGGTGAAAGTTTTGCACACAAACAGACAACGAATTCAAAGAAACGAGAATGAGTTAATGATCTTTCCTGTCTGAAATAATATATATGTCATGGAGACTATCTACTGGTACTAAGGCATTGTCTTTGTGATTTATATGAGAAATTTGATGGTATATCAAACAGATCATTGCTATGACTTTAAAATATTCAATATTTGTGCATATAGTATATGAAATTTAACTTTTCTATTGGTAAATGTACAACATTTGCTGACATTGTGAATTTGACTTGAGAAATGAAGTTGCATATTACTCTGCTGCTGTCAGTTGGTGGGCGATCGATTTTTTTTCTCTGCATAGGTGCATAAAAATAAATCTGCAACAAGAGGCACTCGGTAATGATTAACAAATAAATAAGACTTGATGTAAAAGATGAGATTCTCTTTCGATGAATAACAAAAATCAGAAACGGTCAAGTATGTTCTTTAGTTTGGTCATATCATTTAGCCCTTTGACTGTTGGACTTCGTGAAATACCAAAAGGCGACATTTCTGATTATCTCCGCAAAATGTTTATTCTTTCCTGAGACATTTGGGATATAATACTCCAATCACGGTTCTTTTTGATAACAGAAAAAAAAAATTACGAAGTTGGCCGATGACGCACGACTTCGGCAGTGCTCGGGACCACATATCTTCAAGGAGAGTTGAATGAAACATAAAAAAATAGTAAGCATCTAAAGATAGGTAAGATATGGAAGTACATTATTTTTAGCTTTGAATTCGACGATATTGGTATCATACCCCTAATACCTTAAAAATGTATAATATACTATAATTACAAGGATTTCATATCTGTTCCCGTCCAGATCCCAAATGTAACATTACAGGAATACTATTGTGTGATATGATATACGTAGGTGTAAATTGTGTATAACATAAGATTTTCAACGTTTGGGTGTTGGTTTTTTTTCAAAATTGAAAATAAAAAGTGGATTGACTGACATTTGATTTTAAAAGATATGTTATGTGTTATGCATTGGCAAACATCAGAGTCTTTGCTCAATTACATACATTTTTGTAGGAATGTTTTTTTGATAATTATTTCGGTATTCAACGATATTCATGAAACATCTTCGAAAATCATTTCACAAAATATGCAACGTAGGTTTGCAGATCATTTCTAATAGACATGCATATTCATTTTCATAATCTCCTTCAAGTACTTTGTATAAAAATGTAAGTTAAACTATTTTACGTAAAATTGTTTCATCAAATGTACTTTTATCAAAGAAATGTCATATTTTAGAACACATTTGACGTATTTTGCATGGAATATCGATTTTAGTATCATACCTTGATTCTAGTCTTTTTAGCTCACCTGAGCCAACGGCTCAAGTGAGCTATTGTCATAGTGTTGCGTCTGTCGTCCGTCGTCGTCGTCCGTCGTCGTCGTAAACTTTTCACATTTTAAACTTCTTCTCCAGAACGGCTGAAGGGATTTTGATGAAACTTGGTAGGTATGAAGTACTCATGGTCCCCTACAAGTGTTGTTGTTTTTCGTCCGGATCCGTCAACAGGTGGCGCCACCACAGCCAAAAGTATGTCATGGGGGTACCCTCCTTTGACAAACTTCTTCAGAACCGAAGCATGTATCGACAAACCGAAAGCATCAGGATGATCTAGAGAGATGTCTTAAGAAGTGTTGTTATTTTTGGTTCCACTTCGAAGTCAAATTTTTGACGCGTTTTTGACGTCTTTTCGAACTTAGTCAGAAATGCACATTTAGGCACTATTTCTTTAAATAACTCAATAAGTGTATGATTTTACACACTCATTTACTGCATATTTATCATATTTAACTTACTTAATGCTTTGTTGTGTATTTTATGCTTAAATTTTATTTTTTTGATTTTTCATGAATTTTTTTCTTATGTAAAAAGGAAAGGGGGGGGGGTTGATTTTCATACATTTTCTGCTTCTTTTCTATTACCACTCTTCAGATTGTCATGGCATTTTGTAGGTATGAGGTACTCATGCATGGTACCCTACAAATGAAAGAATTTTGTAAAGATATCCACTTTTGGATTTTTAAGGAATATTTTTGAAGATTGCACATAGGTATAATGTATGTTTTCCATGCCCAATGGACCCATGGGGAGCGGCTTCAATCCCTAGCAGACCCAAACAAATTTATTCCCTTTTTAGCTCACCTGAACCAACGGCTCAAGTGAGCTATTGTCATAGTGTTGCGTCTGTCGTCCGTCGTCTGTCGTCGTCGTCCGTCGTCGTCGTAAACTTTTCACATTTTAAACTTCTTCTCCAGAACGGCTGAAGGGATTTTGATGAAACTTGGTAGGTATGAAGTACTCATGGTCCCCTACAAGTGTTGTTGTTTTTCGTCCGGATCCGTCAACAGGTGGCGCCACCACAGCCAAAAGTAGGTCACGGGGGTACCCTCCTTTGACAAACTTCTTCTTCAGAACCGAAGCATGTATCGACAAACCGAAAGCATCAGGATGTTCTAGAGAGATGTCTTAAGAAGTGTTGTTACATGTATTTTTGGTTCCACTTCGAAGTTAAATTTTTGACGCGTTTTTGACGTCTTTTCGGACTTAGTCAGATATGCACATTTAGGCACTATTTCTTTAAATAACTCAATAAGTGTATGATTTTACACACTCATTTACTGCATATTTATCATATTTAACTTACTTAATGCTTTGATATGTATTTTATGCTTAAATGAATTTTTTTCTTATGTAAAAAGGAAGAAGGGGGGTTGATTTTCATACATTTTCTGCTTCTTTTCTATAACCACTCTTCAGATTGTCATGACATTTTGTAGGTATGAGGTACTCATGCATGGTACCCTACAAGTGAAAAGATTTTGTAAAGATATCCACATTTTGGATTTTTAAATAATATTTTTTAAGATTGCACATACATGTAGGTATAATGTATGTTTTCCATGCCCAATGGACCCATGGGGAGTGGCTTCAAACCCCGGCGAAAATACGATTTTTGAATTCATGGGACTCCTTTTAGATCGACCTTTCATCCATAGTTACAGCTGATAATTCAACAAGTGACCCATGTTTCAATTTCTTATTGATTGACCTTTTATGTGATATGATTAAATTATTTAAATTCTTTATACTTATATAAAATTTTAATTTTAAAGTCGGGAACAAGATTTCAATAGCGGCCATGTTTTGCCGTGTACCCGAAGGGGATTCCCCATTTAGTGCTTTGATACCTGTAACTGTAAACAAAGTCGTCGTACTTTAGATTTGATCGGTTCAATTCCTCCACAACCCTTTAGTATTGCGATACCTTTCAGGAGATACAGTGCAAACGGAATAGATTTTTATTTAATGTGCATTATACTTGGAACACTTTCATCATGGTTATCATTCATGTACTTGGAACACTTGCATATACTTGTTACCGTATCATGTATAAAGTTTGCTCGAATTTCCTCTGTCTTAGACTCTCTTAGATGAAGTAATTTACGGACTGATTTCTTGAAGAAACGTCTAATGGGTAGTCTCTTCCTCTGGATTTTGAGAATGCATAGGACATTTAATATATGAAATTCTTGAAAATAATTAATTCAGAATTCCTGAAATCTTCAATGAAATGTTGGACCACAGGAAGCTGTAGTTTTAATAGAGAAAATAAATTATTATTCACAACCTTAAGCCACTGTGTTCGACATCTTGTATCTATAATATTTCTAAGAGGAACACAGAGGCCTGAGGTTGTGAATGATAAAGCATTTTCTCTCATAAAACGACAGGTTCCTGTGGTATGACATTTGGGAATTTTTATCTGTTCAAATAATAGATACAACATGAGTTTTTATCGGACCAAATTACTTTTTGTCGGCAAATCCGATGCAATCGATACATTTCATGAACTCTCTCCGCTAACAACTTGTCCGTGTAACAGACCTATGATGAGGTAAAACGATTAGTTAACAGTTAATAACGACGTCGTAGATCTGCTAGTTGGACAAGCTTAACAATTTCATGGGCCTTTTAATGTTTCAAACTGCGAAACCTAGCGAAACCACTTCAGTTGTTGAACAGCGTATGCTGAAATGCGACGCTCCTTCTCGCCTGTTGAAATATGCATAGGCAAGAAGCGCCGCATTTCAGCATATTTACTGAAAATTATTTGTTCAAGTGGCTTCACTGGGTCATAAGGTTTGATACACCGTACACTGCTTTTTGGAAAACATATTTGGCCCAAATTCTGCACAACTCACTTGAATTGATAAATATTGGATTAAAACGATTTTAACTGTACGTTTCATGTATTTGAGATGAAATCAATACTATTCAAAAGCATTCATAAATTTCAGTATACTTTAATATGAATAAAGGCAAAACCGAAAAATCTTTGTTTTTTATGCCTGGAATAAAAGATTCGGGAGCATATAGTTTTTGGCCTGTCCGTCTGTCTGTTTTCCGAAAAACTTTAACATTGGGCATAACTTTTGAATGGAAGCTGGTGATAGAGATTTCATATTTCACATGTGACACTTGTGACAATACCTTTCCATTGATACCAAACTTTTTGACCTCGTGACCATAACCTTGACCTTTGACGTACTTTTCAAAAACTTTAACATTGGGCATAACTTTTGAATGGTTAGTGATAGGGCTTTCATATTTTACATGTGTATTCCTTGTGACAAGATCTTTCCATTGATACCAATATTACGCCGACCCTGACCTCTTACATACTTAACAGAAAATGGCGTTTATACTAACAAAGATGCCGCCGGGGGAATTCTCGTTTCACAAACACAGGCTTTATAATTTCTGGCATGCTAGCTATCAATAATGAAAGGTTCGGTGTTCAATTCTAAATAAACTTAATTTATGAAATCATTTCATTGTTTTACTTTTTCTGCTGCACATTAATGTGGAATTTTACAATATGATTTTATTTTTGACGTTGCATAATTGAACTATACTAGCTGGGCATATGACTTTGGACCACTTTATCCGTCTTTTCAAATCAGTAAAAATGTTATTGTTTTGAAATGTGACTATTTTTTTCTTTTTTTGTACTTTTAAAGGTTGTCTGAAAAAAACTTCTCTGCATCCGGCAAAAATCTTTTTAGAAAGGTTGTGGGCTAAAATCCTGGTACTGGCACTATCAGTATTCAATGTCAGTATGTCAATTAGAGCGTGCATGGGTATCAGGTGAGCGTTGTGCCCCCTGGGGTTCTTGTTTGTTTACAGAATATAAATATTTTATCCAGCAGTCTGTAGCGTACCATGCTCAGAAGTTTTCATTTTGGTAAGTCTTTTCTAGATAAGTCAATTTATTTTAAATTTGAAATGAATCCTATAGAAATAAGTTTTAGTTTTAATCAGTCTATTTAATGCCTCTGTTGACTGGTGTCCTTCGTGTTTCTGTATGGCTTATTTCGTTGTCTTCGTCTGTTTTCGCATGGGGAAATTCTGATTTGACAAGTAGCCAAGTTCGATCAACTTCGGTTGATCATTTCTTCAACGCATTCGAAAATTTCTGTTAATAAAATGTCTTGAAATTTCTAAAACGAAGGCACTTGAGCATCATATCCCAGCCTTCCTACTACGTTTTTTTGTTAAATTTTAGGACATAATAACTTTCACACTCTTTAGCTATACTACATTGTTTAGATTGAGGATAACTGACGAGGGTAAAGCATCCGAAACGTGCCTGTCTGGTCCATGCTGAAAATTTATCTGTTCTTAATGAGTTAAGAAAGATCCTCACGATAATCTCAACAACACTCCAAATAGAGCACCAACTTGAACATCGACGGACACCTAGCAAGCTAGAGGTGTGACCAGGTGTCCGGAAAGAGTAAGCATCCCCTGTTGGCTAGACGCAACCGCTGTCGATGTTCACACACGAAAGTGAAAACAAGAAATAAATTACATGCATGAAATGATGTTATTGAATTAGAAGGCGTTTAACACTAATTCTTGTAGTTGTTTTCATACTTAAAGTTTCCATTTTGATTGTCATTCATTGATTCTTAAGAAGTTCACAGATAAAATCTCGAAATCATTCGAACAACTACATTTACATGTTAAATAAGATTCACTCTAGACAAGGCTAATGATCTATTTACATGTTAATTAAGATTCACTCTAGACAAGGCTAATGATCTATATATATGTTAATTAAGATTCACTCTAGACAAGGCTAATTATCTATTTACATGTTAATTAAGATTCACTCTAGACAAGGCTAATTATCTATTTACATGTTAATTAAGATTCACTCTAGACAAGGCTAATTATCTATTTACATGTTCATTAAGATTCATTCTAGACAAGGCTAATTATCTATTTACATGTTAATTAAGATTCACTCTAGACAAGGCTAATTATTTCTGTTTTCTTTTCATGTCGTACATAATTCCCATTCAGAGGGATAATAAATGGATAAATTTCATGGGAAGTGGGTGTTCCTGATCCCCTTATAGATTTCTAGGTGCACAGTTTCACGTGGATGATTTGAATGCACAAAGATGTATAGTAACATTGTAATATAATGTCTAAAAGTTTGACTAGTATATATTTTATAAATGGACTGCCTAATTTTCAACAAAGTATCAAGATAGAATTTTTGATTTGCCAAGTGGCTTATCCAAAAATATAAGATTCAAGATTTTATTGACAGAAATCAAACATTTGGCATCATCTATATATAACTTAACGAAAATCTACTTGTACAAAAATATTTACGAATTTTATTATCATAACGCCCCTCGGTAATTCATTATAATTCTTGAAGTTGTTTTACAGCGAATAAACATTCTATCTAGGCAGAAACACTTCAAGGAATATGATGCTTGCAGCAGTGTCATTTTTAGTTATTCTCCTGCTACAGGGATCATATACTTTCTCCTTATTCAATCTCAGAGAACTACAAGGTAAACTATGATCTCTATTCAGAACCTTTCATGAATTTGTTGTAAGTTTTGATTTCATTTTTGTCGATATGATACCTAGATATACATTGTCTGATTTCATTTGATGTATAAACTAATGATATTTCAGATATGTTATTACATCAGTAATTAAGGACATAATGAAAACCTCTTGTGACGTGAAATTAACAGATTCTCATACTCTTAATTATAAATGAATGTAAGGTATGGAATTACTGATTTCTTGTTAATGCGAAGTTGAAACATATTTTCGACTTTTTATCTGTTAATTTTTTTTTTATTCTTAATGCCAATTTGTCACTCTCAAGATGATAAGACGACTTACGGATAACAAACTTTTCTATCAGTAGGTCTCAATTCACATCCGCTAGTCGTCCTTTACTCTTCCGGTGATACCACTTCTCGTCCGTTGATGTCCGTTCGTCTCCGTTCTGTCCATTGGAAATTTTTGAAAGTATTGAAAGCTTCCCAACGGATAAAACAAACGAAGGCGTCCAATGCCTGTAGTTTACGTATCCGCTGGTATACGTTCTGTCCGTTACTGTTTGTTAATCGTTATCCAGGATAACCACACAATTTGCTACTTGTGTGGCAAATGGCCGTCCAATGTCGGCATCGGTTACCCGTTGGTCTCGTTGGTTTATGTGTAGTCTTTTGTGTTTGATGTTAATATGTCGTATGTCTCTTTTTCGTCCCTTAGTATGCTGGTCTTTGTGTTTTCGCATCAAGTGTTTTGATGTTTTGCTGTCGGTGCTGCAACATGGTCTTGTTGGAGATCCCTTCAATCTTTTATCGCATTTCTGCTAAATATCTTGCGGATTCGTAACATTATTGTTATCTGTTCAATGACCCGTGAATAAGCTGAACCTAAAAGGGTGCTTAAAAGCTTTACCTTTTTAATTAAAACATCTTATCGAAATTCCATATATTTGTACTTTGAATAAAGAAAATCTATTTTGTTTTTATCCTTTAGCTTTTATATCTCCTTGAACTAAGACGTTATTGAACTGACGGAACATCCATGGTAATTGCTGTAGGTGACCTTGAGTACATGATGTGCTCAAAGTCTCGTTGAATTCTTAAAAAAAAAGACAAATACGGACTAGAAGTCAAATATATCTGAAAGCTTTGGACGGACAAGAGAAGATGTACGGACGCCTTGAATGGCAAAGGTGAGCTAAAACTATAAAGATATACTTTCAGATGCAAGAAACCCGCTGGAAAATAAGGAACGTGCCTTAATTGGAAAAAGGGATATATTGCTCAACTTTTGGAAGACATGAAAGAAGCTGCAGAACAGCAAATAAAGGTATAAGAGTTGGTAAACTGTTTTAAGATATGTGGCAATATTATCTTAAATATTTGGGTGAGTATTGCTATCAAGTTCTTGCTTAGCATTTTTGAGACCATATATGTTTCTTTTAGCTCGCGACCCTTGTGTCTTAGAAAATAGTTGTGTCATTTAGTTGTGAATTTTTCTAAACAACCAGGAGAGCTTCAGTCTCGTCAGAGACTTCCAGTTTATATGTTTGAATAATATAAGTTTAAAGTAAGAAGTTGAGACGCATGGAATAAACCAAGAAACCCACAACATTGCACGTGAATTTGTTTTATTGAAGAGTCTAAGAGCAATATTGAAGATTTACATTTAAAAAAGATCTCTGGAGGAGGGGGGGGGGGGGGGGGTCATATCGCAGGCTTAGTATAACAGTTGTCAATTTGTCAGCTTTCTTTGTCAGAAATTACCTTGCATACAGCAACGACAGACTTAAAGGAGGGGCATGTTAATGTTTCCATATTTGGACTCAATTTTTCAAGTAGGAATTTGAACCTTTGAAGATAATTTTCGATTCTTAACCTTTTCTTATGCCCCGGAATCAAAGATTCGGGGGCATATAGTTTTTGGCCTGTCCGTATGATTGTCTGTCTGTTTTTCCGAAAAACTTTAACATGTGATATAACGTTTGAGCTTTGAATTCATAATTAACATGTGTATACCTTGTTACAAGACGTTTCCTTTGATAATAAAATGTTGAACCTCGTGACCTTGAGCTTTGACCTACTTTTCAAAAACGTTAACATTTGGCATAACTTTTTAATGGTAATTGATATGGCTTTCATATTTCACAAGTGTATTCGTTATGACAATACCTCTCTATTGATACCAAAATGTTTTATACCTTGACTTTGACCTTTCACCTACTTTACATAAACTTTAACATTGGGAATAATTTTAGAATGGTAAGTGATAGGGCTTTGATATTTCACATGTGTATTCCTTGCCACAAGATTTTTCAATTATTATGATTGATACTAATATTTTTACCCAGTGACCCTGACCTTGACCTTTCATATACTTAACAGAAGATGGTGTTTATACTAACAAAGATGCCCGTGTTTCACATATATATTGTTCTTGAAATCACGTTCAAGTGTGTTATCAAAACAAATGTCTATTTGTGACCTATACATCAGTAGCCTTAGACATGTCATATGTATATATGTTGAGTTCACTATATATATACATGCTTCCCTATAGTCGATTTAGTCTATTTAACAGTTGAAGTCACTATGTAATGAAATGTCATTGGCATCATTATCGACGTTATGCTCTTTTTAGATTTAAGATGAGCTTTTTATTACAGATGATGAAACAATTCGTGAAGATAAAGGCGGAGATTGATGCGGCTAAAGAACCACAAAGAGAAAACAAAAAGGCCACTCAAAAAGGAATATGATCTAACTGTGCCAAAAAAAAGGAGAAAATCCAACGTAAGAACACATAAAAAGTAGAAAATATTTTATTTTCAATTTACTGAATGAAATTATCTATGTCAAGTTTTATAATTTGCTTTGAAGCTTCTTAGCAAGATTTTGTTCTCACTGTTTTTTATTAGGAATTATCCTTTATTCTATCTTGCATTTTTAATAGTAAATGTCATTAAGAGATAAATTGCTGTCTTGTTTTTATTTATCTTCATCCGAGCAATTACTAGATAAGCTATATCTCGTTGGACCGAAAAGTATACCTGTCGATGACTCTCTCGCCAAATTAGTATTTTTGCTACATCTATTCATTTCATTCCTCTCAAAATCGTTTTTAACTACAATGTATGTATTGATTCCTTATCGAAAGCGTGTACTCACATAACAATATAACGAAGCTTAAATGAAATCATAAACACAAAATCGAAAGATGAGAAAGCCATACCGAAATCATATACTAAAAGTCATAATGTCAGGAAACCTTAAAGAAAGCATGTACTCACATAGCAATGTTACGAAATTTTACAGAAAGCATGTATTCAAAATCATAATGTCACGTAAGCACACAGAAAGACAGAATGTACTCATTATGTAACCATACAGAAAGCATCTACTAAAGATCGTAATATCACAAAACCATACTGAAAACACTTACTCAGAATTGGAATGTCATGAAACCACGCAGAAAGCATATACTCAAATCGAAATGTCTCGAAACGTAATAGAGCTGTTCGAATAAGCGACGTAAACCTACCAACGAACTTCGTACTACGAATTGGTACGTAAGGTAACAAAATAAGGGGTGGTCTCAAAATCATATAATTAAACATGTTATCGAAAGTATATATATAGCATACTTGAAAGTATCGACAGAATAAATCAAGTCGTATTTATAGAGTTTTTATTAACTAAAGACGGCTGACAGACAAAAATAAGCATTTCAATATACCTTTGATTGCGGGGTACAAATGTATGATAAGTGGTAGTGTTGTGCTAAATAACTTGGAGAACCGTGCAACAGAAGGTATTTCTCTGCTTCTTTATTTCAAGAAAATTAAATTTGTTCTTTATTAAAAGACAGGTAGTAGCTAGAGTGGTTTCGATGTGAAGGGGGGATTGGCGTAACGCTATTTTACAGTATCATTTCTTCTAAATTTTATGCTAAGGTGATATGTTTTGATTTTCTTTTGCGGACGTGTTCATTCTAATATCTGAAGACAATGTACAAGGCGCATAGGCGGGTCAAGATTTTGTTGTTTTTTTCCAAAAGAAGGGTTGATTGAAAACTGAAATACTTAAACACAAAATGGTTGAACTGTGTGCAGTTTTTAACTTTTGTAGCCCCCAAAAGTCTTTTGAATATCTTTTCTAGTCAAAAATGTAAAAAAGTAAGCAAATGCGTTTAAAAATATCCTGACGATAATCTCAATAGAACTCACAACAGAGCACCAAAATGAGCACCGACGGGCCCCTAGTAAGCTAGAGGTGGGACCAGGTGCCCGGGAGGAGTAAGAACCCGCCGTCGATGTTCACGCACAAAAATGAAGCAATATGTTAAATACATACAAGAGTTACATTGAGAAAAGATATTTCTACACTATTCACATTGATCCTTGGATCTGTCAGAACTTTTCTGTCTCTCAAAATACCCCCTTGCACTCCACTAAGATAGAGGATACCATATACACAAGTCTATGAGGGTCTTATTTTCTCTTGTTTCTCTACATTCTCCTATTTTGTCTGACCTAAGGGGAAGGGAAGCAACCTATCATGCATTTGAGACGACCTGATATTGTGTTACATATCAAGGGCGTATAAAGTATTTGACTTTGGGGATATCAAAAATAAAAGAAAAGGGGTCTGGCAGCCTCTAGGCGCCATCAAAGCGGGTCCAGGATTGGGTTTTCTTGGGGACGTCCCTACCTAAACAGAAAACAGAAATTATCTTGCGGTTAATGAACGTTTTGTTGGCTGCAGAAAGTATGGAGATAAAATTTTAGCCGTTAAATGAATGGGAGCATTAATCAACATGAAAAACTGTATCGCTATATCACATGTCTTCAAATTCATAGCATTAATTTAGAACATATACATTTGCAGCATGGACCAGACGTGCACGTTTCGGGTATTTGACCCTCGAGCTCGTCAGTGATATTAATCCAAAAAAATGAAATATATGAATTCAAAGATAATGTATCCGGCAAAAGAAACGATTTAACGGAGTTTTTAAATTCTTTTTAATGGGGAGGAGGGTTATAAATCCTATCCCCTTGCTGTAAGAATATTTGGACAAACTTAGTATATCAGGAAAAAAACAACCTGCCAAAAAGGGCAAGAGGATAATTTGGCTTTTATATCTTTAGATGGATGGCATGCACGGGGATATTCGGGTTTTTATATCTTGAAATGAATGGCATGCTCGTATTAGGATTTGTATTGCAGAAATCTTATGTAAACTGAATTCAAAGTAAGGTGTTGAGCGGTAGCGGATACTTTCTGCCAGAAATTCAGTCTACACATACAGGTTTAAGGCCACCAAACATCTTAATAACTCTGTAATCCCACTAATTCGGTCAGTGAAAATGTCATTTCAAAAACACGAAGAAACCAAAACGAAAGCTAGAATATTAATTTAGTAGTTGAAAAACTAATATAGGACAGTTTACGTCAAGTTTGCTTAAAATGCTGCTACATTTATCCTTTTGATAAATTAAAGTAAGAAATTATGTAACATTTGTTTAATAATGTGCTTTTGAGACCATCCCTTATTTTGTTCCTTTACGTAACTATACGTAGTATGAAGTTCGTTGGTAGGTTTACGTCGCTTATTCGAACAGCTCTAATAAAACGCAATTAATCAAAATCGTTATGTCACGAAACCATACAGAAAGATTTTCCTCAAAATCGAAATGTCAAAAAACACAAAGAAAACATTTACTCGAAATCAAAGTTGTAATGTTAAGAAACCACACAGAGAAGTCTTACAGCGAATTGTCGGAATTCCAATGGGAACCAATTGTGCCCCACTCCGTGCCGAATTTTTTCTTTACTCATACAAAGCTGAATTCATTCAAACTTTGGTCTCCGAAGGGAATGGATACGTAGCTTCTAATTATAACTACACTTTTACGGATTACCTCAGCAGAATCTATCCTTTGGAGCTTGAAGTAAAAAGAAACTACAGAGACAGATGATTGCTAGTAACCATTCCGATGGGAATTATCACGGTTTTGCCCTGTCTACTCGACTTGGAGACTGAATAACTGTTAGGTAAATTACTTCTTTGATGTTTATCAGCATCCTATTTGGACATAATGTGGTGCTACGACACTTATGGTCACATGAAAACCTCACTCTATGACAAAACGTGATGACTTCAATTTAAGCATCAAAAGCTTTCCTTTCTGCGAAGAAATATCCCTTCATCGCCTGCCTATGGCGTGTACATATCTCAGTTGATACGCTATGCAGATCAAGTACCAAATATACAGATCTTCTTCTTGGAGCCAGGCGTCTTTCAGATAAGCCTCTCAGTCAGCGATACGTTTGTGACCGACTAACATCGTCACTGAGGAAGTTCTACGAACGATATGGGGATCTCGTCATACGCTATGATGTCCCATTCTCCAGAATGATGAATGATATTCTGTCATAGACAATTGAACCATCCAACCACAGATTATACTTGTATCTTCCGAAATGGAAGTAACCGGATGTGACAATTCTACGGAATTGAAGCGACGGATGTTGCATACAAGCAGGAGATTCTGACTCTTCCTGGGCACCTGGTCTCATATTGCGAGTGCGCTCCTTTTCATTTGGTGGAGGTTTTTGTTTGTTTGCTTTGGTTCCTGTTTTATCCTGGTTTTGTATGCCTTCGGTTTATGATTTTCTGAATTATCGATTTTGTACTACTGTATGTATAAAGATATGGTCATTATCCATATTTGTCAAATGTATTCAAAATCGTAATGTCACAATACCTTCTAGAAAGATTGATGTCACAAATCCATAAATATAGCATTTACTCAAAATCGTTATGTCAAGAAACCATACAGATATCAGCATACAGCATCTGTTCTTAAATGATGCTATTGAATTTGAAGACGTTTAACATTTGTACACCATGGTGAGTGTCACTGCTAGTGGACCAGGAGTCCCCGAAGGCGTATGTAGCCAAGTTCGATCAACGCATTCAAAAATTTCGGTTTTTAATATGTCTTGAAATTTCTAAAACGTGTGTGCTGTAGCATTGAATTTGAAGACGTTTGACATCATATCCCACCCATCCTGCTGCGTCTTTCGGTAAATTTGCGAAGATAATAACTTTCCCACTCTTTGGCCATATTACATTAGATAGATTGAGGATCACTGACGAGTGCTAAGTACCTGACAGGTATATGTCTGGTCCATGCTGCAAATTTATCTACTCAATATCCAGCATCTACTGAAAATATACTCGTAACCATACTCAAAATCGTTATGTCACGAAACCAAACAGAAATGATGTAGTACAGTACTCAATTGTCACGAAGCCAGACATAAATCATGTTCAGAAAAACGGAATGTCACGAAACCATACAGAAAGCAAGGTCTTAAAATCGAAATGTCATGAGAGATCCAGAAAGCATGTACTTAAATGTCACTTAAATAAATAGAAATCTGGTATTCCAAAACCAAATGTAATGAGACCTTAAATTACATTAGAACTCATAGTAGCCATGTGATGAAACTTTACAGAAAGTTTGTACTCAAAATAGCAGTATCTTGAAACCGTACAGAAAGCAGGTACTCATAAATGCAATGTCATGAGACCAATAAGAACGCCTGTACTCATACTTGCAATGAAATGAAACATAATAGAAACCATTTTACTCATAACAACAACGTCATGAAACTTTACAGAACGAATGTTTCTCTAATAGCAATGTCATTAAATATTACAGAACGCAAATAAAACCATACACAAAACATATACACAAAATCGCAATATTACAAAGAGAGCATGTACTCAAAGTCGTAAATAGCAATTGATATTTTGCTGTTGATGCTACAACGGGGTCTTGTTGGAGATCTCCTCCCTTCTTTCAAATTCGTAAAGTAACGAAATCATACAGAAAACATCAGATTCTATAGGTAATCGTTATGTCACGAAACCACAAAGAAAGCATGTTCTCAATATCATTATGTCAAGACATCATACAAAAAAAATCCCCATTTAATCAAAAATTGAATTCATAAAACCTCCTACTAGTAGAATGCATGACAATTGTAATCAAAATCGCAATATCATTAGACCATATTAAAAGAATGTTCACATAATCGAAATGTCACGAAACCAAAAAGAAAAAAAAATATATACTGAAACCTCCTGGTAGTCGGAAAAGTGGGAGGGTTTTGTGTACCTTATCCATATAATGGAACCAATTGCTACTGGTATGGCAGATGACCGACCAAAGGCGGTACAGGTTGCAAATTAGTTTCGACGATTTATTTCTGTTTTTTGTGTGGTTTAAGTCTCTGGTTGTTTTTGTTGCTCGTTGTCCCTTTTGCGTCTGTTACTTTGCATGTCAAGTCTGTGTTTTTGAATAGGTTATATATGTGTATATATTGTTTAGATTTGAGAATCACTGACGAGGGTTAAGTACCCGAATCGTGCATGTCTGGTCCATGTTGCCAATTTACCTGTTCTTAAATGATGCTATTCAATATGAAGACGTTTACATTTATACCACTTGGTGAGTGTTACTGATGGTGGACCAGGAGTCCCCGAGGGCACATGTAGCAAAGTTCGATCAATTTCGGTTGATCGTTTCTTCAACGCATTCTAAAATTTCTGTTATCAAAATTTCTTGAAATTTCCAAAACGTGGGTCCTGTAGCATCATATCCCACCCATTCTGCTACGTCTTTCGGTACGCTTTTTCGACATAGTAACTTTCACACTTTTTTGGCTTATTACATTGTTTAGATTTGAGGATCACTGACGAGGGTTAAGTACCCGAAACGTGAATGTCTGGTCCATGTTGCCAATTTACCTGTTCTTAAATGATGCTATTCAATATGAAGACGTTTACATTGATATTGGTGCTGCAACCGAGCATTGTTGGAAAACCTCTCCTTTCTTTCAAAATCACAATGTCATAAAAACCCCAAGAGCGCACATACTGTAAATAGAAATGTCACTAAACTATATAGAAATCTGGTACTCAAAGTCAAAATGATACGAAACCATACAGAAAACATTGACTCAGAACCGTACAGTCTCGAAAAATTTAAGAAAACATAAACTTGTTATAGGAATGTCATGAAAAATTACAGAACATAACAAAGAGCATTGGAATGAAAATCCCTGAAAAGATTGTGAAGTTATTTTCCCACTTGATCCTTCATACGGGACGGCAAATGATGAAAAAGACCGAATGAATCATATTTTGATCCTGCGAAGCCAAATCTTTACATGAGGTATGTTAATTCCTCTACAAATTTTAATTTTTCAACAGCGCATGCCATGGTGGTCCTCGCACAATCGCTTCCGCCTAATAGACATCGCACATTGTACTATTGATATCACCATATTAGATTCATCTTCGCAGCATCGGAGTAATGAAGAGAGCTATATGACTAAATGAGCATCATACACACAAAAAACAACACATGGCCCGACAAGAGCAAACTTTGCACGATTATCTACCATGTTTGAAGTATATGGTGTAGTTAAGTTACACACAGATTACATATAACGTGTACATGCTAAAGGATTTAAAAGCAGGTCGTACACCAAAGAAACTGTCCGTTCTCCGCTGGCTGAACCGAGCTCATGGATCTTTGACCGGCAAACGGAGATGGCGTGTCAGTCATGATCTGGTGTGCTAGATACCATATTCATAAATCTAATGTATAAAATGATTAATAGCTATTCTCTGTAAGCATTTGCACCTTTATGAAGGACGCATGGCACGGCATGTCTCAGATTTCTAGATCTGGTCTGCTAGCTACCATACTGATAAATTTAAAATAATCAACAAAACAGTTTCAAACAGTCACAATCATCATAAATGGTAAGTTTATCCAAATAAGTATTTCGAGTCAATGTAATATGCTTTCATCATTTCTAACCAAAGCCTGAAAAATGGAAACTTACTAACACTTTTTCCCACTGAGAAATCTGCAATTTCCCTTGTATGTCTGTAGGCAATTCTATCATTTCTTTTTGGAGATCCCCTCCTTTCTTTTTGATCCAGAGGGAGGCTGTGGTAAAATCATATATGATATTAAATGTCGAGGCAGTAACATGAGTTAATCTTTGCGAATCTTACTATGGGGAAAGTTAATCTATGCGAATCTGTGCGAATCTTACGATGGGGAAAGTTAATCTATGCGAATCTTACGATGGGGAAAGTTAATCTATGCGAATCTGTGCGAATCTTACGATGGGGAAAGTTAATCTATGCGAATCTGTGCGAATCTTACGATGGGGAAAGTTATCTGTGCGAATCTGTGCGAATCATACGATGGGGAAAGTTAATCTGTGCGAATCTGTCCGAATCTGTCCGAATCTGTGCGAATCTTACGATGGGGAAAGTTAATCTATGCGAATCTGTGCGAATCTTAAGATGGGGAAAGTTAATCTATGCGAATCTGTGCGAATCTTACGATGGGGAAAGTTAATCTGTGCGAATCTGTGCGAATCTTACGATGGGGAAAGTTAATCTGTTCGAATCTGTGCGAATCTGTGTGAATCTTACGATGGGGAAAGTTAATCTGTGCGAACGACAGTCAGTCGTGAAATACATGTACGACGTGTCTTGTAATACCAAGTTCTTTGATACTCTTTGCATGTACATACATCATTATTGTTATACATATAACTTTTTAACGATGCGATTCATTTTAATTTCTTTTGTCTTTTTGTGTGACAATTTCACACACGCAATGAAAAAGCGTCATCAAAAAGCATTTCATGCTATGTCGAGAGTAACATCTGAATTACATATTTTCTTCGGTTACATGTAAGTGAATAAAGCGGCACTTGAAAATATAAAATTTATCAGTTTCAAGCTCAACGTAAAAGGGAACCGTGTGTTTTGCACTGCATTAGGAGAACAAATGAGTTAAAGAAGATTATGACGATAATCTCAGCAGAACCCACAATAGAGCACAAAATTGAGCATCGACGGACCCCTAGCAAGCTAGAGGTGGGACCAGGTGCCCGGGAGGAGTAAGCATCCCCTGTTGGTTAGCCGCACCCGCTGTTGATGCTTTTGCACAAAAAAAAGAATATATAAAATACATTGCACTGTCTGAGGTTAAGTACAGCAAATGTTGCTGCTAGAATGATTTGCAGTCCTAGTGAATGGAATGGTGAAACAAATTAACATAATGTCGACTGTCCATCCAAAGATAATAGTAATGGACATTTTTTCATGTTCGCGGACTTCGCACTTCGAACTTCGCACTTCAAAAGGACTTTGTCGCTAAAACACAGTGTTGATTTTATTCCAATGAACCTAGAATACTTTGCATGAAGAATGTTTTTTTTTTATTTCAATGTGTGAAAATACATATCTATAGCTATCCAGTTTCATTTCGTTCATTGTGTGCTCAGTTTTTACTTTACTAATCACACCTGACTTCTTTAATATGACCACTGAAGTGCGAAGAACGGAGCGTGAAGTTTGAAGTAATTTAACTTTAAAAATCGCCCATTCTTTCTACTTTAGGGAAGTTTTTTGAACATTTGAATAAGGGGACATTCATCACTTAAAGTATGTTTACGTCATGCTTAACATTTTAATAAATTTATCTTTCAGATCTACAACGCCTTAATTCTATAGTCTAAAAAGTCAAATGTGACTGACTGGGACATATGAAATATATATCAAAAAATCGAATTAATGTATCTGATTCTTTGCAAATTCCGTCTTAAACATCATTATTTGGACATTAAACGGATTTATTCTGCGTTTACATCACCGTTGTAAAACCCACATAAAACTGTTGAAAACTAGATTTATGTACATGTGACATTTATTAGATCTTTTTTGTTGTTGTTATATATATCATATAAATTGCGCACAGCATTCAGCTTATTACTAGAAATACTGATGCATAAAATATCTATTTTCAGTACAATCTAACAATGTGGGCTGAAGAGATGTCAAATATCATAAAGTGCAATCTTTTATTTGAAATTACATTGTACTTACAGATTTTACATTCCATTTCTTGACTTTCAACATAACTATAATTATTCTAAGTCAGTTTAATTAATGTCACTAAAGAGTTTCCACAGTTAAGAAATATGCAAGCAAAAATTTCTTTATTTTTCATTTGACTCCTCTAGTATATTACAAAGGTGCTCTTGGACATGATTTTGTTTTCATTAAAATGATTTGAAATGTCAATTAAGCTTATTAGGCATTCTGAGATTATCCACTGCTTTTATTTGAACAATGTTAAATGTATGCACTTTTGTGTGAATATGCCTAACCGATCTGCATTATAAGAAATAATTATGATACATAGAAACAAGTTCTGCGAGCACCTGATTTAATATATTTTTGATAGTCGATTTGAAAATTTCAGAACCTAGAAATGTCCTTTCCTATAAACTTTTTTTATGATTCTTATTTATGGGATAGTACTGAACGATTCTAGCTTGGTTGCCACTCTGACAACCTTGGGCAACTCTTTTTATCGGCGGAAATTCAAAATGGCCGCCAAATGCCTTCCACCAATAGATGAAATTAAATTCTTTCTTTGAATATTAAGTGTGGCACATCAAATCAGGGGTTTTGAGGGTCGACAAACCCATTTCCGATGTCATTTTTACAATTTGAGTTCATTCAGGACTAAAAATTCAAGATGGTCACCAAATTTCAACCTCATTATAGTACGATGTGAATATTTCAATAAAACGTTCGTACAACACATCTTATTTGTAGTTGCAATGGTCCTAGAATACATTTAGTTTGTGAGTTTGATTGTTATCATTTGACACATGTTCTGGGACAACTCTGCTTATCGGGGAAAATTCAAAATGGCCCCCAGATAGAATCCTACTACTGTGTAAAATGTAATAATTATTTGATATATAAAGAGAGTTAAAGAAGATCCTGACGATAATCTCAACAGCACTCACAATAGAGTACCAAATTGAACATCGACGGACCCCTAGCAAGCTAGAGGTGGGACCAGGTGCCCGGGAGGACTAAGCATCCCCTGTTGGCTAGCCGCACCCGCCGTCGATGTCCACGCACGAAAATGAAACAATATATAAAACACATGCACTGTCTGAGGCCATGTCCATATAGAAAGTACTATGTCGACAATGTCAGGGAAAATATTCAAAACACTTACAGTCAAATCCCTCGCGGGGTAGCACATCTAATCAGTGGTTTTAAGGGCAAAGAAATCGTCATTTTGCTTATTTGTTCATTAAAGGCTAACCTCACTTCAATATTCTCATTTTCTTACGAATAACTGTGGTACATCTTATTTGTGATCCCAAAGGTGGTATAATCAATGTCTAATGTCTTTTTGTCGATATGAGCTTACACATGCTCATTTGACATAAATTGCACATTCTCAACCCGTAAAAGTGAAGAATCTTTTTTTATTGCAAATCGTCTATGCTTTAAGGAAGGGGGATAAGAGTTGATCTGAAGCAAGAATCTACATAATAGGGCTATAGATTGTCAAAATATCATGTGAAATACTTAAGTGATAGTCTTATTTGAAAGTCTGCAAAAGAAATTCAAAGGAGCAAAGTTCTTCCAGGATTGCTGCATGATCTGTGCATTTTTTTTATTCGTGACATAGATCATTTTCCCTGTCACTGTTCTTTTGACTTATGCTCTTGTTTTGTTCTAGATTCATTTCAAGCTGGTCACACTGACTACGTCTTACTCTTCAACCAAATATTCTCTGTGTTATGAGAAAACATGTGGAATGAAAAGCTATTTAAGATATGATATAGAAACAACCTTCAAACTATACGGAACACTGATATTCAAGACAATTGCTTTCAAGATTTCACCAACTTGAGTTTTACATGCCAAAACACACGTAGTACCATGTCATCTTTCCACAGTTGAAGACTGCTAACTCAGATTCAAAAGGTCTTCCAGCAAATTGTCGGAATTCCAATGGGGACCAATTGTGCCCCACTCCTTGCCGACATTTTTCTTTACTCGAACGAAGCTGAATTTATTCAATCTCTGGTCTCTGAAGGGAAAAGATACTTAGCTTCTGACTTCAACTTCACTTACAGATACATAGACGATGTGTTGTCCATCAATAATCCAAAATTCGCGGATTTCCTGAGCAGTATCTATCCTTCAGAGCTTGAAGTCAAAGAAACTACAGAGACAAATAATTCAGCATCCTATTTGGACATAATGTTGTCCTACGACACTGATGGTCACATGAACACCTCACTCTATGACAAACGTGACGACTTCAATTTCAGCATTACAAACTTTCCTTTTCTGAGTAGCAACATTCCTTCATCGCCTGCTTATGGCGTGTTCATATCTCAGTTGATACGCTATGCCAGAGCAAGTACGAAATATACGGATTTTGTTCTGAGAGCTAGGCGTCTTTCAGATAAGCTTCTCAGTCAGGGATATGCTTGTGACCGACTAACATCGTCACTGAGGAAGTTCTACGGTCGATATGGGGAACTCGTCATACACTATGATGTCCCACTCTCCAGAATGACGGGTGATATTCTGTCGTAGACCATTTGAACCATCCATCACAAGATTGTACTCTATGTCTTCCGAAATGGAAGTTACCGAATGTGACAGTTCTACCGAATTGAAGCGGCGGGTGTTGCATGCAAGCAGGAGATGCTTACTCTTCCTGGGCACCTGGTCTCACTCTCATATCGGGAGTTCGCTTCTTTTCATATGGTGGAGGTTTTTGTTTGTTTGCTTTTGTTCCTGTTTTATCCTGATTTCGTATGCCTCGGTTTCTGATTTTCTGAATTATCGATTTTGTGCTGTAAACAGGGATATGGTCATTATCCATATTTGTCATTGAATCACTGTAGAGAAAAACGGAGGGAACCTCCAACCAGAAGTAAAAAATATCCTTAGATGAAATAATAGCAGAAGAAATTTTGAAAGGCCTGTTCATTTACAAACCTATTCGGCCTTATGAAGAAAAAAGGAGAGTACTAATAAAAACCCTGTTACTATTGAGCAGCCTTCTCTACATAGAAGAATACATTCTATGCACCAGACATGTATGATTCGGTCAATGAATGCTCATTTGTGGTACTTTAAGCCAAATGATTCAAAGAAGCATAAATAATAAATGTTGTTTTGCAACATTTGAAGACATTCTTTTACAAAGTTCCATTTTAAGTATAAATAGGATAAATACGCAAGGTTAAGAATTTCATCGAAAAATGGTACTTACTTACTCTAGAATATCCTGCGTCAAACAAATTGGTCATATATTATCATGATCAATAGGAAAACATTTTTTTTTGTCATTTGAGTACCATTTTAATCAAACAAATGACATGTTTCACTTTGCATTACATTTTGACGAATCTTAGTCTGTTAAAGTTGAAACCATCCAATCTTATATTTCACTCTTATTTATTTTTCATTATATCGTAAGTCTTATAAAATACTAGCTTGTGATATTTCGTATTAGAAAAATACAATATTCACACATTGATTTATTATGTTAACTTATTGTTTCTTCTGTATTTTTCTAAGTTCCCAACCAAGTTGGTAATCTTGAAATAAGCATGTTTAAGGTATCCGTTCTACAATTAAATATCAAGTGTATTATATAAGTAGAATCATTGCATATTTTTACCTAAAATATACTTAAAACAACATAAATAATGGTTTTTATCATCAAAGGTCAACATGCCGACCGCCACTCAAGCAACGGAAACTATCTAGACACTGCTGAAGATTACCGAGTTAATTTTAACACTGTTTAAATGGACGAGACGTCCGCGAGATCTTCATTTGTACATTGGATACGTTAAGCGCAAGTCGTAGCAAGATCCAAGCGAAGGAATACTACGACTCTCAAATTACTAATACGATGAGTTGTCCTTACTTTTTCTTAGAAAAAAAATTAAATCAAAATAAATGTTTCTGAATTGAAGCTAAAATTTGGCTGCCATTTGGAGTGTTCAGCCTTAAATAAACCCATATTAACATAATGACACAAGATATTAATTTTGTGGCCCTTAAAACCACTGAGCAGATGTGCCACACTTGATATATTAAGTTATTATAACATTTTACTCAGTGGTAGGGGACTATTTGGAAGCCATTTTGAATTTCCCCCGATGATAAAAGTTGTCCTACAAGTATATGTGAACTGGAAACAACCAAAACAGCAAATTAAATGTATTCAAGGATCATTGCAACTACAAATAAGATGTGTAACACGATTTATTTTATTGAAATCTACACATCGTACCATAATGAGGCTGAAATTTGGCGGCCATCTTGAAGTTTTAGCCTAGGACGAGCTCAAAATGTCAAGATGACATTAGAAATTAGTTTCTTGACCCTCAAAACCCCTGATTTGATGTGCTACACTTAATATTTAAAGAAAGAATAAAATTTCACCTATTGATGGAAGGCATGTGGCGGCCATCTTGAATTTCCCCCGATAAGCAGAGTTGTCCCAGAGGCATATGTCACCTGATAACAACCAAACCAGCAAAATAAATGTATTCTAGGACCATTGCAAGTACAAATAAGATGTGTTACACGAACGTTTTATTGAAATATTCACATTGTACTATAATGAGGTTGAAATTTGGCGGCCATCTTGAATTTTTAGTCCTGAATGAACGCAAATTGTTAAATTGACATCGGAAATGAGCTTGTTGACCCTCAAAACCCCTGATTTGATGTGCCACACTTAATATTTAAAGAATGAATTTAATTTCATTTATTGGTGGAAGGCACTTGGCGGCCATTTTGAATTTCCGCCGATAAAAAGAGTTGCCCAAGGTTGCCAGAGTGGCAACCAAGCTAGAATCGTTCAGTACTATCCCATAGATAAGAATCATCAAAAAAAGTTCATAGGAAAGGAAATTTCTAGGTCGGCCACATGATATATAAGGCTGTCAAATCGACTATGATAGGAATTTGAAAACGCAATAATAAGATATGCTAAGTAATGCACTTGCTAGACTCTTTTGAAAGGGCATATGTCGTTACCAACTGAGATTAATCAACATGCGCAATACGTGATAATTTAACAATTGTTATAATAGATGAATACTCAATGTACTCATGATGTCAACTTGATTGTTTCATCAACAATAGGAAAATAACAAGAAGTCTTAATATGTTTCATTCTCATCTTCGTTTTAAATTGCAAAAATTTACACAGGCAAAAAAGACGCATTTTTCTATTGAAATAATTCAATAGAACAACAATTCAAACTTAGAACGCCTCCATTTCTCGAACGTTGGAGGTATCGGATCTAATACTTGGTACCATATGAATGAATGACCATAGTGTGGGACTATCTATATAAAGAAATATGTATCACAAGTATCAATCCTTCTACAACCTGAAGGCGGAATGTACTGCTTTAATGTTATGCACAGCATATTTACAACACATGAATGCATCTAAGTAAGATATGTCAAAACGAACAATTAAAAACCTGTTCAGTGAATTAACACCTTATCTTAATAAGCACTGTTTTTGTCAGTAACAGTTACACCTGTGCACTACGAGGGTTGTGCCAGAAAAAAACGTAGACATCGCTAAAAAATCCTTTTTTCGCGTTAAATCTATAATAGATTTCCCATGATGTGAATCTAACTATCTAGGAAGTATGAAATGTTAACTAAGTACAAAATTGCCGTTCGTATTAAAAACTAATTGAATTATAAGAAGGGCGATTGGACCTTACCGTCGCAGAACGAAATCTTCAAACGCCGAAAAAAGAATCGGTATTTAAACCAGTTCAATACTTGGAATTACATACAAAAATTGTTTAAAAATCTAATCGACACAAAGTAATGATTTCACGGGTAGATACATGCTGTATTTTCGTCATTGACGTAACCGACAATAACATCATGAAGCAATTTATAACGAAATCAGTTCATCAATCATTCAATAGACGGCGATGTTAATTGTGTTAGCGGAGCAGAAAATGCATGGTCTTGTGGTATTGCGTTGATCGTGGATAAACCCCTTTTGAGATAACGTAAGAAATAAAAAGATCAGAAAAGTATGGAAATGTTTGCAGAGCATTTTTACCTAAATAAAAAAAAAAGATTTGCTGACGAATGGACAGACAAAACTTAACAAGGACGCAAGAAGAGGGCCACTTGTCTGACTGAATTTGGTCAAAAACGTCATTGATCAAAACCGGCGTCAAACAGTAAAAGAAATAGCAGAGAAGATCCAAATAAGTAAATTTACCGTGAAGAGAATTGAATATGAGTCGCATATCTACCCGATGGATGTCAAGTCTATTATCAATATATGACATGAAATTGTGAGTTGCTACCTTGTTTATTCGTAACCGTAGCTGCTGGAATCCATGACGTTATTTATCATGCGCCGTTGGATGTCCCCTTATGTGTTTATTTCTTTGAAAGATTTTTTTTACAATGAAAGATAAATAATTGATTTTTCATGTACAGAAGTCAAATTGTATGTAAAATTTATCAATTCTACGTTTATGAAAATGCATTCTTCTTCAGTTTTGCTCGTACCCTGTGAGACAGCCTATGTGAGACACATAAGTTGTCTCAAAGCCTACACCATCCAATCATTAAACGTCATATACCAGTTAGCTGTTCCAAACGACCAATCAGAGATGCCGTACTAAAGACGCGTGCGGCTTATGAAAGTACTTCCGGTAAATGGCAATGAAATGTTGACGAAGCTTGAGTTTGACGTCAGAGGGCTATTATGTGATTTTGCAGGCATAGGACAAACTATTGTGAAATTACATTAATCAGTAAGAAACGCACGATCGTTATCTAGTCCACCACTATTCCCTACCGGTTAGCATTTTGTCTCGACAATGCATAGTAACCGTTGTCAAGGAGTAATGACAAAATCGAAGCTACTTAGAAATAAAGAAGAAATAGATTCCATCGCTTTCTACTGAGTGAGACATAAAAATTTACACTCGTGACGGAAAATTTTCATCTTTTCTCTCGTTCCGCTACGCTCTACTCGGGAAAAGACGAAATTTCCGTCACTCGTGTAAATTTTTATGTCTCACTCAGTAGATCGTGATAGAACCTATTAATCTACCACTTCTTTCTTATTGTCGACGTCTACGATTTATCGGGACAACCCTCGTATGGTAGTTTATAAATAAGATTTTCTCTTGTCTGTGTCTCTAACAAAATACATTCCCCGGTGAATAAGGTAAATCTGCAAAGGCGTAAGTATTATTTTCAATAATTCTGAAGTAAACTTTTGCAGAATTTAAGGTAGAGTATTTTATGCCTGGATACCCCATTTTTTCTCTCTAGAATATTGTTCAGATTATCAAACAAATATGGTTTTGGAAAAAAAAATTCTAAAGTCACACAATATCACAGCTTAAAATAATGTTTTCTTACTTTTACCATAGGGACCATATGATAGGAAAATATGAGCATCTTAGACCTGAGGGATGCACTTTTTAAGACTCTGTTATTGGCAAGTAGATGTTGCTTAATCCCCCCTGATCACGGTTTGGGGTACGTTTACTTACGTGGTTATTAAGCTATGCATTAAAAGACTTTTAAAATTGCTCGCTTCTTGGATCACTTTCTTAATTCTTATCGACGTGACATTTTTTTTAGCGTTCAATCATTATTTAGATCATGTCAAATTAAATTTGATATTTTAAATTTTGTTGTATAACGATGAAGATGAAAATAAACTGCTGAATAACAGAGTAAGCTTGGATATTTAGGGCTTTTTTTTAAGTTTAAATACAATCGAAAACGACCGTCAACCGCTCTAGACAGACAGAAGAAAGGTAAGTTTCATCAGGTATTGGTAAGTTTCGGCGCCCGCGGAACCTCGATCTTTAGGTTAAATGTCTTATTTCAAAAAAAAAAAAATTCAAAAAAAGGCCTCCCTCCACTTTTGTTTGATCTTTATTCTTATGTATGTTTTTCTATTAATTTCTATTAATTCAATCAGAATAATAAAGATATAAAACTACATGTATCTTTATTTTCAATAATGAGAAAAGTATTGGCATCTAGATGATCATACCAATACATAAAAGCAAAGGCATTTTCCGTCCGAACCTCCTCCCCCCATTCCTGTATTTACCGCTCATGTTTTAAAGACACGTCTAGAGATAAAGTAATGCAATATTTTCAAAAAAATAAACAATTAATCAAAATATCTATAATGAACAACTATTCGCTTACAAGACAATTTAACCGAATATAAACACGCAAAAAAAAAAAAACGACCAACCCCCCCCCCCCCCCCCGTTTCCTTCAGAATTTCGCGCTCAAGTTATGAAATTCACTAATCCGGATAATTCATTAGTCCAGACGAATTCCTCGAGAACCTAATGGTCCGGACTAAGGGATCTTCACTGTAGATTGAAACTATTCTATTGGATTGGAAGACGTTAAACATTTGTAGCACTTGGTGAGTTTCACTGCTCTAGATCAGGCGTCCCCGAGGGCACATGTAGCGAAGTTCGATCAATTTCGGTTGATCGTCTCTTCAACGCATTCGAAAAGTTCTATGATCAAAATTTCATGACACTTCAAAGGTGTGGGTCCTGTAGCATCATATCCCTCCCATCCTGCTAAGTATTTCGGTACATTTTTGGATATAATAACTATCATACTCTTTGGCCACAACACATTATTGAGAGTGAGGATCATTGACGATGATTAAATATCCAAGACGTGCATGTTTTGTCCAATCTTAAAATTTATCTGTTTTTAAATGATGCTATTTAATTTGAAGACGTGTAACATATGTTCCACTTGGTTAGTGTTACTGCCTGAGGACTAGAAGTCTCCCGGGCACATCTAGCAAAGTTCGATCAATGCTGGTTTATTGTTTCTTCGATGCATTCGAAAACTTCCGTTATCAAAATTTCATTAAATTTCTAAAACGCGTGTCCTGGAGCGTCATATGCCACCCATCCTGCTACGTCTTACGGTACATTTTTGGATATGAAAACTTTCAAACTCTTTGGCCATATTATATTGTTTAGATTGAGGATCACTGACGACGTTAAAATCCTCGAAGCGTAGTACTACATGTCTGATCCATGATTCAAATTTATCTGTTCTTAAATTATGCTATTGAATTTGAAGTCATTTAACAACATTTTCAACTTTGCAAAATCTTCAGCAATATTAAACCATGTCATTGATTTTGACGAGATTGAATTAATTCAATAGGAAAGTACTCATAGTGGCTGTCCACTTCATTTTCTGGTAACAGCAGCAATATCTATCACGAAAATCTTATAAATCCTTTGTTTGTCATATTGATCATATCTAGCTGATCTTTTGTATATTCATAATTGGGAATTTCTAGCTAAATGTTGTGATGAATTTTTAACGTCTTCAAATTCAATAGCATCATTTAAGAACAGATAAATTTGTATCATCGACCAGACATGTACATTTCGGGTACTGGACCCTCGTCAGTGATCATTCATCTAGAGATATAAAAAAAAAATATACCGAAAGACGTAGTAGGATGACAACATGTTTAAAATTCGAATTTTGACACTTCAATGAGAAAATTGATATCTATAATGTCTAGAAGGCTGCAGAGTTGGTGGATACATTTTTCTTAACACGGACACACTATTAATATGATAATTATCGAAATTATTTTGATATTTTTGGAACTTGAACAATCACTGTAAGAAAAAATACTTATTTCCAAATATACACCAATCAGGAAAAAAAAAACACACGAAAGTATTAGAAAAATCTTCCTTGGGATGTATATACTTTTGATCACCCATTGTAAGTGTATTTATGTAAAACGAGTATTCTATTCACAATAAAACAGTTTGTGAACTTGGTGGACTATGAAAGTAACAACTTTAGTGGCATTTGGTTTGGTCCTCACCGCCATCTGCTGTGGATGCCCATGGAACGCTGCTCACCTTGGAATTCAAAATGGTATAAGCGACATTTATATTTATGTAAGAGAAATTTTAACATTGTTAGGTCGATATAGGTTTTATTGCAACATATCTATATATCAATATTTTCTTGATAAACATTATCCTTCATCTTTAGATACAATATAAATGAAATTATCTTTTTGTATAACTGTGATGTTTTTCTCTCAGCATGTGATTGTTCCTTCTACTTCTTTTCAAACGCAGAATATTCGAAATATATAAAGCAACAGATAATTCATTCCTTTAAAATTATTTTGACTAAAACAATTCCACTTCAAGCTCAACATGTAAAAAAAAAGACCCAGCTATATAATATTATATGCAAGGTTGAACATAGAACAAATCCAATTTTTTACTTACTGAACATCTCTTCTTTTTACTCTCTCAACGTTTCGTTAAATTACGTGTCAGTAAAGATAAGCACCTCAAATTGAAACTAAAAAAAGATATGAGTAGAACACATAAATACTTCAGCAATACAATAAAATATAACAACAACAAAATAATTCAAAAGGAGAAACAAATTCCCCATGAAAAAAAACCCCCAAAACTCAACTGAAATTTAAAGATGAAAATTAAGATATTCACACAGGAAATAACTTCCCATCTTCACTTTGCCTATAAATGTGAGAACTGCTAAAATAACCATGTTGAGCTCGTACAATCTTATGGTACATATGTCCTCAAATTCAATAGCATAATTTGAGAACACATAGATTTGTAGCACGGACATGCACGTTTCGGGTACTCATCCCTCGTCAGTAAGCTTCAAGAAATTTTTATAACAGAAGTTTTCGAATGCGGTGAAGAAACGATCAACCGAAATTGATCAAACTTTGCAACACATGTGCACCTCGGGGACAGCTGGTCCACCAGCAGTGACACTCACCACGTGGTACAAATGTATGGTGCAGTTGTCGTAGAGGAGATGTCGAAAATGTGTCAGCCAATCAGATTCCTCGGCGGCCACATTAGTTGACCGATCGGCACGAAAAACACAAACTTGGTAGAGGACCATGAGTTCTTGCTTCCTGTAAGGTTTCATGAAATTCTGTGCAGCGGTTGTAGAGGAGATGTCGAAAATGTGTCAGAGGAAATAACGAAAATGTGTCAGCTAATCAGAGCCCTAGGCTGTCATATTTGTTGACTGATCGGCACGAAAAACACAAACTTGGTAGAAGACCTTGAGTTCTTGCTACCTGTAAGGTTTGGTTAAATTCTTTGTTACGATTTCAGAGGAGAAGTCGAAAATGTTTGAAAGTTAACGACAAACGACGGACGGACGACAGACGACGGACGCCGCGCTATGACAGATGAGCTTAAAACTGGAAGTAAATATCAGATGACTTATTTCTTAAAACAATCTTCAAATCAGCGCCGATGATAGCATACGAAAAGCACAAGAATCTTTTAGAAATACTAACTTCATAAATTGTCAATTAATGCACAATCAAACAAATTTAAGTTTGGACCCTTGATAAGGCAGGGCCATGATAGAAGCGACGGAAATGATATCATATGTTGAATATAAATTTTAAAACGAAATACTACCGAAACAATCATTCAAATGTCAAAGTTGCAATCAATTTTTTCAAAAAGAAAGAAACTTAATTTAGAAACACAGAGTATCGGGTCTTTAAGATAGGACTTGCGTGGCTGTTAGGTACCCACAAATGTTTATATAATCTGTATTAGAATATCTCGCATGCAGGGGGCAGAAGTATGCCATCTTAATTTTCACTTTATGTGACACGTGATTTGCTTTACATTCTAGAACTGACTGAAAAAAATGGCATTGAAAGCACAGACCACAGGCGCTTGCCGAACCAAATGGTAGCTATGGATATTGCAGATATTGAGGACCTTCCCATGGACATAATAAGCGAACAATTAGATACAATGGTATAAACAGAGTACCGTTTCTTGTACAGGGAATATAACAAACACAGCAATTTGTAGGTACTACATTCATACATGTATTAGTAACTGTTGTTGGTAAGCCCGGTTAGACATGTACTGTGATAGTGTCTGTTATTAGACGAATCAATTTTAGCGACACTCAAGTGAACTAATGTTATGGTGCTCCGTCGTGCATACGTCCGTCTATTGTAAACTTTTCACATTTTCGTCTTCTTCTTAAGAACCACTGAAGGGATTTTGATGAAACCACATAGGAATGAAGTGTTATTTATGTATTATTTAATATGTTTTAATTTGTTTTAGATTTAGATTTAACGTACTTATATTGTATACCTAAACTGCATAAGAATCCGTACACCTTTTCAAACACCGCATGTTCAACCAAATCTGTATCGATCTTACTCACCAAAGTTTTAACTAAAATCAAATCTGGACTTCAAAAATATAATTCGACAGTATATTCTCGAAGCGATATTAACCAAATCTTGATTTTAAAGAATTGGAAGGAACATCTGAAATCCACTCACTTCAATAGAGTCCATTCGATCAAAGCCTTTAATTTTTCGACAATTTACAATGAAGTGTTGATGGCAAGGGCCTATCGTATCGGACTCGTGATCACATGGTAGTCGACGGCCCTTGCCATCAAAACTTCATTTTTGTGAAGTAAAGATGGTGTAGGGGATAGCGTGCTGGACGCGTGACTGCCAGGTGGAAGGTGCCGTAGGTAGTGGATTCGAATCCGTGGCAGGGAAGAATAGGTAAATAGGGTATGTTATTATATACATGATTTTCTTGTGCTTTGTATATATACTGAACAAAAAAAGTTATGCCCTTCTTTTGTATTAGTTTTACATAACTCGTGAAAACAAATATTGTTCGGAGGCGGTATCATCGAAAAATATTTTATTGAATGAAATTTTCACCGGTATAACTATTAATTGTCGGATTCTGACAACGATCTTAATAAATTGATGTAAATGTGACGTCATAGTCAAGGTTTTAACCTAAGGGGTTTCACATGTTTGATCCTGTCTAGTAAGGGCGTTTTTGAACCCAAAAGAATTTTACTTAACAAATCGGTATCTGCACACCCTTAGATACACGCGTCCAGCACGCTTTCCCCTACACCATCTTTACTTCGTTTTAACAAACGATAGATATAGGGAGAAAATTTCAAGTCATACTAGAACTGGAATTTAAGGTCTGTCTATGACAAACCACTACGTATCTTGATGTTAAACGTCTTCAAATTCAATTAGAAGATATTTACGTGTTATGTATATATGAGAAAAAAAATTGCATGGATTGTAAATATATATATTTGAATGAATGAATTTTGAACAATGAGGCCTTATGAGGGCTATATACTATAATCCAAATTACGTGTTTACAACCCTCAAACTTATTTAGTTATAAAAAGGTATCATAAGACATAAATAATTTGTGTAGACACATTTTTTTTCAAGACAAAATGGGATTACAAACCCGACTTCTTTGCAGTACAATAAGCAAAGCACCAAACCACCCGATTTGAAAAAAAAAACAAGCAAGAGACGTAGAGAGACACACACGACATAGAAACATTAAACAAAACGGACTACAATTATATCAACGATACCATTGGGCAATCGGTCGGACTAAGGACGGCTATCTACACTTTAAGTAGTAATTGGTGCGGTTATCCAGATAACGTGCACACACTCCTCAATTTTTCCAGTTATCGTAAGGTTTCGAAGAACGCAGAATTATAGTATCAAATAACCTAATCACTGTGAGATGACCACACAAAAATGAAAGCAAAACACAGGGGCCTTGGCAACTAAGCAAGTAATGTTAATGTTATTTATATATAAATGGATATAAAAGTTGGAATATATGAAATACAGTCCTTGCTCTGCAGGCTTTAGCGAGCTCAAGCATGTTATCAAGCATGGAATCCGACTGACATTCAGGGAGGACAGGTGGTCGGGGCCCTGTCTTCTCTAAAGTGGTTAGGATGGGGTTCTTCATGGAGACTCGTTGTAAGGCTCGGTCGTAGTACATGTCTTGAGAATGCGCTGGTATCAGATTGAAGATTGGTCAAGTAACATGCTGGGTGTCCGTCTGGTGACAATAGGTTCATATCCAAGGTATAAAAAGCGTTATATAATTCTGACGCATTCCAATGGTTATGCGATCATCCTTTGATCCCTCAAATCTAGTTTATTGCGTCACCCTAAAAAGCAGGTTCTGAAATACCGAAAGTAATATACATTATTGCTTGTACAATATATTGGTCCGAATTTAAAGAGAACAAATCTTTGATCAAACTTTCATAAAATGTCCTTGACCAGCTTTATCCACTTGGGTGATTTACCTTATACATCCAATATTAAGCAAAGTTTATATGCTACAGGTTGCATTTTTGATGTAACTTTGATGAAGCTCTCATAATATTACCTTTACCTACATTTTCGCTTGAGTGAGTTTGTTTTAAAATCTAATATCTTAAAATCTGATATAAGTATTATTGCTAAATGTACCAAAAAGCATATTGGATGTATCTCTGATCATACTTTTATAAAATAATCTTGACCTACTTTTTCCGTTTGAATGATTTTGCTTTTACGGCCAATTTTGAGCAAAGTACTTATCTAAATACTGCAATTATTAATCTTGTATATTGGATGCGTTTTATTAAACTTTCATAAAATGACAATTTCCACTAAAGGGTTTTGCTTTAAAAGCAAATGAGCCATCCCATAGGAAAACCAACAATATGGCAAAATTTTTATTATTTTCGTTTTTTATATTTTCAAAAAATATGTGCTTTTCCGATCATTTTCATACCCAATATATAATTTAACTGAAAGAAATAATCTATCAAAACAGATTTAGAGATTAGTATAGTAGCTAGCTACGACGCAAAGTTACTTGACGTCATGACGTTCTTATTGTGTGGCATTTGAAACTACGTGACTCATTTCAAGTGTGCAGCTAATCAGTATTTCTGTAGTATTTAAATTAAGATTTGTTTGTTTTCAAGCTACCATGCACTTATTTCTGCAAGAAATACTTCTAAAAAGCTTATCAATCAAATTGGATGGACAAAGGACCCGGGGATAATAACCGGGATAATGTACACTGGTACTCATGAATACTTTTACACTTAGGGTGTTTCGGAGTTTTGCTGTGGTTGCTGCAACTGAGTCTTGTTGGAGATCCCCTCCAATCTACTAAATGTACTAGCTTTATATGATTGTACAATTCCCAAAACCAGCATCTTGATTGAGGAAATAATTATTTTTTAAACGTATATACGTTCTGATTGAATATTCGGAAAATAATGTGTAGATGTACATAACAAAATCATTGTACATTCTTTTTTTTTTTTTGAAAATTTAACGCGCTAGTGACGAAAGTAACATTTTTGAATCGGACCTCTTGATACAAACCAGTTATTATTTCTATTTAAACATTTTATGTTGACAATTGACCCATGCAGATTTGTATTACATTGCACATGTTTCCGTTTGGAATCCTTTTTTTCATTCCGGGCAGGGGCGGGCGTAGCCAGGCGTACTTTGTACGCAAAAGTCCACATCGTTTTCGCAAAAGAAAAATGACGAATAAAAAGAGAAGGTGCCTCCCTCTACAAAAAAAGACATGGTTTACAAGTAAATTGCTGCTTAGAAAATGCAAAAAGACCCCACCCAGAAAGCACCGATTTGAATACATTTTTCAAAAGAAGAAGCGGTCGATTGGAAAGGGTGTACATTCTTCACACGTCAAATATCTGTATATGGACGTACATGTTTGGGGGAAGAGCATCGAAAGAAAGTTTTCTTCATCTTAGTTACATAGTTTATCGTTTGCTGACATCGAATCATACGCTTTAGCCCTTCTAAATTCAGCTGAAATACGCATCAGATGCCACCACTTTGCTTATTTTTTTCCAAAATTTTCTCGGAGGCCCAAGAACCCCCACTTACGAGAAGGGAAAACATTCTTCCATACTCTCCCCAGCTCAGCAATTCGAGTCTAGCAAATTCATCATCCCAATTTAAAAAATGCCTTCCAGTGGTCCCACCCCCCGGCAATTGAGGTTCTTGGTCCACCTCTTCTGCAAACGTCCACATCGAAAACACCCTAGCTACGCCCCTGCCGGTGCTTTTGTCTTTCCCTTTAAGCCATTTAACTTATATTTTAGAGTCGCCAGTCCCTTAATGGCTTATCAAAGTATTCTATACTTTTGACTTTTTCTAACTTTCCTTTTTTTTTATAAATGAAAGTGAATTAATGTGAATACTTTCATTTATGAAATGAAAAGTTAGAAAAAGACACAATTTTAAAAACAGAAACAGTTGTAATATTACAAAGGAGGATATGTCATATGCGCTAAATTCATGAATTCCTCAATAAGGCCTTTAGTTAAATGTTTATGCTAAAAATATCCTTGCGATGAAATAAGTATACACGATAAAAAGCATTTCAAATACAGTGGCTGGTTGAAGGTTGCGTGCGAGGGGTTTACTTGCAAAAAGTTCTATTTCGAAAGTCTAGTTAAAGAGTTGGGTTTAAATTCGACACCTGGAAATCCCACTTACACCCCAACAAACCTTTCTGCCTCTGAAATAATAGATAACAACAAATCAGCTCTTTCTTCCTTTGGCTTCCAAACTAACAATTTAGATTTAGATTTACCATACTTATACTGCATACCTAAAATGCATAAGAATCCGTACAAACAACGTTTCATCGCTGGTTCCTCAAAATGTTCTACCAAATCTGTATCGATCTTACTCACCAAAGTTTTATCTGAAATCAAATCTGGGCTTCAAAAATATTGTTCGACAGTATATTCTCGCAGTGGTATCAACCAGATGTGGATTTTAAAGAATTCGAAGGAACTGTTAGAACATCTGAAATCCACTCATTTTAGTAAAGTTCATTCGATCAAAGCCTTTGATTTTTCGACACTTTACACTACAATTCCACATTCTAAATTGAAAGAAAGACTCGCAAAAATTATAAGTAATGCGTTTACAAGTAAGAACGGTAATCGCAAATACAAATTTATTGTTGTGAACTATGACAAAACCTACTTTGTAAAAGAAAAGTCCGATTCTGAAAATAAGTACACTGAAACAGATATTATTCAGATGTTAAACTTTTTGATCGACAACATTTTTGTGGTGTTTGGAGGAAAGGTCTTTCAGCAAATTGTCGGAATTCCAATGGGGACCAATTGTGCCCCACTCCTTGCCGACATTTTCCTTTACTCGTACGAAGCTGAATTCATTCAATCTTTGGTCTCTGAAGGGAAAGGATACTTAGCTTCTGACTTCAACTTCACTTATAGATACATAGACGATGTTTTGTCCATCAATAATCCGAAATTCGCAGATTACCTGAGCAGAATCTATCCTTCAGAGCTTGAAGTCAAAGGAACTACAGAGACAAATAATTCAGCATCCTATTTGGACATAATGTTGTCCTACGACACTGATGGTCACATGAACACCTCACTCTATGACAAACGTGACGACTTCAATTTCAGCATTACAAACTTTCCTTTTCTGAGTAGCAACATCCCTTCATCGCCTGCTTATGGCGTGTTCATATCTCAGTTGATACGCTATGCCAGAGCAAGTACGAAATATACGGATTTTGTTCTGAGAGCTAGGCGTCTTTCAGATAAGCTTCTCAGTCAGGGATATGTTTGTGACCGACTAACATCGTCACTGAGGAAGTTCTACGGTCGATATGGGGAACTCGTCAAACACTATGATGTCCCACTCTCCAGAATGGTGGGTGATATTCTGTCATAGACCATTTGAACCATCCAACCCAAGATTGTACTCTATGTCTTCCGAAATGGAAGTTACCGGATGTGACAGTTCTACCGAATTGAAGCGGCGGGTGTTGCATGCAAGCAGGAGATGCTTACTCTTCCTGGGCACCTGATCTCACTCCCATATCGGGAGTTCGCTTCTTTTCATGTGGTGGAGGTTTTTGTTTGTTTGCTTTGGTTCCTGTTTTGTCCTGATTTTGTATGCCTTCGGTTTCTGATTTTCTGAATTATCGATTTTGTGCTGTATACAGGGATATGGTCATTATCCATATTTGTCATTTGACAGTAAGTGTTTTGAATATACTTCCCTGACATTGTCGCCATAGCACTTTCTATATAGACATAACGTCAGACAGTGTATGAAGTTTTTATATTTTCATTTCCATGCTTCATAAACATCGACGGCGGGTGCGGCTAGCCAACAGGGGATGCTTACTCCTCGCGGGCACCTGGTCCCACCTCTAGCTTGCTAGGGGTCCGTCGATGTTTAATTTTGCGCTCTATTGTGAGTGCTGTTGAGATAATCGTCAGGATCTTCTTTAACTCATTGGGAGAGGGGGGAGGGGCTTGAGGATTGAAGGGACAATGACTCACATTGTTACGGACAAATTATCAATGTAGTGAACTTTTTTAGGCCAAAATCGGCCAAGTCGCCCCTGAGCAATGGGGGCATTGGATAATACACTTAAAGATTAGGGATGGTGTATATTTACATGCTATGCTTGAAAAAAAAATTAAAAATTCCTATTGGCGGATTGAAACCCACCCCTAGGAATAATTACAAAATTTGAAATATACGGACATTATGGAGAAGCGCAGTTGAACTGCTCTTAAAACGCTATTCTGTCTCAACGATCTTAACACTTAGTAACAGTATAGTTTCTACATTTGAAAACCATTTTCCCTCGGAACACCCCCTCCTTTTGATAGCTTACTACGGCTTTACCCTGGACATGATCGGGTCAAGGACATTCAATTTGTAAGCCCAATAATCGCTAACCAAACTTAAAATGCTGAAATCCCAATATCGAGAGTGTTATGATTATCTATAGAATATTTGTCTAGTAGAATAATACAATCTAAAATGTAAATTATAAAAAAAAATCATTCAACTAAAACTCAAAAACTACATAAATGTAACGTGGACGAACGGACAGACACTCTATGACAATGATTTTGGTCGAGCGGAAAGACACGATATGACTGTAAGTTGCAGTACAACTTCGTTGCATAAGTGTTCAGCTGTAAATGTGTGTATGTCTCCTTCGTAATACTCTGCAAGACGATCGAACGGACGTCACCGTACAATGTAATTCCCAAGGAAAACGTAAGACATTGAATAAAGTTCTCTAATTTATTTACACTAAACTACGTTATCAAACTCACATATAAATATCCAAATAAAACAAAGCAAATCAAGGAACGGAGTAAAGCATAATAAAGCGAAAAATATCGAGAAGAAGGTGTGGGGGAGAACGTGTCCCTATATTTATACTTTACTAGACAACTCATGATGAGTAGGTCATTAAGGGGCAACTCTATGCGAGTTGTACACAATATCAAGGTCAATGGTCAAGTAAACAACGCAATTCAGGTCACAGTTGCATCAGCCAGTCTAAGAATAGCAACAAAAAATCAATAATCTGACTCTAGGACGCAAACGTAATCTAGATCAAGGTCATCGTACTGCGCTGTTACAAAACTTAAGTTTAAGGGCAAAGCAATTAAATATGTGGTTAAATTATTACATAAAGAAAAACAACAAGATAATCATCAAAATCTAACATACGCTACAACTCCCCCACGCTTAAGAATTTTGACTCCGTTCAAAAACAAGCATGGAAGAAAAAATAGAACAAAATAAAATAAAACATACAAGTATAATAACATGTATATATAACGTCAACATTCGAATAACAAAAGTCAAAATGTCAAAATGAAAAAGTATCAAGTTCACACGATAAAATAACAAAAGGTAATAAATTCGCACATGTAAACTATATATATATAAAAAACATGAATGCATCACTCGCACTACCGAGTCACTTAAATCCACTCGCATTATCGAGTCACATAATAATGAATTCTATTCTCGCATCATCGAGTCACACTATGTAAATTTTATCCTCGCATTATCGAGTCACAGTATTATAAATTCCATTCTCGCCTTCTAGCGTTGCTGAAGTGAAACGGCAACTCCTGCAGTATTTCATCAATTAACACCTGAGCATTAATGTCCTCAAACGCCAGATCGTCTGATAATGCTACTACAGTTCTCCTGGCAACCTCGGCGTTGCCATCCGGTTGAAAAGTCGTATGCTTCTCCAGTACAATCGATATGGTAGAAACGTGTCGACCTGTTCCACCATGGGCGTTCTGGTGTTCATCACTATTAATAGAATTTGCAGGTTGCGGGGATTCCGGCTGGTAATCCATCGCGCATACACCGGAGGGTCCTGGTTCCGGAGAACGATCACGTTCTGCCTGACTATACACATCAGACTTGTTTGAGTTCTTTGGCGAGGCATCACTAGCAGGAGCTACATGGTTCTCCTGGAAACAGTCCTCGTCCGAAGAAATGTCTTCATAATTTGCATTTAACACAACACGGTCTGGATTTCTTTCCTCGTTAAACGAATTCAAGTCCAGGGCTGCACCGCTTACATAAACGGGCTTCCGCTCCTCTCTAAATTGTTCTCTAGACATGGCTTCTTCGGAAATCACGAAACCTCTGCTAAGTCCAACTTTATGCACAGCTAACAAGTGTCTTTTCAAGTTAAAAATTCTCTGGAACGGTTTTTGGCAAAAGTCACATCTCTTAACCTTAACAGTATTACTGTGCGTCTCTCTTATATGATTTGTAAATGTTTTTCTAGATTTGAAATTTTTATAACACCTCTCGCATGTGAACATCTGGAAGCAAATGATCAGTCTCTGTATCTGCTCGGTTTTCTCACCGTTCGACCGTATCGCGTTCTCAATGGCGATTGGTCAATCTCGGAATCCTGTGGCACAGGGCCAAGTACAGGTGACCGCTCTGGACACTGGAATGTAGGGTCTTCGTTTGAAGTGTGCGACATCGACGCGCTCTGGGAAAACTTGCTGTCAACTTGATCATCCGTTATTTCAGGTTGTGGGGGTGCTCGTTCAGTCTTAACAGTCTTTGTACTGCACGGAGTCCACTTTTGCACTTTCCTGCCTCGGTAAATCTTCAGATTATCTGCATGTACAACCACAGGTTTAGAGTATTTGGAGTGTTGAATCTGGTATAAAACATCACTGAGTCGCTGTATAACTTGCCAAGGTCCAGTCCAGCATCTCGCAAGTTTTACTTTTGTTCCTGTCTTAATGTTCTTTTGATGTCTCCGAACCATATCACCAACTTCGTAAGAGGCATGTTTTGCGCTTTTGTCATAGTTTATTTTCTGTCTCTCAGCTGATACGCATGTCATTTCTCTAGCTAACCTGTACATCTTTTCAAGTTCTGCTCCCATATTTCTTACGTATTCGGACTCATTGGTATACATCTCCTCCCCAGGTAAATTCTCAGATATGATCTGTAAGGGAATACACATTTCAGTTACGAATAACATCCGGTATGGTGTTATTCCCGTTGTCTCGTGCGGTGTACTGTTGTAAGCCATCGTTATTCCATCAATGTACTTGTCCCAATTATTTTGGTTCGACGAAATGTATTTAGACAGCATTTCTTTAATTGTTCGATTTAGACGTTCTACCAGACCGTCAGATCTTGGGTGATATGGCGTAGTCCTGGTCTTGTGTATTTGTAAGTATTTACACAATTCTTGAAATAGCAAGCTCTCGAATTGTTTCCCTTGATCGGAATGTAATTCTCTCGGACATCCAAATCTTTTTATCCATCCCTTAAATACGGCTTCGGCGACAGTCTCAGCCTCCATATTCTGTAAAGGATATATCTCGGCATATTTTGTAAAATAATCCACGACCACTAAAATGTATGAATACCCTGAGTCGGATTTCACAAATGGTCCTGCTATATCAATAGCTATCCTTTCGAATTTAATGCCACTCAAGTATGACTTCATATAAGATCGCTTTTTCCTCGGGGGATTCTTTCGTTCCTCGCAGATTTCACACGACCTCACATAGTCATAAATGCTCCTTCGCATCATTGGCCAAATGTACGAACTTTCCTTAGAACGATCTGTCGTTCGTCTAATCCCGAAATGACCCGATGCTACGGAATCATGTAGGTACCATAGTACTACATCTTGTAAACTTCTCGGTGTAAATAACTTGAGCTTTTCACGATTCGGCTCGATCCATCGTATACACAAAACTCCCATATACACTTCTAAAAGTTCCCATCTAGAATACAGGTATTTACAGTCATATCCTCTTGGTGCAATTATGTCAAAACTCGGCTTTTTCTGCTCTTCTGCTTCCTTAAGCTTTAAAATAAGCGCTGTATCCGGGTCGGCTAATTGATGAGCACGCAAATTCTCAAAAGATAAGCTCTCAGAGAGTTGTTTCCTCGGTACAGCTCTCGGTGGCCGATTAGGGCGTTGGCCTCTTTTTCCTGGTAGTACAACTAAATCGTCGGTATTTTCCCTAACGTCACTTGTACGTGTTTCACCTTCCAAATTAGCATCTTCTATTGGATTCACAGCAGCAAACAGTCTATCCCTTGCAGTTTGATATCTCAGTTGGTCTACATGTTGGTGTGTAAAACCGGTGTAGGTCTCTAACACATTTAATTTACACTGCTTGCAAATCACTGCGTCTGTCGAGTGTTTCAATCTGGATAGCGCGTCCGCATTGCTGTGTCGCTTTCCTGGGCGGTGAAATATGCTGAAGTTGTATGAGCTTAGTTGCTGTAACCATCTCGAAATTTGCCCATCAGGTTCTTTGAATCTGTATAGCCACACCAGCGATCCATGATCGGTTCTGAGATTGAATTCACGTTCCAGTAAATAGTGTTTGAAATGCTTTACAAAGAACACCACTGCTAACATTTCCTTACGAGTAACGCAATAATTTTTCTCTGCAGAATTTAATGTGCGACTAGCGTAAGCTATAACTTTTTCCTTCCCGTCTTGAATTTGGGATAGCACAGCTCCAATAGCAAAATCGCTGGCATCGGTATCAAGTATAAAAGGTCCACCATTAATATCTGGATATCCTGGGATCGGCGCTGACGTTAGACGTTCCTTAAGTGTTTCGAACGCCTGTGTACATTCGTCAGTCCAGAGCCATTTCACGTTTTTACTCGTTAAGGCATGTAAGCATCTTGCTATTTGCGCAAAATCCTTTATGAACTTCCGGTAGTAGGACGCAAGTCCTAGGAAACTTCGCAGTTCTGTCACATTTTGTGGAATTTTCCAACGATCAACTGCTAATGTTTTACTCGGATCTGTCTTGATTCCATGTTCCGATACTATATGACCTAAGAAAACAACTTCCTTCTGAAAGAAACTGCATTTCTTTGCCTTAAGCTTAAGGTTGGCTTCCTTAAGTCGGTCCAGTACTCTTCGTAGGCATGTCAAATGCTCGTCAAAATCCTTGCCTCCATATACTATTATGTCGTCTAAGTATAACACAGCAATATGCCACTGTAGCCCACGCAAAACTGATTCAATAACGCGCTGGAAAGTCGCAGGGGCATTGCAAAGTCCAAACGGCATGACTTTATATTGATAAAGTCCTCCCCTTGGCGTACAAAATGCGGTCTTTTCTCTGTCTTCCTTGGCCACAGGTATTTGGTGATAGGCCATGTTCAAATCAAGAGAAGTAAACCATTTCGATCCCGCCAATGAATCCAAGTCATCGGACACTCGTGGTATCGGATATGCGTCCTTAATTGTCCGAGAATTAAGTCTTCTATAATCAACACATAACCTCCAACTCTTGTCTTTTTTCTGAATAAGTACTAAGGGAGACGACCACGGACTCGAGGATTCCTCAATAAGCCCTTGTCCCTCGAGCTTTCGAATTTCCTCGTCCAGAATTTCCCTTTTAAAGATAGGTACCCGTCTAGGTGTTTCCTTAAATGGTGTTTTATCGTGGAGATTAATTACATGCTCCCCGACATAGGCACGTTCCATAGGCTTTTTCGGATCGGCAAAAGCAGTCTGTCTCTCAATCAGAAATTGCTTAAATTTGCCTTTCTCTTCCGACGTCAAATGATTGCAACCATCTTCATATAGGTCAATCAAATACACAGGTAGGTCCGTAGAACTCCGATCAGAATCAACGCAATACACATCACTTGCGCGGTTTTGATCGTTAATCTTCAACACAGAGGTCAATAAGGCAATTTGTATATCCCCTGGTACAGTGACTGGCGCATCACTAGAATTAAACACACGGACATACAACACATCATTAGTGTCACTTAATAACACACGTGCCACAGATAATCCATAAGTATGCACAAATAATTTCAACGGAATAAGAATTCCTACAACATTCGCCTTCTTAGCAACTTTAGACGGTATAACTCCCTCATGTCCCGGAGGTATGGTAGTTGCCTTAATCTTGTCCGAGCAAATTACACTTTACATCTCCAACAAATATGCGAAAGTACAAGTCGATATGATCGAATGAGAGCGTCATGATAGCAGTTCCAAGCATTTTGAGTTCTCTGCCATCCGCAGTTTCGAATCTTTTGCGCACACACTCTAGCACAGGTCTGTATTCAGGAAGAATACTGTAGTAAGTTTCTTCTGTAATAAAAGTGTTTGCAGCTCCACAGTCAAGTTTCCACTCGATCGGTGTTCCTTCTATTAAACCGAGGATTCGCATGCCACGGAATCCCTTGATTTTCACTGAATTCACACAGAAGCTGTCGGCTTCTTCCGAGGTAGAGTTTTCACTTAAAGGTAGGGCTGTAGTTTCAAAGACATCTGTTTGCGTTCCAGTAGACATTATCGGCAATGGATAGTCACTGCCCCCTTTGATGAATTCACGGGAACTCGTATGTCCTATTCCTGTACTAGGCCTCTCGTGTACACTGACCGACGCACGGCCTACTGCCTCGGTCGCTCGCTGTTTGACGCCAGCTGCTGATTCTTAGTTTCACTTTCGCTTTGCCGTCCTGGCAATTTTTGGCTAACATTGTTCCTCTCCTGGAACTTCTTCCGGCTTGGACAATCGCGATACACATGTTCCGTAGAATCGCACCGGAAACACTTCAACTTTGCGCCATTACGTCTGTCGGAATTCTGCCTTATTTCCGACATCCTCTTAGCACGTTCACTGTCACTATATTGACGGTTAGGAAAAGGCCCTCTCTGGTTCATAGCATATATCGGTCGCTTAGGCAGTTTCTGTTCACGATACTTCCTATCTTCACTAACTCGTATACAGTCCTCTTGCATCGCTGCAGTAACTGCTTCCTGTATCGACTTGGGACGCGTGCGCCTGACAGCTAACCGGAAATCATCAGTCTCGCTGCAATTATCCAAAAATGTCTTTAGGCTACTTTCCGCGACAAATTCTCGATTATTAGGATAGGCCCTCCTATACAAATCATCCAATGCTTGTCCGAAATCTCGGAAGGTTTCGGAGCTTTTCTTCATCCGTAGTTTTGCTTCATCGATATAACTCTCCTTCATAGCAACGTTTCCGAATCTCTCATTCATACGATTCGTTAAAGCCTGCCAACTATTTCTTTCTTCGTTTGAAAGGCCGTATGCAAAGCTCTCTGCTTGTCCGCGCAACATTGTGAAAAATATGCGCAGCTTCCTATCCTCGTCCCAGTTGTTGATCGACACAATATTCTCAAAATATCGTAGGTACTCCGTCCAAGTATCTTTCCCATCGCCATTAAAAGTTCGCTTTACAGGAACCTGATAAGTCGAAGAGCTGACTTGGGTAACGGGCGTTGTAGGTACCGCTGGGCTTCCATAGCTTGGAGATGATGCTGATTGAACATCGCCTCGGGGATAGTTATCTCCAACTGCTCTCGAGTTAAGCGGTCCGCCGAATTGCGGAAAATATTGTTCCGTTCTGCCACTGGACACTAATTTCACTATGATACTGATAAGCACAACACAAAGAAGACCGAGTGAACCGGAAATAAGTAGTTCCTTTGTTAAACACAATAGTAAGTATCCAGGGAAATAATGATACAAGGCGTACACATCCAAGAACAAACACTATAATCCACATAACAATAAAACAGCTTCATTCATTTCGCTTTTTATTGATAGCATTAAGAAATTGCATTTCTCTTTGTGGACTCACTTCCGGTAACGGCGTACTCGTGGCAATACCGTCCATAGCCGTCTGATCGGCATTGTCGAATGATGACATCAAATTACGTCGCACAGTTTGTGGGTTATCTCCCCTTTGTGGAAATATTCCAGTTCTCCGTGGAGTAGCCACTATTGGACTCTGCGGAAGTCCGTCCGTGAGTTCCATGTCACGTGGAGAAAACGTAGTTCTGTTCATCTTCTTCACAAAAATGAATATTAGCACAAATAATTTCTCCAACGCAATAACAACGCAATAATAGAAAGTCTTCTTCACTTCGGGATTGACATCAAAATAGCGCACACTTTGCACAAATAGTATTCTTGCACATCACCGCACTTTCCGTCGATAATTTTCACTTTGGTAACTCTTTGCACATATAGATTTCCACAAAACTTGCAACAAAATAAAGACTTTGTCTGTACACAGTATGTCATCCGCGAATTAGTCCCAACATTGAAATGTTTCACATCACAGCGAATCGGCTTGAACAGCTCCTTGCTCATATTTAGTCGTACATGTCAATAATACACATAAAAAAATCTCACAGTAATTAGTGCCACAATATAAATACAGTAAACATGCAGTCAATATTTCACAAAGCGTGTATATTATATCTTCTTTATTCTGCATCCACATACGGGGCACTTGTAACAAAAACTAACCACTTCACCTTTGGCGTTCACAATTTTGTTCACATTTTCTTTTTTCACAAACATCACATAACAGTTTGGGCATTCCTTATGTAATGAAACATCGATCATTCTTTCAAATTTGAAAGTTCCATCTTCAAGAACATCGAAAAACGGCACATAGCTTGCACTGTTATTAGCCATGTTGAATTGTTCACAAATTAAAGGAAAGTGTATACGGTTTGATCGCACAATGGACACCGATAAACAAATACTCTTGCACAAACACAGTTTAAAATTTTCTTTTCCTTAGCCAGTCGCCGTGGAAACACTGTACTGCACTTTCTACACGTTATAGGAGCGTCACTTGTATCACAAATCACTTTTAATCCACATGTATTCCGTCCGTCTGGGTAAAAGTTATACACACGAATGTACGAAAAACGCATCACAAAAAAATGAAGAAATAGTAAATCCAGTATCTATCTCTTAATCCCACCGCTGCCACCAGTTGTAACGTGGACGAACGGACAGACACTCTATGACAATGATTTTGGTCGAGCGGAAAGACACGATATGACTGTAAGTTGCAGTACAACTTCGTTGCATAAGTGTTCAGCTGTAAATGTGTGTATGTCTCCTTCGTAATACTCTGCAAGACGATCGGACGGACGTCACTGTACAATGTAATTCCCAAGGAAAACGTGAGACATTGAATACAGTTCTCTAATTTATTTACACTACACTACGTTATCAAACTCACATATAAATATCCAAATAAAACAAAGCAAATCAAGGAACGGAGTAAAGCATAATAAAGCGAAAAATATCGAGAAGAAGGTGTGGGGGAGAACGTGTCCCTATATTTATACTTTACTAGACAACTCATGATGAGTAGGTCATTAAGGGGCAACTCTATGCGAGTTGTACACAATATCAAGGTCAATGGTCAAGTAAACAACGCAATTCAGGTCACAGTTGCATCAGCCAGTCTAAGAATAGCAACAAAAAATCAATAATCTGACTCTAGGACGCAAACGTAATCTAGATCAAGGTCATCGTACTGCGCTGTTACAAAACTTAAGTTTAAGGGCAAAGCAATTAAATATGTGGTTAAATTATTACATAAAGAAAAACAACAAGATAATCATCAAAATCTAACATACGCTACATAAAGATGATTATTACTACTGCCGGACGTTACAGGGATGTTAGCGTAGGTATGTTCTATACATACCCCTTAATTAATGCTTTAATTAAGACCCCCTCTTCCCCTTTCTTTCAAACAAGGAATGTTTTCTTAAATTGTGTTACGTTTGAATTTCAATAAAAGAATACATCCTGCATTAAAGGTACGGTGTCCCTGAAAATTAATTAATTTTACAAAATTTTATGATGCAATTTTTTTTCTTTGTGAACATATAAAAAGTCATTTCGAATTTGTTGTAAGCAGCTTTTATTCACTCCACTAGCGCCACCTACAATATATTGAGTTTTTTACTATAAGAATATCTAGAGATTTAATTTTACAAATTCGGCAATTTTATAGTCGTTCCTGCATTATTTCAAATAAAACTTTTTATGGCTCCTTTTTCCCTCTATCTAGACCCTTCCGAATGAATTTTAAGTTTTCAATAAAATTCATTTTCATTTATTTTTAACCCTAACTAGCGCCAAAGTGTGCAACTTAAATAGACGTGTCAAGTACCTGTATACTGCACTGGGTCATTATTATTATTATTATTATTATTTTTCTTTGCTGTGTGAAAATTTGCATCTCTTGAGATATAGTATGACCCCCCATGTATACACATCTAAACAATATTACTTCATAAATTTACGAATTCGGACTGTTTTCTGTGTTGGATCTCGCCGTTTATTTTCCGAGCTTTCTTTAAAATGCGTAGATGATACCAATTTTTTTTCGCTGAAGAAAAGCACCCTAAGCCGCGAGATTGCGTTCTTCCTACACATTGCTATTTCTCGTATTGATTAACAGTGAAGAAAGTGAGTAATTTATATTATGGACATTGTCATTATATAGGAAAACATAGCCGAGTTTAATCGGGATCTCATTATTATCGTATCATTAAAGTTCCATGTGAAATGTTTAGTCGCGCGGACGAAAGCTTTAAATATTGAGGGAAAAATAGAAAACGAAAACAAAAACAGAAACAAAGAAGCATACATTTGTACATATATAAGCCCTGCGTCGTATTTAAATAGATTGTCTTTTATCATTGATAGAAATTATTGTAAAATTAAATCATTTCTACGGGATACGCAAAGACTGTTTTTTATGAGGTTATGACGTCGTGAACACGTGATAAACTGTTGGAAAAGACGAAACAAAGCGACGAAAAAATGCGCGTAATCGATGACGTCGTTTGTGCAGCTATTTCTCTGTGACGTAATTATTGCCACATTGTTGGTTTTCTTATGGGACGGCTCATTAATGTACATGTTCTTAGAAAGATATTTAAATAGAATTTTGCTTCCTCGATAAAATGCTGCATCGAAATGAGCTTTATAGTCTGTGATTGCCTATGTTTTCTTTGAAATTCCTAAATATTTGTGCATACTCTAGCGTATCGCATTAGTTGAGATATGTGAAATCGTACATAGTATGGCCGTAGTTTAAGGAAAGCGCCGTCAAACCAGGGGAAATGTATTATCATGCTAAACTCAAAACCATCTTTTTTTATCATGCGTTCTGGCTTGAAATTTTCATACATGTATCAATATCAATAAATGGTTTTTACAGAATTCGGTCTTTTCGAAATACAGAGTTACTTCCCATTTGTGCAGGTATCTTACGTCAACGCATTGTGAAGTCATCAAATTCTATGGAAACAAGCGTGAAATTCAAGAAAACATTGTCACATATATGACGTTTTCAAAGGTATTTAATGACGTCACAATGCTTTTACGTCAGATACCTGCACAAATCGAACGTTGGCCTGTAAAATCGAAAAGACGGAATTCAGCGCACATTCTTTCTTATGTGTGAATGAAGTCAAACACGAAACCCGACATCAGATTCCAAAATCTTTTTTCAGTAGCCAGATTTTCATCTAGATACCCATAATTACCATTAAACATTTCACAGTATGCAATTCCGTCTTTTCGATTTTACAGTCCTATGTTCTATTTGTTCAGGTACCTGACGTAAAAGCATTGTGACGTCATTAATTTCCTTTGAATACGTCATATATGTAACCCTGCTTCCCTGAATTTCATGCTGGTTTCCATAGAATTTGATGACGTCACAATGCGTTGACGTCAGATACCTGCACAAATGGGAAGTAACTCTCTATTTCGAAAAGACCGAATGTTCAGCTCATGTGCGGATCCAGTCGATTAATTGACACCGTCTTGCCTCCTGAGCTTAGTATATTTTTGCAACAAATTATAATTAACAGATTTGAATGAAATTTGGTATAACGATACATCACAAAAAAATCTAGTGAGGCGAAGTAATAACTCTTGGACATAATAAAAACAAGTACAAGTAAGGAATGATTCCGTTGATTATATTATACATAACTAGTTGTGTAGTTATGAATGAGATAAAGGACATGTATAATTGTAAACGTCTTCAAATTGAAGAGCATCATTTAAGAACAGATAAATCGGCAACATGGACCAGACATTCACGTTTCGGGTACTTAAAATTTTAGAAATTTCAAGAAATGTTGGTAACAGAAATTTTAGAATGCGTTGAAGAAACGATCAACCGAAATTGTTCGAACTTGGCTACATGTGCCCTCGGGGACTCCTGGTCCAGCAGCTGTGACACGTATCACGTGGTATAAATGTAAACGTCTTCCAATTGAACAGCATTATTTAAGAACAGATGAATTGGCAATATGGACCAGACATGCACGTTTCGGGTACTTGACCCTCGTCAGTGATTCTCAAATCTAAACAATGTAGTATGCCAAAAAGTATGAAAGTTACTATGTCGAAAAAGCGTACTGAAAGACGCAGCAGGATGGGTGGAATATGATGCTACAGGACCCACCTTTTTAGAAATTTCAAGAAATTTTGATAACAGAAATTTTAGAATGCGTTGAAGAAACGATCAACCGAAATTGTCGAACTTGGCTACATGTGCACTCGGGGACTCCTGGTCCACCAGCAGTGACACTCACCAAGTGGAATAAATGTAAACGTCTTCAAACTGAACAGCATTATTTAAGAACAGATAAATTGGCAGCATGGACCAGACATGCACGTTTCGGGTACTTAACCATCGTCAGTGATCCTCATTACATTTCACATAAATCACGAATTACATGACACCTAGATGTATCACAATAAGCTTTTTGTTTCTGTGATGTTAGATCCGGAATCTGGACGGCCCCAAGGGCACATGTAGCCAAGTTCGATCAATTTCGGTTGATCGTTTCTTCAACGCATTCTAAAATTTCTGTTATAAAAATTTCTTGAATTTTCTAAAACGTGGGTCCTGTAGCATCATATACCATCCATCCTGCTACGTCTTCGGTACGCTTTTTCGACATGTTTAGATTTGAGGATCACTGACGAGGGTTAAGTACCCGAAACGTGCATGTCTGGTCCATGCTGCCAATTTATCTGTTCTTAAATGATGCTATTCAATTCGAAGACGTTTAACATGATAATGTGAAATTTCTATTACACATGTTGATGTTTTTTTTTTCATTTGTGCGAAACATAAAATTTTCATTCACAGGGAGTCGATTCCTTAAAAAGAACAAAGTGCTACCTTTCATTTGTTGTGAAAATATATGTTAGATGTTATGAATTGCAAGACATCCGAGTCTTGTTCAATAATTAACTTACACGAGCTTCAATACTGTTTTGATAGAATTGTTTCGACAGTGAACGGAAGTTATTAAACATTTCTTGAAGGCAGAAATCATTTAATAAAATCTGTAGGTTCGCAAGTCATTTCTTTCAGACATGAATAAAAATCTTGCTATTATTTTTCTGCTTTAAGAACTTCGTATAGAAATGTAGCTATAATTTGACATTTTAAATTTTGTTTCATCAAAGGCACACATTAAAAGAAATGTCATCTTTTAGAACATATCTGACGCATTTTGTGTAAAAATAAACATTTTAGAATAATTTGTAAATCATAAACTTTATTCGTGTTGAAGAGAATATAAAGCGGTGATCGAGCAGGCTGAAGCATACCAATCTAAGACGATCAACTCGTTGGTAAGGTAAGTTTTTTTTCTGATAGTTTGCTTTGTATCATACGAATACCTCCTGAAGAAACAAGTTTTATTTCGTTCAATGTATACAATGCATCTATAGACATTCATGGGTAAAAAGATTAAAATATTCGTACAAGAACATAATTTCCATTATCCTCTCAATACAAGACTCATTTCGGATCACCTCTTCCTTATCATGCCGCACAATTCCCACTTTGTAGTAGATAAATTAGCTTTTTTAGGAAATTCAATCGGGGTCTTTATCCCGCTTTCTACATTCGAGCTTACACGAGGATGATTGAAGTGCAAAAAAATCGAAATCAGTATGCTTGTGGTATTGTAATAAGTATTTTGAATGAACTTTATAAACGAACAAACTCATGCTTAAACAGTATATTACATTTTTGATTCATCTAGGTACGGAAGCAGAGAAGGAAAATGGTGTGAAAAAAATTATCTCAGACGTACGAGTTGCTAAGTCGTGCGTCTGAGATACTTACCAACTCATGTGCGCACGACGTACTAACTCATATGCGCACAACTTACCTACTCGTATGCGTCGATCTATTGGTCAATTATCACGTACCCATGACTTTGTTACCCATGCGAACGAGATAATGAACCATTAGAAAACAAGGCTCATATTTAAAATGGTGACATTTGATATTGATTATGCATGTATATCAAAACACCTCATCGATCAAAAGTATACAGCAAACTTCAAATGATGTATTAGAAAATCACAGGAGTTGTGCTCCACACAAAACGTATTTCACTTCAGTATTTCTAATACATCATTTGAAGTGTGCTGTATACTTTGACAGATGAGGGTGTTTTAATATACAAGCATAAGCAATATCAAATGTCACCACTTTTAATATGGTGACATTTGATATTGATTATGCATGTATATTAAAACACCCTCAAGTATTAAAAGTATACAGCACACTGCATATGATGTATTAGAAAATCACAGGAGTTGTGCTCCACAAAGAACGTTTCCCACTATACAGTACCCAAGATTAATTCTTGAAAGCACAGGGACCTTCTTGGAACGCCCCCCCCCCCCTTCGATTTCGTAAACAGAGAGAATTTTAACTTTAACAAAGGCTAAAAACTAGGTACCCCAAATCAAATTATCAACTTGACGAACAATCTTCAATCTTGGCAATTTCTATAGTTTTTATGCATATCTTTAAAAATCAAAGCTTGAACCCCTTCCTGGTGGGTTGTACCCCTTGAATATTTTCTAGATCATCATATGAATGTTACATGTCTATTCTTGCTAATGGGGAGAGGAGGCTCAAGCCGAGCAATTTGATGAACCGCCATTCCCCCTATCGAATAAAAAACTTCCCCTCCTTGATCGACGTATCTTTGTACTACATGTAATGCTGTTGAAATATGAGGGCGAGGGAACTTGTAGTATCTGTATAAACCCATTCAGGTCACTCTCAATATAAGTAGGGGAGGGTGTCCGTGTGCTTCTAAGAATTAATTGGGGATACAACAAAAAATGTGCGGAGCATAACGCCGGTGATTTTCTTAACTATCATGGGATGTTAACTAGCTTTTGATAGATGAGTGTTTTAAAATAGTTAATATGAAATATGACAAAGTCATTGTGAGGACGCAGATGAGACTTATAATTATTTGAAACTTTCAACGAATTCTCACCATAAATCAAAGTTTCTTTTTATTAATAATAAATATAATATGTCATACAATAATAGTGTGTTCTTGTTATTCCTTTCAAGCATCTCATTAAGCATATGTTTAAATTCGTCTTACATTAAAAAAAAAATTCTTGAAATCCAGAATTATCTACAGGACAGGGGGAATACTTTTTAGTATTATAGGCAATTCCTGGATCGATAGCGTGGCATATACCTCGATCGTAAATGTGTAGAATATATACGTCTCTGGTTTGATGTTAGCGTGGCATACCGTATAACCAGAAATTTTCGCGAGTATCAAATTTCGCGATTTTATGGTAAAATAGGGTGTCTTTATTTTTGCGAGTACAATTTTTCGCGATTCCTGAATAACAAATAAATGTGTTCATATAATGTTACTGTTTTGTACCTTTCATTATTTCAGTTTAAGAAAGTTCTATCATAAGAATACACACAATTCAATCCTCGTTACGTTTAATCAGAAATAGTGAAGAATGACACATGTACAACATGAACAAATGTAACGGATATAAGAATTTATTATATACCTTATCAAACATAATTTTTTGCGAGAATAATTTTTCGCGATTCAAAATCACTCACGAATATAGTGAAAATTAGTACCTCGCGAAAATTTCTGGTTATACGGTATAATTGATCGTAAATGCGTAGAATATAGCCGTCCCTGGTTTGATGATAGCGTGGCATACATTGTATAACACGATCGTAAATACGTAGAGTATATACGTCCCTGGTTTGATTTCACAAAACAACTCAAAATGAAATCTCAATGCTAAATTTTGAAACATATGAATGACAGATGAGAGGAGATCAAATCTTAAAATAGATTTGTTTATATATCATACGTCCTTGGGTCTTGACGAAAACAAACAGGGGCAATTAGAAAAAAAATATTTTATTATCATCGATCTACAAGAAATGAATGGATTAAGACTCAATGTACTTCATTTCTTACAATTTTTCAATTTTCTACGCTCACCGTGCACTTATTTTTGTGAAAATAAAGAAATAAATACATGTCAACAAGAAATATAACATCATCGAATAGTTATAGATACAATCAACCTTCTTTTATACATGTACCCCCCTTCCCCCTTTTTAAATAACCCTTGATCCGCCTGTGATTTACCTCCAAGGAAAAACAATTATTATAACAAGCCTTTAATCTGAAAAAAAAAAATGTTTTCCCCTCCAGAGCCAAAGTTTCTGTCACGGAACCTATTTCCACTAGATACTGTACATGGTTACGTAAGTTGTGACGTGTTGTGTACATTGGTTGATTATGTCGTTCGCACAGAGTCATTGATATGAAATATTGACCAATTGAATGAAGACGAGTTACTGAGCCGTTCGCACGAGTTACTACGTCGTGCGCAAGAGATATTTTTCTCACTGTGTCCCTTCTTTGCTTCCGTACCTAGTGGCTTAACCAAAATATATTCAATGACACATCTATCTGTTATTATGATTTACATATTTTTAAGTCCCCCTATGTATCATAGAAGAAGAGCTGCTTCGTTCCTCGTATAATACTTTCTTTTTCAGTGAATAATCCAAGAACCTAAGAAGAAACCTTTCAGAAAAGATGAGATTTTCAGCAGTGTCATTACAAGTGATTCTCCTGATACAGGGAACCTATTCTTTCTCTTTAGTCCAACTTCATGGTAAATTTTCTAAATTGAGAATTTTGAAAAAAGGTCCGTTGCTTTGATTTCCTCAATTTCGGCTTCTACCATGACATAAAGGGACATCGTCTGATTTGATGCCCATTGGCACTCTTTAATCTGATACTTTTTCAATTTTTAACAGTAATCAAAGACATAATGATAAAACGTTTACATTTTTCGTACTTTTAACAGTATATCATCATTCGGTATGAATTTAAACTCATTTCTTTTTTATGTGTACATGAAAACTATTCTGAAATATTTTCTTTGCTTTTTTGAATTTATTCTGCAAGCTTTTAATTCTGACACGCCTAAAGCGAACAGACGACTTACGGATAAAACATATTATATCCGTTGTTCTGCATTTGTATCTGTTAGGCATCCGTTACTCGTCCGTTGATTAAGAAATACTGTCTTTCATGGTAGTGTAATTTCGATCGCTCAACTGTACAATCTTTGAAGCGCGAAGCGATTCTTGGAATAATTTTCACCTATCCATCAAGAATTATAAAACCATAAACACCTAAAATAAGTCAGTCATTGCTAAATACCACACACCCATTTCTCATAAATGCGCACTGAGCGTACTGAATATGATAACATCAAAAGTTTCTGACTGTTGTGTAATAGCTATTCTCTGTAAGCATTTACACTTTTATGAAGGACGCATGGCACGGCTGTCTCAGATTTTGAGATAAATTGTGCATAAGGTTGAGTCTGACCCAAAAGTAACAATTTGTTAAGGTTTTCTTAATATCACACCCGGTTGCCATGGAAACGGACTCTGAATATTGAACAAAATGCATTTTGGGCGTTTTTGAAGTCACATAAATCCTTTATGCAGCATAATTGGACGAACAATTTGACCTAAAATTTTAAAAAAATTATATTTTCAGATGCAATCAGTCCGCTGAAAAAAGAGAATAGTGCTTTTTTAGGAAGAAGGAATATTAATCTAATCTTAGAAAATAAGAGGCAAATCGCTCAGCAACAAATCGAGGTAAACGTATGAACTCTTAAGTACGAAATGAAGCATTTTTAGGCTAGATTGCGAAGCAAAATCCGATCTATGAAACGGCGATATCCGTCTGTCTGTCCGTTCTTCATAAAGACATCATTTTGATTAAAGCGTTATGTTCATTTATTTTATAATTTATTATTTTCCTGGGAAAACCCTTTGGCAACATAAAACTTAAGGTGATAGACCATGATGAGACATTAAATGCAGCAACGAAATTTGACCTAATTACCTTGACCTTGGAGTTTGACCTATTTTGAAAGAAATATATCTGGGCAATATCTTATGAACTATAAAGGATATGACTTTAATATTTTACATGTGGATTCTTCATAACCAGAAGTTCTATTTGATATCTAGATATTTGACGTACTGACCATGACCATGTAGTTTGATCTACTTAAAAAAACTTTAACCCGGGCAATGTATCATATACTATAAGGGTAGATTCCTCATGACCAGGACTTTCGTTTGATACCTTGACTTTCGATTATGACTAACTGATCTTGACATTGACCTTCGACCTTCTTTTAAGCAATAAGAAGAAGGGATTTGATATTTCACATATATATTCCCCATGACCATAACTTTCATTTGATATTATGACTTTTGACCTTGAAGTGGACCATTGACCTACTTTAAAACTATAAGAGGTGGGGTTTTAAATTTAACAAATAGATTCCTCGTGACCAAAGCTACCATTTTATATCATGATTTTTTCCTTACTGATCTTGATTTTGAATGATAAGGAGTAAGGCTTTGGTATTTCATATGTAGAATCCTCATAAGCAAAGATTTGTTTTTCATTTGCAATAGTATAAATGGCCGTTGACCTTTCAGTCTGCAATAAAAATTATATGTCATTCAATATAAGCACTTCGCAATCCAGCTTCCCCGTCTCTAGAGGTTTATCACTAGTGTAACCGTATATATTTAAGGAAAATTCCTGCTTAGCACTTTTGAGACCATTCATTGATATCAAATAAACATCAAAGTGTTACCTATCAGTTATCCAGTCTCAAAGTCGAGAAAACAAGGCAAAATCACGAGAATTCCACTTGGAACGGTTGTGTACCAAGAAATGAATACCATTTCGAATGAGTTAAAGAAGATCCTAACGGTCATCTTAACAGCACTCACAATAGAACACCAAATTGCAGGCTAGAGGTGGAACCAGTTGCCCGGGAGGGCCCGAATTGAAACAAGGTGTTCAGGGGCGTCTTCTGATCTTATGCAACACCCATTACATCAGCTCAACGGAAACTTGTCAACTTTGGTGATTGTCTCGATGTACATTTTGATATACATATCAGGTAAGTATTCCTTGTTTGGTTATGATGATAACCATTCACTCACATACAGAATGTCACCGTTTGAAAGGGGGATATGATATGCTTTATATTTATCATATCCACGTAGCAACAGCAGAACTTCCTCAATGATGATTTCAGTCGTTTTATGATATAACCCTGAACAAAATAAATGCTATCGTTCAAGTCGTCATACAATGGAATCTTCGTATTTTGAACATGCTCTAGCGTATCGTATCAGCGAGGAAAAAAAGGAAAAAAAGAAGATGGCGGAATGTTGCTACTCGTGAAAGGAAAGTTAGTTATGTGGAAGCTGATATCATCACGCTTGTTATATTGTGAGGTGTTCAAATGGCCGTTTGCATCGGAAGATAGAAGGATATCACGGTACGAAGAGGACCTGTCAATTTCGATTGCGACCTTGATCTCTTGTTCATGAGGATATGTTTCTTTTAGTTGATCCTTAAAGTTCTGATTTATGATGGACGTCTATTTATCTGAAGAAAAAATAAGATGCGAAGTGATCTCGCCCAGTGGAGATGAAGGTCTGGTTGGAGTCATCTCCGTATGAATAAAGAATACGTCAGTCAGCAGTGGGGTGCAATTGGTATCCATGGGGTTGTCAACTACATGCTTGAACAAAGTTCCTCCGTACACAACAAACGTGTTGTCAAACAAAAACTATAGAATCCGAATAATATCGCCGTTGGTATACTTCTCATTTGAATGAGAACGTTCCTCCACGAAATATGTATCCTCCCGCCCTGTGACATGGTATTTGTATCTTAAGTTCCCATTTTTTTTTTAAAGAAAGGTGTTGCGAATAATTCTGTTTTTGAGACTTTGTTATGGAATGGTTGTGTAAAGAAAGACTTTTTGCTGGCAATATGATTGAAATTGTTGGATTTTTAGTTATTCAAAAATTCCTTAGAATTCCTAAGGATCCACATACTAGTATGTGGAATATATTGTCCCGAAGTAAGGTTGAAAACCTTGCGTGGTGCGAGTTAATACTAGTATTTTCTTAAGCATAATGGATGGCGGTTTTGTGGAGCATCTGAACGAAGTGGCAATGAACCGGTGTTTGGAAGGATTTTTGTTCATTTCGAGAATCCAGAAGATATAACATGTATAAGGTAGTTCATTATCATAGTTTACTTATCAGTATGAACACCAAAGGACTCAAGAACAAATTTGTAACTCAAGTTCCTCTCTAATACATTTGCAATAGTACGACTCGAACTCGCAAGATAATTATGTTAACATTCAAGAAAAATAAGTTAAAGTTATGCAGCCATTTGTTCGAATTTGGAGATGCGCAGACAAGCCGTAGTAGAACTTTCGAACCGCATGCGGTCTAGAGACTCATCAAGAAATACCACATGCACGTTTAAATACGTCTCAAATACGCAAGGAAGTGAGGACATCGTGCTTTAGCAGTTCGCGTAAGATCAACATCCTTACGATAACGTTGAAGATATACGGAGAAAGTACGTTGAACGCATGTTGTCAGTTCGTTCAACGTACTATCTTTTTGTGCAGCAAAAGCTGCAAGTAACCAGCCATGCATATAATCGTGCGTGTGAATTGCATAAATGCACTCCTTCCCTACAATTTAGAAAAATGTAGCGCCCGTAGCTCCCCCCTCCCCCACTCGCGTCTATAATGAACACACTGTTGGTTGTGACCAGGGCGTTACTTTTCATGTTGAAATAATTTGAAGAAAAGTATTTGCATTTAGAGGCAAAATTATGCCACAAAACTAAACTGATGTCCATGACCAATATGGGAAAAATATCCCTATCAAGAGATACTAAATCGTTAATCAGAAATCATCTAACCAAGGGCATGCATAACCAGGATAAAACCAGAAGTAAGGCAAAGGAACAGAAAAAAAATCTACAATATGCAAATAACATGAATAAGTGAACTCCCTGCGAAGAAGTGAGATCAGGTGCCAAGGAAGAGTTAGCATCTCCTGCTTGAATGTAACTTCCGCCACTTCAATTCGGTAGAAAGGTAAATCCAATAAAGGAAGACAAACGTATAAATAGGTATGTCATGGCACAAAATGTCTACGCTAGAATATCATTTATAACTCTGGACAAGGGGACGTCATAGTGTTAAACGTCTTCAAATTCATTAGCATCATTTTAGCGCAGATAAATTTACAGCATGGACCAGACATGCACGTTTCGGGTATTTAACCATGTGCTACCATTTCCCCCATATCGACCAGTGACTACGATAGACTGTCACAAATGTATCCTTGACTGAGAAGCTTAACTGAAAACCGTCTACCTCATATACCAAAATCTGAATACACGGAGCTTGCCCAAGCATAACTCATTAATTGAGATATGAAAACGTCTTATGTTGTTGTGATGATGGGATGTTGCTACCCAGAGAAGGAAAATTTGTGATATTGAAATTGAAGTCGTCGTGTCTATTATTGAGTGGGGTGTTCATATTACCATGGGCGTCAAACGACAACATGATATCCAAATAGGACGCTGAATTAACGATCTCTGTTGTTTCTTTAACTTCATGTTCAACGGAATAGATTGCCCCAAGGTAATTTGCAAATTTTAGATTATTGATGTTCTGACTCCAAGTAAAGGAACGACTCTCCTGTATTTTAGCCCTTCTTGAACAAATCCCTTAATTTGTCTTTTTTTTGGGGTCGCCTGCGAAGCAGGGATAATTTTTAAACTATATTAAGGTACCTTGTAACAACGTGACTACACGGAGAATATTTGAAATTCGATAAAGAACATTCGCAAGGTAGTGGGTTTTGTGAGGGATTAGTTATATTAGTACTCTGCAAAAATCGTTTGTAATTGTAAGTTTTGGATGCAACAGTTGGTTTTTAGCTATAGGAAATATATGGCGGTTCCTTTCTTTTAAATTAAGGTGGAAAAGTTATGATTCAAAATCTGACCATTAGCAAGATTTATCTTATCGATTCCTTTATTTGTAGATTTTACTTTCATAAATGGTCGTTTCATTATTTCTTCTTTTTTCTCAGTTCTTACAGCTTGAAATAATCAAATAATACCTTGAATCTATAATTTGGGATAGATAAGTCTGTATATACCTGATTCTTAGTGGTTTCGTAAATTTCATGTAATTTCCGTAGGAGAAAGGAATATAAATGAGTTCTGATGTGATTTTGTCATAAAGGTTTATTAAAAAGAGGTATAAGGTCATCCAAATAGAATGAGTGAATTTTTGGCCTTTATATCTTGTGCCATGGCTTCGACAGCTCCTTGCTGCTCTGTCGAATGAACCAAGTACATTAACTGACGGACATCCGTGACTAGTCAGATTTCCCAAGCTATATTATCATTGCATTCATAAGTTGCTGCAGTATTGACATGTCTATTCCAAAATTCTTCTATTTTTCGGCGGAAAAGGGTGCTCACATTGAAATTGTTTGTCGGGTGATAAGTTTTCTCCAACATTCGAACTTTTATAGATAGAATTGATTGATCAAGACTATTGAAATGTTTATATAGTAGTTGGTTGCCATGGTAATGTATCTTTTATGTATGTCCTGATATTCTACTTTGAACTTGCCCTTTGGTCATATTTAAAAAATTTAAACAAAAGTTACCTAATCTTGCTTATATAGAAATTAAAAAAGAAGTATTAAATACAGAACATTGCTACATGCAATATGCATACCACTGTATAACTAAGATAACTAGTGAGGTTGAAGATGTACATGTATTTCAGAGAGGTTGAAGATGTACATGTATTTCAGAGAGGTTGAAGATGTACATGTATTTCAGAGAGGTTGAAGATGTACATGTATTTCAGAGAGGTTGAAGATGTACATGTATTTCAGAGAGGTTGAAGATGTACATGTATTTCAGAGAGGTTGAAGATGTACATGTATTTCAGAGAGGTTGAAGATGTACAGGTATTTCAGAGAGGTTGAAGATGTACAGGTATTTCAGAGAAGTTGAAGATGTACATGTATTTCAGAGAGGTTGAAGATGTACAGGTATTTCAGAGAGGTTGAAGATGTACATGTATTTCAGAGAGGTTGAAGATGTACAGGTATTTCAGAGAGGTTGAAGATGTACAGGTATTTCAGAGAGGTTGAAGATGTACATGTATTTCAGAATCTAATACTTAAAAAGAAATGTTTCAGAGTATTCAAAAATGGAGGGGATATCTCACATCACTTGCTTGCAGCACCCACAGCAAAAGAGCAAGCACCTTACGCAAAAACAAAGAAAAGACACCCACAGATAAAGTCGCAATAGGGCCAAGGAAAACCAAAACCACACCACAGAAACATCAAAGACAATAGACTATTCATACACTGAATACGACAGAAATAAGCAATCTGTATATTTTTAATTAATGTATGTTTACATTGTAATTAATACATATTGAAGAAATATTTGCAACCTATGCGATACAAGACCAGCATATACGCGGTGCTATCGCGGCTTTCTTGAAGAAAATAAAAATGAAGAAATTTTTGGAGGGCAGTGAATTGGAAAGAAGCACATGAAAGGGTTATCATATCGCATGGAACGTTGTAGAATTGCATAGGGTTTACGATGACAACTTATAATAAAACGTTAATATTTTTTCTCCTAATACACCGTGCTGAAAGATTACCATTGCCATGCAAACAAAATGAGAGCGCGGTTCTAGTGTGAACATTCTCCTGTAATTATAAATGGTCCAACCTCTGGCTTAAGCACACCCCCCCCCCCCCCCAAAAAAAAAAACTGATGCAAAATGAACAAGGAACACCAAATATGGCATCAAAAACAGAACACATACGACTACACATAAACGAACAAGACCAATGGACAATCGGTGCCGTCTTAGAACGGCCAACTGTCGCATATAGGGGTCTGTCGATGATTAATTTTGTGCTCTATTGTGAGTGTTGTTAATATTATCTTCAGGATCTTCTTTAACTCAATTGAGGTTATAACAGTAAACGCGATATGGAAATCGCAATCTACATCATTCGGACTACCTCGACTTGTTTGACAGTAAGTGTTTTGAACATATTCCCTGACATTGTCGCCATAGCACTTTCTATATAGATATAACCCCAGACAGTGCAATGCATGTATTTAATATATTGTTTTATTTTCGTGCATTAACATCGACGGCGGGTGCGGCTAGCCAACAGGGGATGCTATCTCCTCCCGGGCACCTTATCCCACCTCTAGCTTGCTAGGGGTCCGTCGATGCTCAATTGGTGCTCTATTGTGGGTGCTGTTGAGATTATCGTCAGGATCTTCTTTAACTCATTTTGAATTTGTTACAATATAAAGAGCCTCAGACTCCAATGGTGGAAGGATTTACATCAGTTTTATGTAAAAGTACATAGGCATTTTTTCAACATTCAAAATTATCCAACTTGTGTGAGAAATGTAGGGAGTGACATCTTTGTCAGTTACGGCCCAGTGATGGAACTTGTATTTCACAATAGATCATAACAAAAACTGATAGAAAAATGGAGAACTATTTCTAAAAGTCGCCCACTGACATCCGAGTCTTTTTTAAAGAAAAAGTTCGAGACTAATCCAAATGAGTCTATATCCCATGAGAATGTTTTTCGAATGAGTTTACCGCCAATCGCGTGTCAAATAAATGGCTAATTGATGAGCAAGACGTTAAACTAAATTAAATTTTACTTATGTGATTGAAATGTGTACTTCTCATATATGTTTACAAGGTTTTCTTCAAATTATGTATAATATGTTATGCACATTTAGTATACTTTACGTGATTAACATTCTGAGTTTAATTCCTGTATTTATTTTTTTCACAGCAACTACAAAGATTAATTCAGGAAAAGATGAGAATCGATGCAAAAAAAGAACCAGAAAATGCAAGCAAAACTCGAGCTGATAAAGGATTTTTTTAATTAATTGTGCCTCTAAAAATCAAGCAAAGGCGACGACGAAAGAAACAGTTTAAGTTTAATCAAATTCCTGTACAAAATGTTCATATACACTGATTTACTCTAAAGTTCCTCATAAAAGATTATTTTATTCTTAGTACAGATAAAAGACTATTCCTTTATTCATTTCCATTTTTTCTTTCTTAATAAATAAAAAATAAAAAAATGAATTGATTTCTTATTTCCTCGTAGATGCTGACTAATTATTAGATCAGCTTGATGTCTTAGGACCGAATAATCCGCCGTTTCTTGCTGTATGAAATGTGTCATCGCATTTTGCTGGACGCTACGTTTTAAAGCGAACTTATGAGATAGACTAGTACACGTTTTAAGTTTCTTCAATTACGCTATGCCAATCAGTTGTTGTAGGAAATGATGAACGAAAGAAAAACCAAGAAAACGGTAACCAGTTTACATATGGAGAGCGGAAAGTACTCAGTGGAAGAATCCATGATATTGCGGTTGAAAACGATTCCATCTGTCTGTGTCTTCTTTGTCCATTAGACTTTCCCTACTTTTGTTTGAGCATCACTGCTCGTAATGTGTTAAGGAAAGCATGCACTCAAAAGCTTGACTAAATTTGAAAGTGGGCTTTTGGCCATTTGGCGATCCTTTGCACAGATGAAATGTCATGGATCTCATTAGTTGAACCTTTTTTCCGTTTTCCAAAGCCTAAGTTCGTATAAAACTTCACGAATCCTCATAGGAAGTATCAAAGCCAGGAGGAGATCTCCAACGGGACTCGGTGAAAAACCCAAAACATCGAAATGCTAAAACACAGAGTGGACAAGTACATGTACAAAACGAAACAAAAAAGGGACACGGAAGACCAAACACCATAGGCGACATCAAGGCAGTCTTTTACTAAATTTTCTTTACATAAATTCGGTAAAATCCGTACGGCGGCTTCGTCTACATGTAGTACACAAAGCAGGTCGCTCATACTGCAACGCAACGGTGATTACGTCAAAGAGAGTAGTTCCTATGACGTCCATATGAATACGGCCTGCTCAACAGACTCATTCATTCAGACAAATTCAAACAACAACGAATTCTTCACTTCCAATGTGTGCCGAGTGAGCCGTATTCATATGGACGTCAAATGAACATCTCTTTTTAGGGTTGTCACCGTGGCGTTCAGGTATGAGCGGCCGACTTTGTATGCCAGGCGAAGCCGCCATAAGATGGGCAAAAAGACGATGAACATTTTGGGGAACCAGCGAATATACGTTGTACGGATTTGTATGCATTTCAGGTATACAGTACAGATATGATAAATTTAAATCTTAACTGTTTGTGTCAAAGCCAAGGAAAGCGAGAGCTGATTTGTGGTTATCTGTTATTCCAGAGGCAGAAAGGTTTATTGGAGTGTAAATAGGATTTCCAGGTTTTGAAGTTAAACCTAACTCGTTAAGAAGGATGTTGAAATATTACTTTATGCAAGTAAATGTGTTATTATTTGAGGCTTTGTCGGCTGGTGTGATGACATAATGTTTTTGAAGGAAGGTAAGCTCTGATTTGAAAGTTCTTCTCTTACTCTTACTAAGAAGAACAAAATTGGAAATGTCACATAGACATACCAAATATAATGCGTGAAAGGAGAAAGTGTTCAACTTCAGCAACGTAAAAATAAATCTACCCTCTTTTCACCTTTGCATTGCAAATGAAACTAAGAACAGCCTCGTTTTGTTTCCATCTTATTTCAGAAAAGCAAATTTCCATATGTCAATCATTCAATTATTTGAATACCTGAATCGTTTTATACTTATTTTGTATGCCTTTGGTTTATGATTTTCTGAATAATCGAATTTGTACTGGGTACGGGAATATGGTTTTCATCCATATTTGTCATTTTCCTTATTTCTGTATCTTCTTTGAATGCTAGCTAAGGCCATACCAATTTAATTGGCGGTTCGTGATGATTACTGGTCCATATCTTTCAATTTTGTAATAATAATATCATTTTTATTATGACCGGTCCATGTGCGAGACTGCGCGCGTAATTTTTTCCCGATTTATGGATCAAAAGGTTAACAATGTGACAATGACATACGGTAAATTGAATATTTCATCCCAAATTTTGCATTTATCGAGATATCAGTTCCTGACTTAGCACCGTCTCACATCATTACGGCTGATGTAGAATTCCTGGATTGCGCTTTCGCACATGTAAACATAAACGTACCGAGTAAAACGAATCTTGCAGAGAAGCGCGGGGACATTTGAGTTGAATAAGTATCATGTGGTTATTTACATATACTGCACATGTATGAGATATTAAGATTATGTTAGCTGTATTATTTTCCCTTCTTTGCTCATGTTAAGTTTTAAAAGCAGATTTGTTTCTTTACGAATATACGACAACAAGAAACGACAACGTTCATTCCCCAAAGGCCTCATCAGGCAGCACATTCACTGATTCAGTAGGCGATTTTATCAAGCATGTATTGCGTCACCTGACCCTCCCTTTAATTTTCCGACAATACTGACTTTATCTGTGTTTATGAACTAGTATATTTTAAAGGATATTCTGGTACCCCTCCCCTTAATACGGCGTGGACACCTCACCTACTTGTACATTTTGTGTAATTCGAAGGTACAATGTTTTTTTTTGTGCTCAAGATGTTTCATGAATTAAAAGCTTTCTTTCTACATAAAATTTATAACAAGACTGGTGAGATGTTCAAACAGCTAGGTAATAATTTGAGTGATTTACTACCATAATTGAGAAATAAACATATTGAATTAAGCTTTTCTCCTTGCCAAGATACAAAATCTGCTTAATCAAGTTATTTAGGAAATAATGTACTTTGATTACTAAATAAAGTAATTTATCTATAAAATTTGTAGACAAATTTGCATTTAAGAAATTTGATGTATAATAAGGGATAATTGATTCACCCATCTATTGAGTTTTGTATTCTAAACTTTTGACTTAGATATAATATATAAATTTATCGAAAATGTTCATCCATTGTATTTTTTTTTTGTAAAAAGTAACTTCCCATAAGAGTTATCGGCCCTCAAAGTTGACATTGAAGTCTATGGAAAAAGTAATATTTCAACCATATTTTTCAAGAAAGTGATGGGGCTCAAATATGGATGGATGAAAAATTTCTTAAAATTCATATTTACCAAATTTTACTGAAAAAATTAAAGTTCACTGTTTCGATCGTTTATTAATTTTTAAAGTTTTCTCTACCAAGGGGAGATAACTCCAGAAATGTCCTATTCAAAAACATCCTTTTTCCAAAACCTACCTTTGTAGTACAAAAAGTTTCTGAAACATCAGAAGCAATAGCGAAATATGAAATAATGTATACTTATGCTTCCAATTTTTTGGGAATGATTTAGTTCATTATACATCTAATACCTTAAAAGAAGTCATTATCAAAACATTTTGTAGCAGCATTACAAACATATATCCCTGTTACATGCAAGTACGAGATGCTGACTCTCCTGGACAATTGATCTCACTCCCTCATTTTGAGTTCTCTTCTGTTCATGTGGTGGAGGTTTTTCTTTGTTTGATTTGGTTCCTGTTTTATCCTGATTTATGCAAGACGTTGGGCAAAGAAAGAGGATGTACAACTCGACACCCTTTCCCAATGGATAAAATCAATCAGAGGGCTACTTTTATCTAGAATTTACCGATTAAACTCAAGTGTGAACACCAGATTCGAGTCTATATTTAAAGACCCTGATGTTATCACAGAGCTTACCTACCTCCAAGAACATTATGTCATCACACCAGCGGACAAAGCCTCAAATAATTACACATTTACTTGCAAAAAGTACTATTTCGACAGTCTAGTTGAAGAGTTGGGTTCAAATTTGACACCTGGAAATCCCACTTACACCCCAACAAACCTTTCTGCCTCTGAAATAATAGATAACCACAAATCAGCTCTTGCTTCCTTTGGCTTCGACACTAACAATTTAGATTTAGATTTACCATACTTATACTGCATACCTAAAATGCATAAGAATCCGTACAAACAACGTTTCATCGCTGGTTCCTCAAAATGTTCTACCAAATCTGTATCGATCTTACTCACCAAAGTTTTATCTGAAATCAAATCTGGGCCTCTGATCAACAACATTTTTGTGGTGTTTGGAGGAAAGGTCTTCCAGCATATTGTCGGAATTCCAATGGTGACCAATTGTGCCCCACTCCTTGCCGACATTTTCCTTTACTCGTACGAAGCTGAATTCATTCAATCTTTGGTCTCTGAAGTGAAAAGATACTTGGCTTCTGACTTAAACTTCACTTACAGATACATAGACGTGTTGTGCATCAATAACCCAAAATTCGGGGATAACCTGAGCAGTATCTATCATCCGGAGCTTGAAGTAAAAAAAAACTACAGAGAAAAATAATTCAGCATCCTATTTGGACATAATGTTGTCCTACGACACTGATGGTCATTTGAACACCTCACTCTATGACAAACGTGACGACTTCAATTTCAGCATTACAAACTTTCCTTTTCTGAGTAGCAACATCCCTTCATCGCCTGCTTATGGCGTGTTCATACCTCAGTTGATACGCTATGCCAGAGCAAGTACCAAATATACGGATTTTGTTCTGAGAGCTAGGCTTCTTTCAGATAAGCTTCTCAGTCAGGATTATGTTTGTGAACGACAAACATCGTCACTGTGGAAGTTCTACGGACGATATGGGGAACTCGTCATACACTATGATGTCCCACTCTCCAGAATGGTTGATGATATTCTGTCATAGACCATTTGAACCATCCAATCAAAGATTGTACTCTATGTCTTCCGAAATGGAAGTAACCGGATTTGACAGTTCTACCGAATTGAAGCGGCGGATGTTGCATGCAAGCAGGAGATGCTTACTCTTCCTGGGCACCTGGTCCCAATCCCATATCGGGGGTTCGCTTCTTTTCATGTGGTGGAGGTTTTCATTTGTTTGCTTTTGTTCCTATTTTATCCTGATTTTGTATGCCTTCGGTTTCTGATTTTCTGAATTATCGATTTTGTGCTGCATATAAGGATATGGTCATTATCCATATTTGTCAATTAAGTACTCATGACTTCAAGGATCTGTATGTTAAGGCGATAGAGATAGAATAGTGTTAGCTTTGTTACGCAGACATTTTCAATATTAATTGAAAATCTTCAAACTCTGTTATATACATGTCCCGAGTCTTTTTTGACATTTCTAAAAGTTTGGTTCTGTAGCTGTATGTCCAACCCATTCTGCGACGTGTTTCGGTACATTTAGGGACAAAATAATTTTCAGGCTGTTTGGCAACATTAAATTGCTTAGATTTTTTATCACTGACCACAGTTAACCCGTTACGTTCATGTCTGCTTAATGCTACATTTTTTATTTATTGCTAAATGATGGTTTTGAATTTGAAGACGTTTAACATCTGTAACTATAGTTCCATGAGAGCTTCACTACATACGTACAAAATGTATCAATGACTTACACACTAATATTATTTAACTCTAAAATTCTAAATGAAGTACTTTAGAGGTTTCTTATTTGCAAGAGGTGCGTGAAAAACATGCAGTTAATATTTTCATGAATTTAAAACGAAATAATTTCGTTCGGTCCACCTTTTTCTGTCTTCGTTCAAGTTTTAGCACAATTTAGAATGTAATATTAAAATAACATTTCGTTCGTATAGTCCAACTTTTGAAAAACAAATCGCAAAGAACTAATGAATGATATATTTCTTGGTTTAACTGATAAAAGGATACAATAAAAAAATAGATACGCATTGTACGTCATGGTAGACATTTTCGAAAAGCCATCAGTAAGATGAACTATGATTTAATTTCAAAATCAAGAGTTAAAAAGAGAGTATCTAAATGTCATGAATAAGTACATGAGATTTTCCTGTCTGGAATGCTTTTATGTTAACAAGATTCTTTGCATTTTTTGTCTGTATGTATTATTTTTTGGATATGAAATGGATTTCAAGTCTCGTGGTCTTTGACGAAGCCAAATAAAAGTTGTTTGATTGTAAATTAATGTACACCTGACTTTCAAAAAAGTATGTTTGCTTTTATATTACCTGTAAGTGTACGCGACATAGCTTTGTTATGAGCAACTATGACGCATGAAATGTCAAATTTAATTACAAATCTTACGTATAAAAATGTTTTAGCAATTAACTCCTGAAACAGATGGAGAAAAATTTATGTAACACGAAACATTGCAATGTCTGACATACGATACTCAAAACTTTAAATGAACCCTTAGGTCGGTGAGTCTTATCTTTCAAGCATTTTTGAATAAAATCCAAGAGATTTATAGAATCTATCCCCAGATTTGATCAGGGACAACAGAATCCAACCCCAGTGTCCAGGATTTGCTTGTACCGCGACGAGGCTTGCTCCAACTGACTGAAAGCGCTCAAAAAGATTTTTCGTATTATGTTTCATGTTTTGATTGGCAAACACATCAATCATGTATGATGACACTATTGACGTTACAGTCAAAACGCACGTGAAAATGTTATTTTAAAACTTCATAGAGGTAAAGACTATAAGACTCTTTCATGGTCTTTTATCAAACATACATCGGTTACACCCGCGGAGTCTCAAAATCAGGTAAACCCCGAGGCTTGCAAAACTGAAAGAAAAGGCACGAAATTCTTAAAATGTCAAGTTGATCTATTCGCGATATTCGAATTCAGCGCCCCCGAAAATGGATTATTCTATACGAATAAACTACGAATATTAGGCTTTTAAAAATAAAACGCAAGAGTGCATTGAAAAACGATTTAAAAATCGATGTTTTATTGCGACCTCGCCGCTAGCTTGTTTGCTTTTCGGGCTGAAATCATGACGTCACAATAGCGTAAACAATCGAAACAATAGCGTTACGTGATATGAGATGCAGCTGTCACGTGATATGTGATTCAGAAGTAGCTCACGTAGCTGTATTTTATGGGCTTACTCTGAAGCACATACGCGGGTATGAGAGAAAAGGATATCTTTTCCCAGCGTTTCCATGTATACCCAAGTCCACAGTAGGAGAAAGATTTATCAATTAATAAAGCATTGTCCTTGATATTGTGATAGTTGGTTGTTCCTGTCTCCGTCTATTTGACCACTGTTTCTCGCGGAACATACTGCGTATGTTCCGCCATTATTGTTTTGTTTTGTATTTTACTAGGTTTCGTATACCACTGTGACTTTGTGTATCAGATTCTGAGTTTTGCCTTGTGTTATGCTTTCATTCACTAATTAGCATGAATCTGAAATTCCTATTTGGTATAAAGTTGAATATTCCAAGTGTCTAGAGATTTTTTTTTTGTATTCAATCTTTATTGTTTTTCAAATATTCCATTCACATATGCATCAGTAGTAATACATATATATGTCTTCAATGACAAACATTAATAATGACCATATCCCTGTATACAGCACAAAATTGAAAATTCAGAAAATCAGAAACCGAGCGCAAACAAAATCAGGATAAAACAGGAACCAAATCAAACAAACAAAAACATCCATTACATGAAAAGAAGCAAACTCCCGATATGTGAGTGAGACCAGGTGCCAAGGAAGAGTAAGCATCTCCTGCTTGTATGCAACACCCGCCGCTTCAATTCGGTAGAACTGTCACATCCGGTTACTTCCATTTCGGAAGACAGAGTACAATCTTTTGTTGAATGGATCAAGTGGTCTATGACAGAATATCATCCACCATTCTAGAGAGTTGGACATCACAGTGTATGACGAGTTCCCCATATCGACCGTATAACTTCCTCATTGACGATGTTAGTTGGTCACAAACATATGTTGCTACTCGGAAAAGGAAAGTTTGTGATGTTGAACTTGAAGCCGTCACGTTTGTCATAGAGTGAAATGTTCATGTGACCATCAGTGTCGTAGGACAACATTATGTCCAAATAGGATGCTGAATTATTTGTCTCTGTAGTTTCTTTGACTTCAAGCTCCGAAGGATAGATACTGCTCAGGTAATCTGTGAATTTTTGATTATTGATGGACAACACACCGTCTATGTATTTGTAAGTGAAGTTGAAGTCAAAAGCTAAGCATGTAAACGTCTTCAATTTGAATAGCATCATTTAAGATTAGATAAACTGGCAACATGGACCAGACATGCACGTTTCGGGTACTTAACCCTCGTCAGTGATCCTCAAATCTAAACAATGTAATATGCCAAAAAAGTATGAAAGTTACTATGTCGAAAATGTGTACCGAAAGACGTAGCAGGATGGTGGGATATTCTTATTCAGGACCCACGTTTTAGAAATTTCAAGAAATTTTGATAACAGAAATTTAAGAAGGCGTTGAAGAAACGATCAACCGAAATTGATCGAACTTGGTCGAACAGCTAATCCCTTCAGAGACCAACGATTGAATGAATTCATCTTCGTACAAGTAAAGGAAAATGTCGGCAAGAAGTGGGGCACAAAGGGTCTCCATTGGGATTCCGACAATTTGCTGGAAGACCTTTCCTCCAAACACCACACAAATGTTGTCGATCAGAAAGTTTAACATCTGAATAATATCTGTTTTAATGTACTTATTTTCAGAATGGGACTTTTCTTTTACAAAGTAGGTTTGTGTTAGTTAACAACAATAAATTTTTATTTGCGATTACCGTTCTTACTTGTTAACGCATTACTTATAATTTTTGCGAATCTTTGTTTCTATTTAGTATATTGTAACAGAGATGTTCATTTGAAAAATAAAGTCCTTCGAATAATTTGCATTTGCTCTACAGTTCTGTCGTTCGACCGCAAGTCCTGATGCTAGTTTTTTTCGTGATCTTTGGAGATAGAAAAAATGAAACTTGAAGGACATTATATATATTAAGAAAAACCTGTGACATACCAGCACCGACTTCATGTGCTTATCTGGTTTATTCTTGCACGACCATCTCATTTATTCAAATCAACAGAAGTATCCAATGACGCAGCTTACTCTTCATTATTATCAAATCGAAAATTAACACCCTTGATCCGAACCCCCAATGCTTTATGTCCAACGTTTCATTTAAATGCCATTTTGAATATTCGAAATTCAAAATTTGACACGTGACACAGATGCTAACTTTTAAGATTCAAGGGTACAATAAAATTGCTATTACCTCTCTGATCATTTCAGTTGCATGCAAGAAAAAGCCGCATCTAGTCTCACTCCAAATAAAGTTTACTCCGGGCTACGCAAATGTTTCCTGAACTTCTGAAGGATGACTCTTCGATTTTTTGCTCTCCTGAGCGAAACTCAAGTGAGCTATTGTAATAGCGCGTCGTCCATCGTCCGTCCGTTGTCAATCCGTCGTAATCTTTTTACATTTTTGACATCGTCTCTGCAACCGTTGCACAGAATTTCACGAAACCTTACAGGAAGCAAGTACTCAAGGTCGTTTATCAAGTTTTTGTGTTTTTTTTTTTTTCGTGCCAATCGGTCAACAAATAAGGCCGCCGAGGGCTCTGATTGGCTGACGCATTTTCGACTTATTCTCTGCAACCACTGCACAAAATTTTACGAAACCTTACAGAAAGCAAGTACATAAGGTCCTCCGCCAAGTTTGTGTTTTTCGTACCAATCGGTCAACGAATATGGCTGCCGAGGGCTCTGATTGGCTGATGCATTTTCGCCTTCTCCTCTGCAACCAAGAATTTCATGAAACCTTACCGGAAGCAAGTACGCAAGGTCGTCTACAAAGTTTGTGTTTTTTGTGCCGATCGATTAACAAATATGGCCGCCGTGGACTCTGATTGGCTAACGTATTTTCTATTTCTCCTCTGCAACCGCTGCTCAGAATTTCAAGAACAATTACAGGAAGTAAGTACTACAGATCCTCTTCCAAGTTTGTGTTTTAAATGCTGAGTAAACAATATTGCGACCAAGGGTACTGATTGGCTGACACTTTTTTTTACATTTCACAAAATCTTACGGGAAGCACGTACTTAAGGTCGTCTACCAAGTTTGTGTTTTGTTGTCGCTGTGGTCTAGTGGATAGGGCATCGGGCTGGTAATCTTATAATTGCTGGTTCAATCCTTGCTAAGACCATAGGTCGGCTGGCATGTACTCTTCATTGTTGGGCGTTTATTTACAAAAATGTATTTGTCTATGTATTGTTTACGTGTCTGTGGTGTTTTTCAAAAAACATATATAAAAAAAAACTGATGCTCATAATTTCACAAAACCTTTAAAGAAGCAAGTACTCAAGGGTCTCCATCGAATTTTCCACTACTATTCTTTGTTGGAAAATCGGGTGAACGATTTGGCCCCCTATTGCCTCTTGTTACTTACTTGAAGCCCGTCTGATAAACACTCATAACTCGTAAAGTAACTATGAACTCCGACAATCTTTCTTCAGAGTCCAGGCTTTTCTGCTGAGACCTAAAATCATGTCCTATCGGTTGCTTATTGTGGAGTTTAGGGAAAATACATATTCTTAATTTGAATGTAATATCGCTAGCGTTACCAATGCGTTAAAGAAGATCCTGACGATAATCTCAACAGCACTCACAATAGAGCACCAAATTGAGCATCGACGGATCCCTAGCAAGCTAGAGGTGGGACCAGGTGCCCGAAGGACGCAAAACTGCCGGGAGGAGAAGCATCCCCTGTTGGCAAGCCGAACCCGCCGTCGTTGTTCATGCAAGGAAAACAATATATAAAATACATGCATTGCACTGTCTGAGGTTACATCTATATAGAAAGTGCTATGACTACCATGTCAGGAAAAACATTCAAAACCCTCACTGTCCAACCCCTCGCGGGAAATATTTTTACGAGCTCCACATGGCAAAGGGCATAAGTGTGACACAAATGAGTTAAAGAAGATCCTGACGAAAATCTCAACAACACTCACAATAGAGCACAATAGCGCACCAAATTGAGCATCGACGGACCCCTAGCAAAATAGAGGTGGAACCAGGTTCCCGGGAGGAGAAGCATCCCCTGTTGGCTAGCCGCACCCGCCGTCGATGTTCATGCACGGAAAACAATATATAAGATACATGCATTGAGGCCTGAGGTTATATCTGTGTAAAGTGCTATGGTGACCATGTCAGGGAAAACCTTTCAAACCCCTCGCAGAGAACTTTTTTACGAGCTCCACGCGGCAAAGGGCAAAAGTGTGACACAAATAAGTTAAAGAAGATCCTGACGATAATCTCAACAGCACGCACTCACAATAGAGCACCAAATTGAGTATCGACTGACCCCTAGCAAGCTAGAGGCGGGACCAGGTGCCCGGGAGGAGAAGCATCCCCTGTTTGCTAGACGCACCCGTCGTCGATGTTCATGCACGGAAAATTCACTTCACGAACAGGAGATTTGAAAATACTGGTACAAATTGTCACTATTGAAATATATGTTCTATAAAACCAATTTCATTGTACTAGACACGTGTTTCGTATATTTCAATCGTCGTCAGTAGTACTTCATGCCAAACAGTTTAAATAAAGCCAAATTGAATTTTTTTGGCGCCATCTACATTTCAGAGCTTTCATTTCCTCTTGCCAAAATGAGCGGCTCCAAATTTTGTGAAGGATTTATTCAGAAGCGTATTTTAGTGAAAAATATGGCCAAAATCGTCGGAGAAACTATCGATGAGTCCTGAATTGAATTTGAAGACGTTTAACATTTGTACCAAAAGCCATAAACCTATTGAAAATGAAGACGTTTAACATTTGTACCACCTGGTGAGTGTCACTGCTGGTGGACCAGGAGTCACCGAGAGCACATGTAGCCTTGTTCGATCAACTTCGCTTGATCGTCTCTACAACGTATTCGAAAATTTCTGTTATCAAAATTTCTTGAAATTTCTAAAACATGGGCCCCGTAACATCACATCCTATCCAACCTGCTACGTCTTTCGTACTTTTTTGGAGATAATAAATTTCACACTCTTTGGGAATGTTACATTGTTTAGATTGAGGATAACTGACGAGGGTTAAGTACCCGAAACGTGCATGTCTAGTCCATGCTGAAAATTTATCTGTTCTTAAATTATGCTATTGAATATGAATACGTTTAAAATATTAACCAAGAATAATGTTATGACTGATGAATCATTTACGTGGTAAATAGAAAGTGCTAGAGAATATCATGATAAGCTGAATTTGAAATCAATATGTCTTTGTCCCTTTTCTTTTAATGAATGCAGAATCGATTAATACGTAAGATCGTAATTACAGTGCGTGCAGCATGTCCGTTCTGATTTGCATTTATTCACCTACCTTATTCATTGTTAAAAAGTTGGACAACTTTTCTCCAAAAGTAAGTTGATGACGTCAAGAAACGGAGAACACTCAGAAAATGCGCGCAAACATCCGTATAACTTTTGTAAGATGCATTTGCGATCTTCCGTATTGCATTTATAACCACGCTCCTATTTACAGAGTTCGTATTGTTTTTCGTGTGCCCGTATGCTTAAGATACATATTTACCTATTCATTTGTGTATTACTGGGCCCCGGGGTTTATCTGTCTTCTTTATGTCAACATCTTACTGCCAGAAGGATGTTAGTAACAACAATTTTGCGTTCTTCGGGCACCGGTCAAGATGGTGATATGCACAGCAGTTTTGCGTTCCTCGGGCACCTGGTCCCACCTTTAGCTTTCTAGGGGTCCGTCGATGCATAATTTGTGCTCCATTGTGAGTGTTGTTGAGATTATCGTCAGAATCGTTTTGACTCATTCGGGACAACTTGGTAACCGGGCAAATAATCGTCCTACATTGGCATTGGTTGCTAATTTATCATGTAAATTTATGTGTAATATTTTGTGTTCATGTGACGTCTGTGTTGATTGGAGTCTGCTGTCCTGTTTGCCTTTTATTTGAAGAGAAAGAAGCCAGGTCCTGAAAGAACCCCGAAAGAAGGCTTGTTTTTACCTATCATCAATTTGAAAAAACAACTATGTTATTCCATCCTAATCCTATATCATCGAAATAAAAGGAGGTGAACATCTTAGCACCACCCCCAGTTGATGCTATTTTAGTCATACATTTGAATAACATTGTTACTGAATCGCCCCCGAGGGAAATTTGGGGCCGGGCACTCTTTTCTAAGAAGATACTCGAAATAAGAAAAAAAATCAAATTAGAGGGGGCTACTGACATTCATTTGGCCGTGTCTGAAAATCTCTTTTCCTTAGAGTACCGTTGATGAGGATTTACTATGTTATCTGAATCACGTGTCTGGTGCATAAAAACTAGTCTGAAATGACGTTTAAGTAGGTGACGACTTAGAACACACCCATCTTCGTTCGGTTGTATAATAGACGTCTTGGACCAGACATGCACGTTTCAGGTACTTAATCATCGCCATTGATTCTCAATCTGAGCCTTGTGATATGACCAAAGAATGTCCAAGATTGAGTGACCATGAAAATAAACTACATGACCTTGAATTGTTTTCAATATAATTATTTTTGAATCTGTACGTGTCTCGTATGTGATTATTCACATGAAGTTTGATTATAAAAGACAGAATAAAGCCTCCGGTATAGCCAATTAATGTTTGCATGTGCTTTAACATATGTATAAAATGTTGCTACATTCGGCATTAAATCAAAGGAAAAACCAATAAGTCCCCAACACCTGTATCATTTTCAGAAGACTTCAAATAGATATTTAAAAATCACAGGCTTTATTTCATAAAAACATTGCTCTCACTGAAGTTTCAGTGTAAAGAAACTGACAAAAAGGGTTGAAAATGGATTAAATAATGCTTGGATTTTCCTTACGTTTTATTTCAAACAACAACATATAAAAATAAATTATCTAAGGAATCATTGTAATACTTTTTTGGGTTGATCGAGGTATCAACACAAAAAATTGAGGGAAAACTGCATCATGCGCGTAGCGCAGGATGAATGAGTATTCCCTCAAGTTTTAGTGTTGATACCTCGATCAACCCAAAAAATATTACAATGATTCCATATCATTTTATTTATACAATGATTCCATATCATTTTATTTAGTCGCGTTTCAACGTTTATTTGCAGCTTTGAAATTGTGTTGCCAACGACGTTGCTTATGACATTGCTAAGCGCGTACTTCCGGTTTGGTTGATGAAGGTATCAACACAATTTTTCTGCCAATCAGAATCTTATTTTCTTTTTTATTTTAGATTCAATATTGTTATGGATGATGTCGAAATGCTTTCAGGAAGAGTCAATTCGCCGTAAATCAATTTTTGATGGAAACTTGGACCATGAAAATGTCTCTTTTATCAAGATTTCAAGTCTCCTAAACATTTTGGACAGGGAAAATGATATTCTCATTCCATAATGCTGTTTGAATTCGGGTTTGAAACACCAGATGTAACTCATGACCAAAAATCTTTCATTTTTGTGATCTGCTTTTTCATGTTGCTGAAATGATTTGGTCCTTACAGACAGATGGCATTTAATATGGACCCTGGCACATGAAGAGATATGTTTGTTTAATTGAGCCTAAGTTAATTTATCATCCGAAAGAATTGCTCAAACATCTTTGCAACATACACGAGGTGTTTTCCTTAATTTGGCCATATTCTAAAAGGAATTTATTTTGACTGATACCGTGGTCCAAGG